>VXAU01001879.1:432418-513009 GCA_013399695.1 Formicarius rufipectus | reverse complement strand
AAAAAAAAAAAAAAAAAGCTGATGCATCTCCTTCTGGTATTTTTTAATTAAAGATTCTTATGTTCATTCTGGAGTACAGTTTTAATTTAACAACTGATTCCATTTTAATTATTCCATTTTAAAAGGATTAAATCAAACAAGGTTTATACATAGTTTTATAACATAGCTTTTGCCCATAACAAAAGTAAATAAAAAAATTCCAGTATAAATAGTTTTTTTTTTTAAATTTCACTTGACAAAAATCCCAGAATATTTTCCATATGCTATAATTTGGATTAATTTTCCCCTCTTCTTTTTCTTTTCTCAGTTATGAATCTGAAAATTCAGCTATTTGCTGAGCCATGCTGAACAGGGCAACATATATTTGGGGTTTTTTTTCTTACATGTAGCTAACAGAAAGGTACGGATTAAACAAAGTCCTTTTCTCTAACTTTACATAATCCTCACTCGTGCCCAATGTCTGGTGTTTCTAGAGGACATTAGTCTTCATTGGGAAAGTAGGAGTCGGAACAGCAGGACCAATGGGTGAAGGAAGCTTTTGAAAGTGAAAATGTTGACAGTGTTCTGGACCATTTTCAGACCTTCTTTTACAATGTGTTTGTAAAGCCATCATCTCACAATGAGCTTTTTGTGGTTTATACGTAGAGGTGCCACTTGAATCAGTGATGCTACCCAGGGAGAATTTGAAATTTCTTCAAAATTATGTAGATGTGTATTTTAATATGACCTACATAAAAAAGAGGAACTAAATGATGGAAGTGTCATGCTGAGGGGCCTTGTTCAGACGGAATTTTCTCTCTTGAGGGAGAAACATTTTAATGTATTTATTTCTTTAAGGTCATACAACGGGGAGTTCCCTTTGGGGAAATGTGACAACTAACTTTGGTTTCTAAATCAAATTTCATTCCTTGTAACTTCAGCTCTGCAGATCTGTGTCTGAATAACAGGCCCCAACACTCTGTACAACCAAAATGGAAATGCACTCAAAGCTGACAGTTCCTGCTAGTTACAGCCACGGGCTAGTCAGATTGAACTTGAAATCTGACCCGAGCATACTCAAAATTCATCCCAAGTTCTCCTAATGCTTCCTGATGAGTTTTGCCTGGCAGCAGTTTTTATTACAAGGGGATTTCTTGAAGTATGAGAAGTAGCTCCAAGCCATCTCAATAACTGCAATTATTTCAATGTTTCCTGGTTGCTAGATAGAACCCAGACCCTTGGAACTGTGCAAAAAATTAGTAATTTTGTGTCAAGACAGCATGAAAATGTTTTAGATTTGTCAGAGAAAGAAGCCTTGTGTAAAATGTGTTGAAGAGTCAATGAAACACTTTATGCAGCCCAAAACAAAATGTTTTATTTCATGCAGGGCAGTTTTTATTCTTGCAAAATTAATATGGACCAGTCCTATTTAGCAAATCTTGTTTCAAAAGATAACAGAATAAATTCGCTTACTTTCCCACAGCTTTTCAAGGGACAGGGGGAGAAGGGAGGAAGTGTGTGTGAAACTTTAACAAATTTGTCTTCATTTGTAAATAGTTTCCTTTCATCTGAAACTGTTTATTTTTTAGGTGAATAAACATTTCTACCAAACTGTTTCAGTCAGCTCTATTTGGAGTCAATATGCTGTGTAAGCATTCATCATTCTGCCAATTGCGATGAAGTCCCGTGACTGGTTGCCCTGAGGGGCTAACCTGGGCTATCGATGATGTGCATGTGGCAGATGTGCCAGAGGACTGCTAATTGCCTGATTAAAGCTGTTTCCCTGATACCTGGGTCGAAATGAATTATCAGTTCTGAAAGGCTCTGTCCTGTAAGGAAAGAAGAGCTAGTTTTCCTAGGGCTTCCTCATACCCATCTCATGGCCTCATGGACTCATTCCTACCGAGGCTGATAAGGGAATGAGTATCTAAGGAATGAAAGATGACTGCAGGCTTTTCTATTTTTGTTTTGCTTACAATGGACCAGACGTTATTTCAGGCTAAAAAATTGGCTGTAAGGAGCTCACTGTGTCAAGGTCAGAAGTACAAAACCACACGAGACTTCTCTGTCAAGTTTGTAAAGTATCAGCGGCATTTCTTGGATGATTTTTAAAGAGCCAGCTACCTTCTTTGCAGATTAATTTAGAAAGGTGCCTCCGACAAGGAAGAACTGCAGAAGAAAACACAAATATGCCCTCCTTTCAAGTTGAAGTGGCTTTTAAAACCATTCAGCTCAAGCAGCTGCACTTTGGTGAAGAATGAGGAGAGGGTTTTGTGGACCACACCTCCCCTTGGGGCAGAACGGCTGGAAGCAGCTGACTGGGGGCCAGCTCATGGCTGGTGAGCAAGTTCCCACCAGAACCACACAATGTAAAAACATCCCCTCTCTCAGGCATCACAGAGGACCTTCAGTTTCACCCCATTGCATTGAGATGAGCTAAGCTGGTGCAAAGCAAAATGTATTCAGCTTTATTTTCTGATTTTGCCAACAATAATATGCCAACAATGCAAATAACAAATTTATTTACATATAAAAATTTATTTACATTGTTAAATGTTCAGAAGAATCCGATAAAACTCTCTCAAAGGTTCACAGTAAGCAATATTAGTACCTTTTTCCCAGATGATTCATTAGCACAGTTTCTGTAGCATTTTAGGTATCCTGCAGATCTCTGAGGCTGACAAGTGAAATGGATGAAAAACAATTCTAACGGAATCTATTCTTGTCTTTCTCTAATGGCTTATAGATCTTGCTATTTCCATAAATGCTCTTTGAAGGGAAATTGTGTGGGATTTTAATGGCTTGTCGAGTTCATGTGGATGCCACTTACTTTGATGTATGCCAGACACAAAACAACAGTATGTCTGAAGGCAACAATCAATGCGGTTTAAGGGTGAATGGCAAGTACCATGTTTAGAATACACCTATCTAGAGGTTATTTCTACCCTGATCACAGTAGTAGCATTGAGTTACCACTCTTTTTTGTGTAAGGGTCTCTTTATTGCATTTTAGTGAATACACTAAAGATGTATTATGCTTTTATAAGATTTTTTTTATTATTGGTGACATGTTAATTATTACCTCGTTTAAAAGAAGTGCTGGGAACAGCGATTGTACTAAAATATAACTTAGACTTTTTGCAAGCCTTTTTACAAGAAAACGTCATCTGGAGTGATCTGGCTAAGGGACAGAAAAGAACTAGCAAAGTGTTTTACTGTTGCAATATTCAAAATAAATCTGAGTTGTAATAGAGAAGCTCTAAGGTGAAGTGATAACTGGGAATGATTCTTGAAGAATATTCTGTGAGGAAATAATTAGGTTAAGGTTTCTCCTCCAATCTGCTTTCTAGTTGAGAGGGATTTCAGCTCTTGCTTGCAGCCTGTCCCTTCAGAGCATGTCCCTGGTGACTGTAGCCAACCCACAGCCCAGCTGTACCCACTACCCCACTAGGCATCCCTGCACTGTATACTCACTTCTTCCAGTCTATGATTGTCCGTGGGTATTTTTGTCCCTGTATAAAATGTGTCTGATATTTAAACCGAGGCTGTTTAATTTTTGATATCACAGTTGTGGGCCATACAAAAAAAAGCTGGTGCCTATAGTCTACAGAGAGCTGGATGCTTCAGTTCCCCAACTCAGAAGGTGAAACTTTGGGAAAAATACTATCTTGCTGAAGTTACTATTTTTGTTGAAACATATCGTCCCCTATTAGGTTTCCATGTATCAGGAACATCCAGACTCTGGTTGACAGTCTCAGTACTTTCAAAGTATCCTGCAGCAGTTTTGTCTTTAACAAGGGGTTAGATGTAACTAGATCGCGCGGGAGGGTATGTGTCCCTCATAGGACAAATAGGAACAATAGAAAGAGTACCGTTTTCAGGAGAAGGTGCATACCAGGCTAGACTTTACAGGTGGGAGCAAGTAGCCACTGAGAAAGCAATTGTGGTCACAAATAGCAGATTTTCAAATTCATTGTTGTGATTACCTACTAAATATAATTCCTTTGCAAATGTAACAAATTGAGAAATGTATACAGGCTGATAAGCAGAAGTGTAAAGTGCCAGTTCAGATCAGATCACTGAGCCAAAATAACTTTGATATCTATATTGGAAGGGAAACATGCCTTATTGCTCTTGGATAAGAATCAATAATTTTATTTTTTTTTTTAATACAAATTTTCTGATTGTAAGGGATATACTGAGAAGAGCAATCTCGGTGTTCAGTTTGGGGCTTCCTATCAAGACACTCTTAAAATTCACTTTGACTAGCAAATTATTTAAATATTTCATCTTTGTGGACTCCTACTAAAAAGAGAATACTGATCTTTTTGTGTAGAGGAAAAAAGATATTTTGTGCAGGTGACTCAGCTGTTACTGTGTCCATTGAAGGACAGAAAAACGCTGTTAACTGGGAGAATTAACTAAATTTGGGCTGTGATTTATGACTTCTGACAGAAGCTCTAAGCAAAGCTGACATAGCATATGATCCACCTGAACTGAATGATCCATTAGTAACAGAACTCTTGACCCAGGGAAAAATGTTGATTACATGAAGAGGACACTAAAAGGTAGCCCAGTGATTGCATCAGTGCTGACATCCATTCCAGCAGATACTGAGAAAAGCTGAACTTTGTCAGCTTCCCTGGACCACTTTTTATGCAGGTAGCACCCCATGAGTCTTCTTCTTGTTCATTTGTTGTAATAGATGCTGCTGGATTCCTGACTCTCTCTGTACTGCCTGGCTGAATTTCAGTAGCTGAAATAATTACTGGTCCTTGCTCCCTACCAGAGCTGAGAATTGAATACTGCCAGGAAAAATCAGCTTCATATTTTTATTTCCATTTCTTTTAATATCCCGTCCATTCAGTCTGTTCATAGTTCATGCCACAGCGCTACCAGCTTGAAGGCAAGAGAGGACTGAAGAGCAGTCTAGCTGTGAACAGGTGATGGGCAGAAGACCCTTATAGGAAATAAGTGTCCTGCTTTTCATCTTCATTTTGTAGCAACTGTGCTGCTTGGAGTATGTAGGTTGCTTACGGCAGCACATATCCAAAGACTCTGCAGGTGCCGGGCTTTGGGTGAGCTGCCTCAGTAGCTCAGCTCACTGCAGCACTGGAGGAAAGCCGTAGGGTGAGGCCAGGCACGACAAGGCCTGTTCTCATGTGGTATGACACAAATTCATTGCACAGGCCCAAACCTGTGTTGCTTTGACATCCAGCCTCAGCTGGGAGACAGTGGAAGTCCTGTGAAGAAGCATTAGAGAAAAAAGGAGTAAGCACTGGCTGCCCTGCTAAGAAGAGCATTGATATGCCGTTAAGAGTGTGTCCTCCCCCTTATTAAAGGCAAGTTTCCAAGAGTCAATGTTGGGATGGTGATGAGCTGGGACAGACTTTAGGAAGAGGCAGACTAGTTGCTACATTGTGGCAAGGTGACCCCGGACAGCGCCTGGCTCTGGAGAGTGCCGCTTACCTGGAACAGCAGAGTTCCTAAACCGGAGCTGGCAAATCCACATTTTACCAAACAACTCCAGGTGACTTTTGTCCCTATATCCTCATGGCTGCAGGGAATAAGAGCGTGGAAGCCTCTGTCCTCCTTCCTCAACATCTGCAATACCCACTTGAGGATGACACCTAAGCTGGGAGGGGCTGAGCAAAGATAAGCAGCTCCTAGGGAAAGCACCCGTTTCCCACTTGTGTGTGTACTTTGGAGAATTACACTGGCTTGAACAACATCATTACTGAGGGAGAGTCTTTATTTTGGACCCTCCTTATACCTTGTCCATTAGCAGCAATTTGGCTTTCTATTTGGAAAGTTTCCATGAAGTCCCACTCATTCTTGGGATCTTGCAAGGAGACTCTTGGGACAAATGGACAGAAAGACCTGTACCTGAGAAGAGAGGCACTGGTTGAGCCCTACTGTCAGTTACTGTCCCTGCCTCCAGCCACCTCTGCAACAGAACCTGGCTGCAGCAGCAAGACCTGCACATGTGCTCTCTCACCACCAACATACCCATTTTGTACTAGAGACAAAAAGTCCATTACAGTGTAAAAGCAAGTTGCCACTGTCAGTCATTGCAGCAAAGTTTAACTGGTGGGCTGAAAGTGGAAAGGCTTTGTCTTCTGCATTTGCCGGTGGGCTTAATGCAGGCTATGGACAGGTCTGTGTTCGCTGCTGCAATGATACTTCATGTTGCAACATGTCTGAAGAAGCCCTGACAAAGATCCTGCAGATTAACAGCTCCTCCACAGGTGTTTGCTGCTGCAGACCTATGTGCAACATCAGTCCCAGGTGCCAGGCGCTATATGAAAGAGCAGATTTGTGAGAAGGTCTCTGTTCCTTGGAATCAGCAGGAATTTACAGACATGCTCCACAAACTTCTGTGGAGATAAGTGGCATTTATTGGAAGCTCTAGAATAGACACCAGAGTGATTCCCTGATGCAGAAGCTTCACAGAAGTGTCCTTAGTTTAGGCAAGCCTCACCTATTCTGCTGTCACCTCCTCTTGTTCTCTGCTCCACTCCCACTTTTGGAGGCAACCTGAAGCTTCCAAAGCCCTGCATTAGGGTGAAGTGGATGGAAGAGATGGAGCATCACTCACAAGGTGACTCTGCACCTTTTGCTCCATTTCTCTTGTCCCCGCATCCCACAGCACTGTTTGTGCATCTCGGTATTTCTTATTTAATGAGAGGCAGTGCTCTTGAGCCCAGGCTGAAAGAATGGGAAATTGTAATAGAGAAGAATCCCATTTATTTTGCTTCTCCCATCAGTATAAGTGAGATGGAGGAGACAGCAATACTGCTGTCTGGGGTGAGTGTTTTCCCCAGCCACATCCAGCAAGGATCCCTATCACCTCTGTGCTTCCCCTCCAAGGGACAAGAGCAAGGTTTAGGTGTGCTTTGAGATTACAGGAAAACAGACAATCACACAGGATGGTTCTGCAGCTACCGGTTTTATGTTAGGTAAATGAGATGTGTCATTGTAGGTGCTGGAAGTGACCCACACTCATGGATCTGAAGCATGAATCTGGGGCAGGAACACTTGCTTCAGACGTTTCAGGGTTGATCCTATTGCTCCTGTGGTGGTGCTGCTGAGGAGTGGGGGGTTCCCTGGCAAAACCTGGTACTGACACTTTTTGGAGGGAAAGAGAATGGGGCTTTTTTTTTTGCAGGAGATAGGTTTGCTCCACCCAGGGGTGGAAACACAGCAGTGGTTCATTCTTTCTTCCTCTCTTGCTGCCAAAGGCAGACACCAAGCTCCTCTGGGGAGCTGTAAACGAGTATAATTCAATACAGGGCCCTAAGTGAACAGCAGCACACTAGGCTTAAAGCCATTCCCGTTATGGCCAGAGGCAAGCATCTGAGAAGGGTGGACAGATGATCTGATCTTGTGTGGAAATCTCATTGTGCCCCAGCTACCATGCTCCGCCTCACTGTAATAAAAAGTAATTTGATCAAATATTTTTACACATTATTCTTCTGTTGGAATAATTATTTGGTGCATGCCAGCCACAGGAGTCCTTGCACCTCTTCCACTGGAACAGTTGGGACTGGCTTATAATACTTTGTTCTGTCTGAATACTGGAGAGACTCCTACACTGGCAAGAGCTATGTTTGTGCAATAGGTAATAGAAGAGAGAAACTCTTTTCTTTTTCAAGGTGCATATTAATTAATGTATGTCCAAAATTAAACATAGAGGATATGCAAATACAGGAAACCTGAAAATTTATCTTCATCTGTTCTTATTCACTCTGGGGTACAGAATTCCCTTTGCTCATTTTATATTTAAACTTGGGGTTACATGAAAAATAAGCAAATGGACAAGGTACAGCTACACACCATACTCTTTTTCAACTGTTCTTGAGGGGAAGACAAATCTCTGCCTCATTTAAAATCACCATAAACACTTGTAATATTACAGATGGATCAGATTTTTTTATTATTATTAATAATACACTACAACATGTCCCTTTTGTGAAGGCGTACCTTTTGGCTTGCTGCTGAAGCATGCTTCTTAAATTAAGGGTTAGGATTTTGCCCCCAGCCTTTCCTCCACCCACCCAAGGAAGGGTGGTCTATGGTGCAGAGTGATCAGTCCTAATTGCATGTTGATAGGCGAGGAGCACAAAATGTACTGCTTCCCTGCTTCTGCAGCTGGTCTCTATTAAACAAAAAACTCGACTTGCTTATCTTGGAGAAGCTTGCTCTTTTTCCCAGAGAGAAAATAATTTATGGTCTAACTGGTCTGAGCACTAAATCCGAGTAACAAGGTTCCAGCCAGAGATTCCTATTAAAGGGTTAGTATCCGTCATAATTGGCTGATGGGGTGTTTTGAAACTCATTAATCACCGTGCTGGCAGCAAGCAAATTAGAAACTCTGTGTTCTGCCGCTGACTTCCCATTTCACGGAGCAAGTTAAATGCAAAGCATGTGCTACTGGCATCAGCGATTTCAAAAGTGGGTGTTTCTCTGGATGTAAATGGCACTTAATAGTTCTACCTTTGACTGAAACTAAGGCACGCCCTGCCATGAGGTTCTCATCATCTAATTGCACTTACTCAATCTGAACTCAGATCATGCGACTCAGGCTGGGTCTACCTGCCAGATTAACTCTTCAACTTGCCTTGACAGAAGAGCCATACCACAGGAACACAAGAGTCACCTGGCAGGGGGCTGGAAGGGGATGGGTTGAGCTATCCATGCTGCCTGCCCCATGGCTGCTGTCCTCTCAGCCATGACTGTCTGTTTTCCCACCCATGATGGTTATTGTGAAGAAAGCAGGGATTAGTTGCTTGCAGCAGCCCGATGCTTTACACAGACCTGATAGGAGCAGTGCCACAGAGCCGATGGACACTTGAAACCAGTGGCTGCAGTGACAGCCCTCAAGCATAATCTCTTGGGTTTATCCACAATAGTGAAAGGAAAATTAGATAAAAGGCTCTTTCCAGCTCTAGCAGAACATTTTGCATAGATAAGAGACCAGTCTGTGCTCCAGGCCTACTCTGGCCACAGTTTCTGTGCTCAGGCTCTCAGCAGCTCTCTATACACATAAATAACACTCTCCAGAGACCATTTATGAACTCTGAGGCCAATTGAGGTGTCACAGTTTGTCGTTTGCTGTGCTAAATTTTCTCAATCCTCAAAACAGGGTTACATTCTCCCCAGTTTATGTTCTCCGCGGCTGCAGCCTGGTGGGGACTGAGTAGCTGTCACAGACCAAACTCATGGCAGGCGGCATGCTCAAACTATGATGGTGTGGACACTCCGAGGCTAGAGGCATTGCTCAGGCCCCACCCCTGCTTTGCTTCCTGGTGCAAATGCAGTCAACTGTGCCAGATGTGGCTGAGTTCTTCACCATCCTCAGTATTCACACAGCTGTGGAGATGCTTCCCCACAGACAGGTACGTAAAAGGGGCAAAAGCAGCGCCCCTCCTGTGGTGCAGGATGAGACTCCAGCACTCAGATTCACTTAATTTTGCTTTTGAAACTGTAACGTAAAATCTGTCCAAGGTGAAGTTATGGTGAGGTATAGGCAGTTCTACCCCCAAATATTCAAGAAATGTCTTGGGCATACTGCTCTGAGCTGCATTCCTACCCTTTGACAAGGGAAAAAAATGCTCCTAATGCACCTACTTCCACTCATGCTGCTGACCATCCTTCAAGCAAGTCCTGCTCTTGCTCACAAGGCTTTTTTTTTTTTTTTTTACCAGCATTTTGGGATGTCAGAGAGGAGAGAGAAGCCCAAATGAGAACAGTGTGTGTCTCATAACCACGGATGACATTTTAACTGATAAGGCTCTCTGCTCTGGTCTTTGTCTTGTATTTCAGCTGTTATTTTTGAAGCTAATGAAAACTGTGGTTCGTGCAGCGAGCAGGCAGGTTCTCCAGAGGTTTCCTTCCTTCTTAATGGTTCTTGATGACTAAATGCCTTGTCACTGAAAACCCCCCTGTCCTGGCACACAGAAGGAGAGGGTCCCAGTTGCCATGCACAATGCTGCTGGCCACATATGAAATAAGGCAGCATACAGCATGCTTAGCTCACCCCACCTCTCAGTTCCTAGGAGGGAAAGATCTTGACAGAAAGGTACAAGGCTGGAGAGCTGTCCCTCTTGGATCATTTCGGTTTTAGCCACATCATCACCATGACAATGTTTCGTAATTACATCTTGCATTTTCATCTATATATTTCAGCTGCAGTTATGAATTTTTAATTACACAAGTCTCATAAATACCTTCTAGGGCACGTTGGCATTCAGTTGGTGTCTGTTTTCATGAGGCAGTTGCAGGGATGTATAACTTCACGGAAAATCAGCCCTGAAGAGTGGTTTTGGACTAGCCCCAGTTAAGCCAAGGTGGTCTGGTCTATGCACAGCCTCATTGGCCCTGTGGAGCCTGGAAAGGAGTAACTGCCTGCCCATTGCAGGGGTCAGTCTGTGCCTCTCAAAGAGTCATCCTCAAAGTAGAGGCCAAACTCTGCCTCCCTCATGACACACCTCCACTGCCACCCTGGCATGTACCAAATACTATGTGGTGGTGGCAGGATTCCCAAATGCTTAGGGAGAGGATTGTCAGGGACTGCAATGCCACATAAGAGATCTGACAAGCTCCCTGAGCCTCTGAGGCTCACTGGTGTGCATTGGTCAACCATAACATGGAAAATGCCTCTCCTGAAGGATTAAGTCCCCTGTGTGAAAGAGCAAACCACCCATCAGCCTTTAATTTTCCATTCATGCATTTCCTTGCAGGAATTTTCAGGACCTTATGCCATAGGACTGTCAACATTGTCACTTTTGTGTCTCTTTTGTTTTTCACCTTGAATAGTTGAAAAACTGTTATTGCTATCCTCATTTCCAGTGCTGAGGAAGGTACCGTAACTTTGCCCAAGAAAAATTCTTTGCTTGGCATACACTGCATCCACACTGGAGTAGAGTGGGGTATCAGATAGCAGGTCTGTATTAGGACAGCTAAAGAACATAGACATGCTGTGGAATGCTTTTTGGTTTATTTTTTTTTCCTGAAAGTTCATCTGTATTGTGAGAAAGGAGGGTTCATATCAAATATTTGCTGGCATTTTTTAATATGAAAGAGCTAATGAGCCCATCTTGTCATCTGCTCTGTAGTGTGCAGTGAGTGAAGAGTCAGCTTGCTCATTACACTGATCACTAGGGTATAAAGGGTTCAAAGGGGCTGTCAGGGTGGGCTTGCCTTCCTGGATACAAGCAGAACTGTGTTAGTGTACCCTGCAGAAGGGCCCAGGGATTTATTTAAACGAGGACTGTATTGCAGTCATTTCGGCAAAGGCCCAGCTGCAGCAGGTAGGCACTCGGCCAAAGAAGGTGCTTTTATTACCTTATGATGAAATTTAAACTCTGATGCCTCTTGACCCCTACCCATGGGCTGGCAATTGTGATGCTGGGAGAAACCTGTTCCAAAGAAACTGGGAACTTGCAGTGGCAGAGAAGAATTTTACTTATAGAGGTAAACATGGAACGCAGTGAGCTCAGAGCAATGAAAGAGAGCCAGCGGCATAGAGAAATCATGGGCAACAGTGACACAGAAGTCTGTGTGATTACGTGGATAACAAGCAGGAGAGAGACAACATTCATTTTCAAAACTGAAGATTTGTGATACAGGATGTGCATAGGTGGGCAGACTGCTAGGAAAAATGTACTACACAACAAAACTTTCAGGAAAGATCTCAGAGCATCTGCAAGTATAAGTTTCAATATGGATGAACACCCATTCTTACACTCCAAATGTGAGCCAGGGCCTTCCCTATAATCTTCTTTTTTCCTATCTCATCACTAATACTAAAACATTTTAATGTTTCTAGAAAGTTCTACTGCTTTTAAGTTCAAATACTCTACAGCTGTAAAGGTAATCACTATTACTGTTCATATTAAATAACTTTGAGCTACACAAAGTTATGTTATCCTGTATGAGGTGACAAATTCAGCTACTGGACATTTGTGATAAGGCAGTCTTAATAAACACTGCCCACAGAAAACTTGGAGTTTACTACTGAATCTTTTCGTCTCCACTTCTTTTCTGGTCCCCTTACTATAACTAAATCTAAGGTGGGAAAATACTGTGTGTATAGTTATTGCAGTTTTGCTAAACCACAGTTTACATACAACTTTTAAAGCCATCTTTAATTATCTTTAGTAAACAAGTATCTTAACAGGTTTGATTTGCCTTGTATTTTTAATATACTATGTCCTACTGGAACAGTTAAGATTAAACCACATTTTAATGAAGGACCGGAAAATGTTTCCTTGCTAGAGTTTAAACCACTGGTGGGAGAGGAGTCAGAGCTGGGCTCCTGGCAGAAATACCATTGTACAGACCAACTGGGAGATACTGACTGTGCTCTTTACTCTGAAAGCACTCTCAGAAAGCACTCTCAGAACGCCGTGCCCCACTGCCAGCTGCCTCTTCAACAACAGGAGGCCCCAAAGGCAGCTGGCTGATTGCCTGGGGGGACATGCCCGAAGGCGCCTTGCTCTGGGAGGCAGGCACTTATGCCAAGGGTCCCCTGGGTTCCCAAGGGCCTCCTGCAGCCCATGCCAACATTTTCACCACTGCACTCACAGTTTTGAGATCTGCTACCACACCCAGTGCTTTGCTCTTTCCAAACCTACCTCTGAGCGTGCTACTTCTCATGCAAACACAGAGTAATAATCAAGCCTAGGAAATGCAGTAGGAAGCATTTGTGCTGACATCCTGCTCTCTGTTTTACCGGAGCATGAAAACACCATTCCTAAGACCTCCCCTTACAGCCTGAACCAAGACTACAAAGAGCAATGGATGGGGTTTCTAGTCATGACAGCAATGTTTATTTCTTCCTCTTTCAATGTGAACACATACAATTTAAGAAGGAAGGCAAACCCCATGCAGCATGCTTTGTACCAAGTGACTTCTCAAATATTCCTGTGCTAGGGCATCAATGTAATACAGTCTCTGTTAGACTGTAGTGCAGGGCTGTGAGTGGTTCTGCTGGCCTGAACCACTGATGCTGAGTCCAGTGATCATGTTAGATATCCTGATGCCTCTACATTACATTAGGCAAGGGTTTCTAGTCATTAGCAGTGGGAGCACATATTACTGCTTAGTTTCATCTGAAAGGGACTTCATGCGCCCTGAGACCTGTCTGCAATATTAACCAAAAAGCAGGCAGTAACCAGGATCAGAAGATTTGCTTCAGAAGCTCATGCCTGATGTGGATTAAAATATTTAGGAGGATGCATATTTAGATTCAGGCTAAAGCTAACATGGAGACTAGGTCTGGATCTAAACCTGGACTTGGCCTACCTCCAATCTTAGCGTTGAGAAGCCAGGAGCAAGAAGGCAGCATCAAAAACTGTCTGAGCAGTGTTTTTAGAGTGCTCGTGAAATTTACTGCGATGTACTGAAAAATGGTTATCAGGACCTTTTCAATAACTATAGCAAAAAACTACTGGCTCTATTCTTATTTGTAGACCTAGAAGATAAACTTGCTACATGTAGCCTTCAGTATGAACAGCTGTGCTCTGAGTTCAACTCCCTCGTGGTTGCAGCCCAAATCTGTGTTTAGTGGGTAGAAAGGTTCAGTCAGAGTTCCCTTTATGTCCTGTGCACTCTTACAGCTTTTTTGCTTTCCACCAGAATATGATGTAATGACAGACTTTATGGATCCCCAGTATTTCTGTTACTGTCCTTTTAATGGATTCCAGCTATTAATTTGAAATTGAATTTTCCTCATCTTAACTCTACTTACACATTTTAAGTATACTTCAAAGTTCATTAATGAGTTTCAGTAGCCTTAATAAACACAGGCTGTGCCATAATTACAAATGTCTAAATCACTCATTCTGAGTAGTTCCGATCTTTGCATTCAAGTGCAGATACTCAAAGGCATACTGCTGCGTATGAATGCAACCACACACATTCATATGCATTTCTAGGACTGCTTTTATAGTACTTATGGATAGAATGAACTCTGAGCCATGAAGTTGTTTTAGTGGAAACACAGATGAAATCATCTTTCACCTCCAGGTCACCAGTGTGATTCCATCAAAAAACAGCACTGCTGACTGAAAGTTTTCGGACAGACACTGAGAGCTTAAGAAACCTCATGATCTCAGCACAGCTGTTAATAGAAAGCAAACCTAGCACTAACTCATGTCACTTTTGGCAGCCACAGCAGAAAGGCCAAACTCCCAAATCAGCATGGGGACTGCACGGCTCTTTTAGCCCAGAGGTAGCTCCATGGTGGGCAGTGCATTATCCTGGCAGGGTGGAGATTGGAAAAGCTTGTATGGCAACCCTTTGGACTATTCCTGCCTGGGTTAAGAAGAGGTCACTTTTAATCTCATTCCGCTGGCTCTCTATTTATAGAAAAGGAAAAATATAGGGAAAAGTGGCCAAAAGAGTCACTTGCAACTTCTATTGTATGTGTTAGAACAAACCAAATTCTGAAATAAAGGTTTGCCGCTCCTGGGGCTGGATCTGGAACTCATTCGTTTCATTCTTCTCAGTGACCTCACTAGGAACTGTGTCTCTGCAAGAGCTAAGGACTTACAAAAGTCTTGAAAGTTTGGACCTTTCACAGCAAACTTTGTCTTCACTTTTCACTGTTAAGGTGTCTTCTCTCATTCATTTTGCTGATGTGCAATAAAATATTGCTCTTGAGTTAATCTATCCACAATCTTTTGCTTAAAAATCAGGACAAAAATTAATTACAATTCTTCTGCTTACCACTCTTCTGCAGAAGAAGAGAGATCCACTGTTTGTGTTGTTCACAGAAGTGTAAAGATGTACAGCTACCAATTTGCAATGATGATGCAGGCATAAGGAGCATGATTTTGCAATTCTGGCCTCTCCAAGAGTCTGCACAAGGTGTAGACGCCAGCAGTTTTCTTCAGCTGGCTGAATGTAAGGGTGAAAACAAATGTGACAACCTTTGCTTGTCACAGGAGGGAAGGTAAGCATTAGAGAGATGTATTATTCAATAGGGAGTTTATTTTCAGGACACATTCAGATTTATCCAGGCATCTAGTTATCACAAAGTTGACAAAACAAAATGGCACTGGAACAGGGAAGAAAGGACACTTTGAAGAAGTCAGTGAGAAGAACTGGAAAAGCTAAATCTACAGTTAGGGAGTAGGATGGGAGTCAAGGTCTGTAAGAACTCAAGAATTTTTTGAATGCCAGAATGGATTGATCTTTTGCAGATGTGCAGCTCAACGCTGGCCATACCCTATGGGTAGCTAACATGCAAGCCACTGAATTACTGTGTTTCCACATCATCTGAAAGAAATTTTTCAGCACTTACAAGGGCCTTTTCTAAAGTGTAGTCACTGATAGCTAATAGGGAGTGAGCTCATCCTGCAGCTTTTTTTCTGATCTCTTATCTTTCCCAGAAGTAAGTTTCCACAAAACCTGTGAAAACTTAGTATTTGAATCTCTTAAATGTTGCTGGAACTGGACAGTAAGTTGAAAAGTCTGTAGAGACACTCATTCACATAAAATGAAATACAGCCTAAGCCTTGCTTTTACAGAGAATGAGGTTAAAAAAACCCTTAAGGATGTGAAAATGAAAATTCCAAGTCATGAAGCGTGAAGGTGTTCAATTTCCCTGTTGGGACATAGAATTTGAGAGATCTTGGCCATGTCCTGAGCCATGACAGCTCTGGTTTCTTCATTCCTTAACTCAGCTCAGGTCTCAGATAGAAGTTCCCAGCATGTGTCTAATAACACGTGCGGCTGAGTTTATTTAGGTTTCATACCTTAAAGGAAGGTCTTTTACATCTTAAGCGAGGGAAGAAGTTTGTATGTTAAGCTCGAGAGTGAAGAGGTTGCTTAATGGCTAACCTGTTTGATCAATGTGGGTTGTACTATGAGCACATTGTTTGGGAAACTCTCGTGGAGGGAATGCTGCAAACAACTCCCAAAAGGCTGGGCTTTCATGTGGCTTAAGCCATGTGCAAGAGGGAGGGGCTGGTATTCATGGGTGAGCCTGTAATGAATGTGCCTCTCTGATGCTGGCCTTGTTGAAGGCCAATTCAGAGGATGAATAACTTTTGTTAACGAGAATGACAGTGTAATTGCTTCCTGAGGAAAAATGTCTGTGTGGGTGGTGTAAAGGGTGGAGGTGATGATCTCAAATAGGACAAGTAAATGGTAGCTTTGCTCTGTTGTCCAATCTCACAAACTTGTAATGAAGTGAGTGATTGGGCTGTTTCCCATTCTGAAGCTTCCCAATGGTGTAGAGACAATATATTAAACTAAGTAGGTTATCTCCAAATGCAGTAGTTAGTCTCCAATGCTCAGGCCCCTGCAGCTGCAGAAAGCTTAGGAGGTGGCAAGGTGAGGGGAAGAAGTGCAGGACATCTTCGGGCAAACGAATTTGTAGGATTTATGTGTCTTCGCGTTCATCAACCCAAGAAGTGCTCAATATTGATTGACTCATCTGAAAGAAGCTTTAGCAACATGTGGCTGGCAAAGCAGTAACATTGTGTTGCAGCTGGATACCTTTTTGCCCGTGTAGTCCCTTGGTGGCCCAGGCAACCAGAACAAGTCACCAAGATGATTTCCTAATTGGGTTTTAGTGATGACTCTGACTTGAGAAACTAAAGTCATAGAGTAGCAGCTTCACATTTGAATGTGCCTTTCTTATTAACACAGGATAAATAAGGCATGAGTTCTATAGGATTATTCTTAGCTGCTTGTCTCAGCAAACTTGCACTTCCTTCTGCACCTTCTCAGCATTCTTTGTTCTCTCTACCCCATCTTGATATTTTTTTCCATATTCAAGCCTTGTTAAGATGAAGAAAAGGAGTTCAAGTGGCCATCCGTGAAAGGGATACAGTACTTTAGGGAAAAGTACAGTAAGAAAAGTCACCTTACGCAGTGTTGGATTTGGGGTCTGGATTTTCTTTGATTTCCCTAAGGGTAGCTACCAAGGGCAAAGGGACGATACTTTCCCTGCAATGAGATGTTCTCCTGCTCCACCATCCTGAGTGGTTTTATTAATTTCCTTTCCTGTCAGTCAGTTCTGGGTTTGGGTGCCCTGTTCTGCCTGCCAGGAAATCCTTCATGTGCTGACACTGGCATTGGAGATGCACAAACTCCCTCTGAACAACCTGGAGATGAGGAAACTCACATAGGAAAGAAAAACAGGTAGTGACAGAGTCCTTACTGGATCTTTTCTCAACTACAGTTGAAGAAGTTGGATCTGATTAAGTGATCTTAAGCTAATAAATCAGGAGAACCTGAAGGTGAACCAAGACCCCTTTATGTTCTGCTGGTAGCTTTTGTATAAATCACTTGACCAGTCTTATAAAAGCATTATGCTTCCCTCTGCCTCCTGTATATTGTGCCTTAGGGTTGCACTGCTGGGAGAATACGCACTTCTTCATGCCAGCAAAGCTCTGGCCTTAACTTCCACAGACATACAGGGATGCATATTGTGCTTTGAGACTGGGAAACACACTCCTGGCCTCAGGCACCCAGGAGCACCAAATTCCTGACTTATCCCACAAAGTTCTTCAGCAGAAAGCCCAGCTGGGTCCACTACATATGATCAAGTGTTCAAGATTCCAGCCTATCACAACAGAATTTCTTTTTGACTGTTTTCTTTACCCCCAGCTTGGGAAAAATACCAAGTAAAAAGGCCTCAAGCAGAGTCCAGCTCATACAAGGGCCAGCAGCTCTGACAACCATGATAGCTCTTGCAACTCAAATGCAGAAATCCTGTTTCTGCCTGTAGTACATTGATTTCCACTGCAGACACAGGAGGATAAAGTCTCTGCCATGTTAACCTGCTAGTGTTGGATAGACACCTTGCAATGCAGTATATAATGGACATGTGGCTGCAGGCACCATGCTGAGTAATAGGACTGAGAAAGTTAGAAGGTATTTTTCAGCAAACTCCATACAAAATAGAAGGTAGTGGTGTTGCTGCAGCTTCTGGAAATGCACTGGAGTGAAAAACTCTCTGGTACAGGGAGGAGTGTACAGCAGGCTGGGCAAAGAAGGTAAGTCTGTACCATGGACTGCTGCTCCAGAGCTGCAAGCAGCAGAGCCATCCATGGTGGTGCTTCACCCGTGCTGCTGAGGTCTGTAGAACAAGAAGCCCTCCAGCACTACACACTTAAGCATGCTCTGGAAAAGCAATATCAGGAAGGCTCAGTCAGCTCTGGTGTCCTCAGAATCTTCAACTCATCTCAATGAAAACAAAAGATGGTGGAGTGTTCACCTGTTCATCCTCTTATCTCTAGTGATAAGCTCTTTCAAAATATGCGTGAAGCTTCAGGCTATATTCGTCTTTTCTCTCCTTCACTCCTCTCTAGATTTTAACTATGCACAGGTCTGAGATTGTTCTAGGAGAATACCTGTGACAATGGTTCCCCGGCGCTCATTAACCAGTGAAAGTCTACAGTAGTCCACAGTAGTACTAGTGGTCCAGTTGTAGTACAGTAGTGTTTGGAGAGGGATGGAATCATGGCTGGCAAAACAATCCTTAGGTAATCTCCCCTACTATGATGCTTTGGGAGGCTCAGAAGAAGCAAGAGGGTCTGCTTCATACGGTGCCTTGGTAAAGTGCATACCACTACCACATGTAAACCTCTGGCATCCAGCTTATGAGTCCAAAAATATAATTGGAGAAACACAGGGGGAAGGGATAATGGGGAGTACCCAAATACAAAGTCCCAGAGCCCCAGGCTGAATATGGAAGAATATGCACAGAAAGTATCATGGCTTGGCTTGTTCCTATCTAAGTGTCTGCAACTGCTGTATGTGGTACCAGCTGTATGAGCATTTGGCTATTCTTGTGTTAATGTTTTTATGCCAAAAGCTGCCTTTCAGTTAAGAAAAAGATGGTAACAGCCTCTACACAGTGGGATGTTTCTACTTTCCCAAAGTACTGAGAATTCAAGACAGAAGAGAGAGAAAAGCTGAGCTTTCCTTTACCCTGCATATGTAATTGTTGGGTATAGTTACCTAATGAACAAGTGCAGGAGTTTAAAAGGATTAGCAACCTTAAATGCCACTTACAGTGAACCACAAAATGCTGAAAACTGCACACAATCTAACCAGAACAGCATGTCTCTGGGTCTTCTGGAGGAAACTTCTTTGTCTGTCTGAGAGCAAATCCTGGAAATTCCTGTGTGCTTAGCAAACAGGTCTGCTCACAACGTGTTATCCTGCTTGTTCACAGGGTGTTGCAGATAGGGAGTGGTAGATACTGAAGTCATTGGGATGAAATAACATACCTGGGATTTGCATTTTGGGGAAGAAGGGTGTGTGGGGGGTGGGGGGGGAGTGATGCTGCAGCAACTTCCCTTTCCCTAAGCATCCAGGTGAGGGGTGAGCCAGCCCAAATACACCATGCAAGTAGTCTGGTAGCTTGTGCTGGTATTTTTGTGACCCTGACAAGTACATGGCAGGGCTGCCAGACTCTCATCCAGGGCCCTGGGAAAGCCACCTTCGCATGACTGAAGCAGTTTTGGACCTTCTCTCATAAATACCAAAGTAGCACGTGTAGAAAGATTGCTGTGTGGATAGTCTATGTGACATACTGACATACTTCAAACTGGCCTTAGTTTAGATGTGAGAGGAAGGCACAAATCCAGAAAAGTATGTTTAGAAATGTAAGTGCATCATTTTTTTCAAAGTTGTAGTCTGCTGATTTCAGAGTGGAGCTGTGCCTGAGTATTTCCAACTTTCTGAACTGAGAACTAGTGTTAGACTTGGTATACATTAAGTTGATACATCACTCCCCATCTGTTGAGCTCTCTGCTGCCTTCGAGGGGTGGATAGGGAAATTGGTAGAAGTCCTCCAGGCTGAAAGAAAGAGAAGCTTAAAATGAAGGCACAGAGCAAGAAGGGGCTTTATTTGTACTGTGTTTGTAATCTCTAGGCAATCCCATCACTGTTGCACAGAAACAGCAGGTGTTATTTTACCACAGTAGAGGTGTGGGAGCTGCAGATGAGCTGTCACAGCAGAATTATTTTGTGGTTTCTCTGAGATCACAGGCTCTTCAATGCTCTGATTGTTTGTGGGGCCTGAATAAGGAGTCCAATACATCCTCAGGTGAAGTGAGGATATGAAGAACAGCAGGTGATATGATGGGAAGACCAAAGATCAAAACAAGCTCTGAAACCTGACCCCTGCCTCAAAGAGAAGACCAGTTATCCAAGCTGACTGGGGGCATATCCTCAGGAACAGTGAGGGGAGGTCACATCACCTCACAGCTGGAGCCTGAGTCATCTCAGAAGCAATTCCTTCATCTGGTAGCTGCATTATCTGTAAACGAGGTATCTTGTACAAGGCTTGTAGAACAAGCCAAAGTTAGTGGTAATGAGCTATGGGGCACACGCTGCATTTAAAGACTAATTTTAACAATAATGCATTTCACAAAGCTGGCTTTATGTGTTTTGTAGGACATGTTTGCTGCCATACAGTCATAATATATTTATCACAAGTGAGCCTGTTGCTTGTGTAGCTTGTCTGCTTTCTTTCCTGACACTTAGTGCCTAAACCCATTTGTATGCATCAAAATTTCTAATTTCTCTGCAACCCATAGAGGAGTCAGAACTTGAAGCACCAGACTGTGAAGGCTGCTAAGACAGACCTGTGTGAGAAGAGCTCCTGCAGTGAAGTTCTTTCAGGGCTTTTACTTAAACATCATAACTGGAGGAGGAGGAATTGAGCCCTTTGGTTGTGCTCTCCAGAACAGGTAGTCTAGTCTTGTCCTGTCTCATGGGGCAGCTTGAAGACCAGATTCGTAATCTTTAAAAGATTTATAAAATTATTAAGGCCTTTTGATTAAGGCCCTGGAGGTATAATTATGATGCTATGTAGTCATAGAGATTTAATTGAAGATATTTAACTGCAGTGGCTGTAAAACAATTGAAATTATACTTAACCTCCTCTTTGGAGCAAGACTTTTAGATAGATTAATAAGGTAAGTGAGGCTCAAAGTCTTTGTGTCTTTCCTGAGGTTTTCTCCAAAACACTTAATGGAGTTTTCACAATGAAGCCAGATTGGCAGGTGTAAGGAATTCTAGTAATTATGCCCCCCGAATTCCTTGTACTTCTTTCCAAACTGAGCATCTCTAGGATCAAAGTAAATATAACAACTGTTTGTAAGTGACATTGTCTGGAATGACGCACATAGATTCTGGCCTGAAAAAAATCAAAGAATAAGTGGTTTTCCCAGCAATTAAGGGCCAAGACAGAGGCTCAAATAGCCTCTTACTGTCAAATCCCTACATGCATATGTTTTACAGGTTACTTACTCAGTCACAGGTGTAGCAATTCATGTGGTCTCCCAACATAAGAGGTAATAACAGGCCGACAAAAAAGGCTTGTTAATTTAGTCTAGATGCTAATCTGAACTTCAGTTGAACCTACTTGCTCAAGTAATCTACCCAGCAATCTCCAGGAGAAGATACTTTTTCTCATGTAGAGCCAGTTTAGCAAAAATGTAAGCTAACCTCTGTCTGAGAGGATTATGGAGAAGATACATTCCCTGTGGGCAATTTATGTGAATATGCGTGGAAGAGCAAGCAGGTACCTAAACAGTGCCTTTTTATTAGGGGAGTTCCTTGCCCGGTCCCCTCTGTTGTGGAACAGGCAACTAGAATTGCCCAGTCACAAGTATGTCCCACAGCAAATGGGGGTGCCAAGTTGCATCCTTTCTCCTGGTCAACGCTCTCCTGCTTGTGCACTTTAGCTTCTTTTGGGTTAGAAAGTAACTGATTGGGGATTTGTGCTTAGATCACCTGTGCCTTGGTCAGTCTCACTTAGGTACCTTTTAAAGGACCTGAGATTGCCAAAGTAATTCAGAGACACCTTCCTGTCCAATGACTAATTGTACTATGGAAGCAATGGCATGGCTGTGGTAAGAACTAGTCCTTGTGCCCCAAACCTTCCTTTCCTGATAGCTGCAGTGCTTCTCCTTGAGCAGCACCTAAAGCTAGGAAGGGTTTCTGGGGCTTGCCAGATGTCATGCAGGAGATATGGCCAAAGTCCATGTCAGAGTAGTTACCCGGTTCCCAAGGGAAGATTATTCCTTTGCTGTACAAAGAGTGAACTGAGGTCTTGCAGTATGGGTTAGAGGCAATGGCAGCAAAGCAGGGCAGGGTCAGAACCACCTACTGAACTTGAAGAATTGATCACAGTGGCCACGAGAGGTATCACCTCTCCCCAGTGTTAAGTGTGGTGGAGTAATTTGCTGATGCATTCTTGGAATAGTTTAGATGCATTTTGCAAAGTCCTGTTTAAATTGAACATTAGATACACTTCTCAAAGTTTGAAGAGGGGTTATGTTTATTTTCACTCTCAGTCATACGTCTAAGAATAATGCTTTACTAAGCAATCCTTGGCAGGAAGGGAAGCAGTACATTAGCTTTAGAGGCCACAGAGTTACCTGATTATTTTGAAAAAAAAATGATTCTCTGTGCTATTCCTGACAGAGCATCAGTGTTCCTGTTCCACCCTTACAATTTAATGTAGGAGGGTCACACACTTTTGTCCTAATTAACTCAAGTCCTGCAACTATATTAGTTTGTGACATTTTATTTCATTTTATTTTTTAGGTCAGACCAGCCTCACATGACTGTTTAAGTAAATAAGCAGTTGACCAAAAGCCACTCATCTTCATGTACAGCAGGTATGTGAGGCAATGGGAGTTGTTCAGTTGTTTGCCCATTATTTCTTGTGAAGTCATTATTGTTTTTCTCTGGCTACCCACATTTGGGGCCAAACATTGCCTTATTCCTGACTTGCAAAATGAAAGGAAACAGAGGACACTACGAGCAGGGGAATGAGTCTTTCCTCATTCCTCTGGCATAGATCCACAGGACAGGTTTTCTGCTGTATCATGGTTATGTGCAAGGAAAACAGGAATTGGGTCTGTTTCTGGCCCTGTCACAAGCTCTGGGGACCTATTTCCTGATTGCCTGGAAACTCGCAGGTTCACCTTTCTCGAGTGGAAGTAGCAAAGGTGCCATTCACTGCATGGTCTATATGAGCAATATTTCCATGAAACAAAGGCACTCAACTCCCCTTTCTGGCACTGCATGCCACTCTAGAGTGACTTGCTGGCTGCACTGCTGTGTTTACAGCTTCCAAGTCTGTTGGTATCTTCCTATACCCTCTGCTGAAGAGAACTTTTATTATTTGATAAAACTATGAACAGAGCTTTTGCAAATGTATGTACTTTAAAAGTACAAACTTGAACAGATGGTGAACAGTCAGGGAATTAGAAAATACTTGGTTATATTCAATTTGATGACTTGTACCTTTTATTCCTCTTTACGATGGCTAGCAGAAATGGTCTAAATGTTTCTTCCTTACTCATTCTTCCTCTGACTTTTTCTACCTGAGGCTTTTTCTCCCTCTACTCTAACAACTCACTGCTGAACTCAATGCCACTTTCTAGGCACGTAGCAGTCAGTGAGCATTTCTCCAGCACAGAGTTGCTTCAGCCTCACTCCTACCCTGCTTCTGTGTCTCCTTGCTGGCACCTCAGCATGTGTGCAAAACTCATACCCTCCTGTCTGCTGAGAGGGCAGTGGTGAGCTCTTCTGTGGGACTGTGCCAGCAAGGGGCTGTGCCTAATGTCATTTCACATCATGCAAGAGCCAGAAGAGGAACACATCCTTCTACTGGAAAAAAAAAAAAAAAAAAAAAAAACAAAAGTAAAGAGGGGTNCTGGAGCTTGACTTTCCCACATCTAAGATGAATACCCTGAACAGTGATTCTTTTCTGCAGTGGCTGAAATCTGTTTTGACTTTCTTGCATCCTTGGTGAATATAGCACCATCAGACATTTCATTCTGACTCCTGTCAAATAAACTGTTTTCCTGATTAGTGCTTCATGCTCTCTCTCAGTTCTGCACCAAATATAATTGCTTTGCTGGACAGTTTCTTTCCATTACCAGCACATATGTGGTTACTTGGGGCTTCAATATTTGTTAGACACTTCATGGCACCTTCTTCTTTCCCAGAGTGCCACACTGAGAAGCTTCCATCAGTGGATCCTCTCCATTGCTGTGAGCAGTCAGGCAGTCTACCTGTCCAGCCATCTTTCTTTCAACATGATATTGCACCACTCAAAGCATAAGACATTCCGGTAAAGTTCAGGCATTTGAGTTTTCCATCAATAATCTTCACAAATGGCTTTCATGCTAGTCCCTGCATGGTGTTCCTGTTTCTGACTGTGGTTTAGCACACCAGACTTGGCTCTCATCTGGCCCACAAGCAACAGGGATCAGTGGTCCCACAAGAGCCCGTGTTCTGTCATCTACCACATCTTTTGTCATCTTTGCTCTTCAGATCTCTTGAGAAAAAGGCAGCCAGAAGGAGTATCTTCCTCAAAAAATGTGTATATAAAGCAGTTAGAAGTGTCAAAGGTGCTTAACTAATTGGGGGCCAGAGTTTTTTGTTTGTTTTGTGGTTTTGTTTTTGGGGTTTTTTTTTTGGGGGGGTTAGGTTTGTTTGTTTGTTTTAATATAAAGAACTTTAACAAATCCATGCTCCAGATGAATTTCAAGTGTACGAAGTAGATCAATGACTTCTCTAGAAACAATTACCCGTATCAGTTAGTGTCTGTACTAACTTTATCTGAATTGCCTGAAATAGCCCTCCCATAATCTAAATTTAAACTTTAAAATACAACTAAAGAATGCATGGTGACCTAATGATTAGGCAGCCAATCTTTCACAGGATTATGTCTCTGGAAAATAAATTGTATGCATCTCAAAAACTCATTCAGCTGCATGCCTGGTCAGCTTAAATTGGTTTTGGCTATTTTGCTTGCCTGGTCTATTTCTCTTTGAAGCTTTTTTTATGCTGTAAAATATAACAAGATACTTGGTTGTGAAGCGATTTTTAGTTTTGGCTTAGGTAATGACAGCTATACATCCTAAGAAATGACAGCAGTATGTAAAAATGAGAATATAAATTATTTAGCAAGAAAAAAGATTTCTGATAGATGTCATCTATATAAATTCATTTACAGCAATAAAAATTAACTACAGAAATGAGAGGCATATGTTATATATGGTAAGATTTCTTTATTTCCCTGATGTTTGTGGGGATACACACAGAGTAGAAAGCACAGGTGTATATTGGAAGCAACACAACACCTACCTCTGCAAAAATTCAACAGCTAAAACAAAATGAAGGGGGATAGACCTATCAGCTGCTTAGATTCAGCAGTTTCACTCCTTACATTCTCTTCAGTAAGTTTCTGAAGAAGTGTGGGCCTGGATTTCTGTGAAATTTATCTTGCGAAGATTAGGATGGAGGTTGGGAAAGAAGGAGGAAAATCAGAATTTGCCTACAAAATAACACTCCTTCTACTCTCCCCTGCCCCATTCCAGTAACATGAGATATCAGTGGCAGAAGGTCATGCAGATAATTGCAATATTATCTCCTGTGCCTTGGGAACTTGGCTCCTCTCAGACGGAGGGTGGTAAATTAGACCTTGTCAAAATTCCATTCATGGAAAACTCTAACATTGCTAAATCTAGAACCAGGACAGTAAACTCCAGAACTTTCCACAGAAAATAAGTTCCAAAATTTAAGTTTTTCCAAAAGGAAATACTTCATCCTGAATGAATTTCGCATGCTGTTTCCTTGTGGGGGTTTTTTCCTGTAAAAAAAAAATCAACCAGAACCAAGTTCTTACGTGCCTGGGAATTTGGAACTCTAAAATCCCTTTATCATCTAATCATGAGACTGGAATTGCAGAGAAGTTCATCAGTGGGGTATCGATGCTCCAGTTTGGAACTTACAGGGAAACTGAGGCTTGGGATGTATATAAGAGAGGAATTGCACAGCTATTTCAATGGATGGTTAGGAGGGCTTAAAACACATTAATGTCTTTGATCAGGTGAATGTCAGTAGTACTGGCAATTCCTGCTTCTACCAGAAATATAGCTGTTCTTTCTCTATTCACTCTCAGGATCCATACCAAGCACTGTCCAATATTATGGTACTCCAGATCACTGTGTCTTGATGTGTCCTCCTGGAGATACCAGTAAACTGAACAGTAGTATTTGTGTTAATTACTTTTTTGCCCCTAAATCAATGAGAAAGGTATCACCATAATAGAAAAATGATACAGCACTTGGACTAAGGCCGGGATGCTTTCTGTGATGGCAAATCAATTGAAATGCATCAATGCTGAAATTACAGCGAAAAACATCTCTACATTCTTTGTGTATTACTGAAACACATTCTCATAAATTAACCCCACTGGCAGTCATTTAGCCTAATCAGTTTTAAATGTCAGGATCAAAATGTTTCCCTAGATGGTGGAATTTTGAAGTCAGGATCCCCCAAAGCAGGCTTTTTAGACATATTCAGCAAATAGGTAGGCAATGGTTTCTAGATCCATATTAAAAGAGGGTGCATTTGCTTGTACATAAGTGTTCTTGTTTCAGTGGTGACATGAAATGCAATGAGTTACATTAGTTGTTCCAGGCAGCTTTCATTAATCATCTACATATAACTTCTCTCCATATGAAGTATGACTTTATACGTGTGTCACCTCCATAAAACACTTAAAAGTTTTCTTAAAATCCCATGACCTTCAGAAGGACATTGACCAGGACCTGGAATGGTAGGAGAAGAAAACAAAAAGAAGGTGTTTCAACTCTGCCAGCAAAGAAGCAGCAGTTTGAGTACAACTGGCATGCATGCCCTTGGAGCTGGAATAGGCATGTCCCAGGAGGAGCAAGGGTGCAATGAGAGGGGTGGTGCTAGGCCATGTGGCATTGTCTTGGAGAGCAGTGTACAGGGACCTGGGGACACCATGGTGGCCCCCTATCCCTTGACAGATGATGGGGTGCTCACATGCTGACTCTCTGCAGAAGATGTAAGTGGTTCAGCTCAGGTCAGATCTCCCCAGGGCTGTTCTGACTGTGTCTGCCCTGCCAAGACAAAATCTGTGAGCAGTCATACTCTCCTGGTCACTACAGTTTTGCATGCTCAGCCCTTACCCTCTTCCTTCAACAAAAGGTGGTATTTAGCCCTACTGCTCCCATCTGGCCTTCAGCAAATAATCTCTGTGCCTGGAACTGCAGCACATTGTGTGATAATTCGTTATGTTAATCCTATGTGTCAGCTTGCTATTCAAAGACTGCCCTGCTTATCTTTTGGAAATATTCTAGGTTTTCCAGTGATGCATATAAAGAAACAAGCACATTCTCTGTCCTTCAGATACACAAGGCCAAAGTCTGGATGCTCCTGTGTCTATAGTATTATGTTCTTACGTGGTGTCAGAATTTTGGAGTAATACAATTAAGGGGACCAAAACACACATTTGAATCTTCAAGCCCCTCTTCCTTTTTTAAATGCAACTCTCTAGGGCAGAAGTAGTAAGGCATTAAACATATTTACACTAATATAAGACACACTGTGAGCTGCAGGGCTAATGAAGCTTGTTTTTGTCCTGTCTATACCCAGGCACTGATGTTACTGAATCTTTCAGGAACACCTTTGAGACCACTGCTGCCTTGGGTGGTGTTTAAGATCATCCAGCCAACTAAAATATTTCAGGGGTTGGCATGGTGGATGACAGACAGACAGAAGGGGAGACAGTAAAATCAATGACACAGCCTTTTCTCATAGAAGAAAGATAGAACCTCTCTCACTACGTGCAGCAAATTCAGTCACCTTGCATCATCAAGCCTGGTTTCCACTCCAATTCCTTTCCCACTTAATGGTGTTGTGGGAGGCAGGGGACAGTTTGCAAGATGGTCTGTTCTTGTGGGTGTCAAAGAGATTTAGGACAGATAAACCAGTACAGTCTGAAATAGGGCTGTTTTCCTGGCACAGATGGGAAGAGCTTGCTGTTGGTCTTGGCACTCTTCCCATGCAGGCAACGCCTCAGCCTCCTACAGGTGAAAAGAGCATGGTGGTGTTGATCTAACTTGTGAGCACACATTTAAAGGAGAGAGGGAGGGAGGGGGTTTTGAACATGTACAGAAAACAGTTTGTACTTGGTCCCTCCAGCCAGTGCTTCAAGGCTGGAGACACAAAGCCTGAGAGGAAAGCAGCTTGAGCTGCCACTGACTCTGCTCTCCTATGGCCGTCAAGGACTGCTGGAGATCCTGGGGCACTTTTTCCAAGCACTCAGCCACTTAGAAGCTCTGAAGTTGGGCTTCAGCTGCCCTCAGTTGCCCGAGTACCACTGACGATTTGGAGTGAAAGACACATAGTGTCTCTCCTAGAGCTAAAATTACCTCTCCCAAAACCTGCAGCAAGCCTTGGATGTCCTTTAACTGGACCATAGCAGGTTTAAGTCACAACTAACAGTTGTTTTCTTTTGGTTCCCTGGGTAGCTGGATGCTATGCTTCTTTGGTCTGTGACAAAATGAAAAAAAAAAAAAAAAAAAAAGGAAATACAGGACCTTTTATTTACTTGTTTGTTTTGGTTTTTTTGTTTTAGGTTTTTCTCTCTTTGCTTTCAAGTTTCACCTTAGTTACAGTTAATTTTAAAATAGATTGTGAACATCAGAATGCTGAAATGATGGTTCAAGTTTTTTTCCCTCTTCTTTCCAGCCAGATTAGTTGGGCGACCTCCTCCCCAAACTGACAAATGTTTTCAAGTGTTCCAAACTTGTACTTTTCCTCCTTTTTAATGGTATGAAATATTTCTCTGGCATAGTGTTAACTGAATACAACTAAACAATATAACAGCATGTTTCACTTGCTTCAGGTAGTCATTGGCATAAAGACAGTTAAGGATCTCTGTGCAACTGCCTCTGTGTTTTTGTTTTTAAATTAAGATTTTCCCCTTAGGGCTATTGCAGCGTCAGTATTCCTCGGACTGGGAAGAATTGCATGAAGGACTATGAAAACCTGAGAAATTGCAGGAGGAGCCAGGAGCAGAATAATGTGTTCCAAATATGCTCTGTAATATCATAAGGGTAGCATGTTTTCTATTCAGAATGAGGAATGCATTTGCCAAGAGCACTAAGCTTGGGCCTAAAAGCTGAACTCCAGACACAATTAAAATAACAAGTCTCCAAGCTTTCCTGCAATCAGCCAGTGACTTCAACACTTGCTGCTTTTAGCTTAATGTCAAGCTTCCCTACCAAGTGTTTACACATCACTCTGCTAATCAGACAAACACAGAGGCTTCAAATCAAAGAGTAGCATCCCTGCTATCAGTGTCTAGCACCATCAGTCCGGTCTGTCCACTTCAAAAGACTCTAGGTCTGCTCTCCCTGCCTCCTCTCCACAGCTCAATGCAAGAGAAATAATGGCCTACTGCTTAATGCATGCTTCCTTAGCATATCCTCCCTCCCAACCAAAGCACAGCTTCCCTGGCTTTGTTTTCAAACCAGCAATAACCTAGTGAACAGAAGGGCTCATTAATCCAGAGAGAGGCTACATGCCCAGCAGGGACACAAAGCAAGCTGGGTGGCTCCCTGGCCAGTCTCTTGGAGGCTTCAAAGACCAAGAGTCCACTGACCTAAGCAGGGGTCCCTGTGCACACTGGGAAGCAGCTGGAAACTTTGCTGGCTAAGAGGGCTCAGCTGCCTACAACACCACTTGGGAAAAGGACTTGAGACAGAAGCTTGCTCAGGGCCACTGACGCATGAGGTGCAAGCAGGCTTTGTGAAACACACCTCCCTCTGAGCTCTTTAAGCTTAAACTAAGGCAGCTAATGAAGCTGAAGAGGAAGACAAAGGGAATGGAGAGCTCTTATCTGTGCTTCCCTAAGCATGCCTAAATGCTCAGGTAAGCATAGCTTTGAATTCAGTCCTGGCAGTTGCTCTTCCCACCACCTTCTGGGGTGGCACCAAGCCTGGAACTGGTGCCAACGCCAGACTGGGCACTCCTCAGGCTGTTTCAGAGGGAACCGGCAGGGACAGGGCTTAACCTGCTGCCACCTAGACTTCAAGCACCCACCCATCCTAAGTCCACTACTGTACTTCTGCTCTCAATGACTGTGGTGGTGTGCACCTTGTTGGGAGAGCAGTGCTGACCCTAACCCTAATCCAAAGCACAGCAATGCCCACAGGGTGAATGCAGACCATCAGCGCTATTCCTACATCTGAGCCTGATCCATGAGGCAGGGATAGGCAAAAAGATTGGTTAGGTAGGTATTGAAAACCTAGACTTGTTAATGAGTTGCAAAGAGTTTTCTTACATTTTTAGCAAGAAACAAAAGTCAGCAAGACATTTCAATACAGGTCGTAAAAAGACCAGTATAAGTCTGGTGTGGTATAAGCCTTTGTAAACAATATTGACAATACATTGATTTATGAAGAAAGCCAAGATCAGGTGGGTTTTGGCATTTTGAATGCTATCTAGACTTTTCTGGCTTTCATGCATGAGAAATTGAAGGTTTGGATCACAACTTCAAGAGGCTGGCAAAAAGCCAAAAACCTACACACACTAAGAGATAGGAATGAAGTCATAACTTATAATGATGCTGAGTATTGCAAGATCTTTCAATCAGCAGCCAAAAGAGCATGCTAGAAGAAAGAGATGGTACAGGAATGAATCTTGAGATGGGAACACAAAGAAAAATCTGATTTCTAGGAGCATAAAAATGTTTGTCTGCTGAGAACTCAGTCCTGACTGACCTTTTTTGTTTGCTTTTTCATGACTTTATTGCTGTTATGGAACAGATTTCAGAGCATTCTGACTGCTTCTCTGGGAAAACAGGAAGATTTATGCTGAGTTTATTGCAAGCAGCAGTTATGATTTCATTATAGAATACTAAGATTGTAATTTGGTGTGCTTACACAGAATGTTTAATGCACACATTAAGCTCAATGCATTTTATTTCAGTTTGTACAGCAGCCTAAATGGCAAAACAGTATGATACGCTTGTTTATTTGGCATTAAAGCTTAGATTCAGTGCTTAAGCATCTTGCTGAATTGGGGGACCAAGCTGTGATTTAATGGTTCAAATAAGTGTCTTATTAGTGATCAAAATTTGAGGATCTGTAAACTCAGAAGATTTTCAGACTGGTGGGAAATAATATTGTACCAGCACATTAAGCTTGCTGACCCTTCCAAACCAAAAGAAGATAATTTTAATGAGGCCTGTAGAAACCATCACACTTTTTACATGTTGTGTCAGTCTACAGACTGGTAATATGAAGGTTTTAGAGTGAATTGTACAAATTTTTAGGGTGAAATTTACTGTCAAAAACTTAAAATTCTTCAGAAAATTTAGATTTCTTCTACTTCATAAACAATTTTTATTTCCCTTCAAGTTATTTAAAATGGATTCTTCCCCATTTAAAAGCGATGGGCTGCAAAAAAAGTAGATATTTAAACTGGGTTATTCAGCTCCAATGCTTGCTAAAATATCTGGGCTGATGGGTGTTTGAAAATACTCTGTATTGTTCTGAAAGAACTGTATTGTTCTACTTACTAACAACAGCTACTAGTTGGGCTCAGGAAATACACTTTTTTAAGAGCACAGAATATATTCAGCATTTGATAGCTTATATTTTCATAACTCCTTCGTGTAAGATGTGAGGTAATGTATTTCATAATGTTGATTTTGTGTCTAATATAGATCCGTGGATTAAGAAGACTTGTTTTAAGAAAATGAATTCATTTAGTACTATGGGGAAATGCATACAACAGGCAAAGCAGATTCTTGCTGTGCACTGGCTGTGTATTCAAACACCAAGGTTACTGCAATCCCCCAGGTGAAAGCTCAGCTCTCTTCCCTTCCCCCTAGCTATGCAGTGACAAAGGACAGTACAGACTGCAATAAATTAAAATTAAAAAGGTTGGACAAGGGTTCCCTCTACCCTTTCTCCTTCAGACTGGCTGTCCTGAAAGATCAGTAGAAAATTCAGCATCTGAGGACTACAGAAACTTAACTATTTAATGGAAAGAACTATTTCAATGGGATGCCCCCAGGAGGATCAAAATTATTTAGCAGAAACAAAAAATATGAGTTTTAGAAATAGCCAAGGGGTTTCTTATCCGGAGTCAGTTGTATTACTAACAACTGTGGACAGCTAGTTCTCTCTGGACTGCTTCTCCCCAGGACACAGTGGTGGTGCCTCTTTTAGCTTTGAGGCCCTCAGTTTAGCTAAGACTTTACTGCTGTTTCAGTTGCTTCAGAAAGGTGTTTCCTTATTTAAATAACAATGTTAATGTTCAAGAGAAACTAATAAGATGCACTTACCCACTTTAGCAGGGACTTTGCAATTTGATTCAAAACTTAGGCAGGACTTGTTTAGGCTTTGAGGCACTTCCAGACCTGTAGAACTTTGCCTGATAGTTCTCTGTAGGACACTCACTGTTCTTGTCCAGCCTATGCTGACCTTACAAGCCTTCTTTGTGTCTGCAAAGGGCCGTTGTCAGCACAGTTGTTCCTACCTCGCTGTGAGCTATGAGAGCCCCATCCAGAACTACATTTTTGGTGAGCTGCTACTTGAAGGAATGGTTGTGTGTTGCGCTCAACACCAGTAATGGTTCTGGGAAAATACACGGAACCCTAAAGCATTCTTCCTTGCTGAACCCTGTTCTGCATGGGGAGGAAGGAGAGGTGCAACCCTTTGTGCAGGATATTCCCACTCTGCTGTCAGGGGATGCCTGCCAACTTTTCCCCTCTGGAGATCAGGATAAAATGATTCAGACTACAGATAGAGTATTCTTACTTCCCTGACACCTTCATCTGCCTTTTCTGTGAAGACTTTTGTTCAGCCCTGCTGACATTACCTAGCAGTCTATTCCCAGGGTAAATACTTTGCATGTCAGTTTGTCAACTACAGTACAGGCTGGTTATAACACACAGGGCTTCTAGCCTACCTGTCCCCACTACCTTGCCCCTTGTCTCTAAGCTCGGCAGCTCAGGAAATGCAGGTTGCACACATGCAGATTGTAGACAGTACCTAAGGACATGCACATAATTCAGTTTAAGGAGGATGTCAGGATGTCATCTGCAGCCAGAGCTCAGCTTCCCAGACTGCTCCTGAGCCTGGACCATGACAGCATTGTGAGGTTTCTCCCATGATTCCAGCTATGACTTACGGCCTCTCAGTGGTTTCAGCTCCCTAAGCTCCTATTATGCGGCATATACAGCTCTCTTAACTTAATGTAATGAAGTTACTGGGTAACTATTTATTTTTGTGATTAGCTTTTACACCTGCTCACAAGCTTTTAATTACTGAATTCCCCACATAGTTCTTTAATTCAATTTGCTTTGACCTTTCAGTTAGTGGAGAAATAAAGGAAAGGTGAAATCTGTGTTATGCCACTATATTCTGGCATTTAAAGCTGGGGAAGAGGTCTTGGTAGCAGTGAGCCAGGGCACATAATCTGAGCTGGGAGAAGGTTGCAAGACAAAAACATTGGTTCCCATAAAGAAAATGGAATATTTCATCTTATCAGAGGAGGTTTTGACAATTCTGGTGCCTATCCAGTAATACACATCTCTTAGCCCCAGAAACCCTTTGTTCACTTTTTTTCCCCCAGAAAGTAGACAATTGATGCTGAAGTTTTTGCCATCCATGCCACCACAGGCAGTTCTAGCTGTGCTCCAGCTGTAAACACATGCCACATGAGCACAGCCCTGTGCAAACCTACCATACCAGTCAGAACAATGGGCCAAGGGACCACAGGAAAAATAAGCCCCTGGGACATGAAGAGTGGGGAGAGGTTGCTGATGTTATACAATAACCATCCCCAGCCGTTTGGGGATCTAATAGTTGGCTTCCCCTCGAGAACAGCAGATGTGCTGGTTCCAGTGATGTCTGTGCCAGCGGATGTTTATGATTCCACAAGGAATATTTGATCCAAGTCCAGCCAACCCAGAGGGCTATGTGTCTGCTTGGAGTATTTGCACTGCGAGGTGCCAGATTAATGATTAGAGAGATTAACATCTACAGGTGCAGTCTGAGCTGTGCTAGTGAAATCTTCACCTGGCTCTGGACTAATGTTCAGGTCCACTGGCAAAAGGCCACGTCTAAGGGTAAACTTGTTCCAGAGGACCATGTTTAAGGGTCTAGCTGCTGGCTACCCTGTAGGTTATTCAGCACTTGGCTTTTCTGCTGAGACTACCAACAAGATAACACTCAGTGCAGGCTGGATGACTGACCTTGGGATCTGTCCTAAACCTGACTAATTATGCTGGTTTAGCTTTCACAGACTCTTGATGCAAGGGACCAGAAAAACCCAAGGGAGGACATCAGCAGCAACAGGAGAAGAGTTTAGATTTTTGTGCATGTCCTTCATGTGAAAAAAACCCCACCCAAACAGCTTCATTTATCTTGGTTTTATTACATGAGAATTTTCTAAACTTTGGAAAAGGTGAGAATTACCCACTAAGGGTAAGCTGGAAGACTTGGCTTGACCATTGCCACAACCTTTGGTGACAAGAGTGGGAAATTGGATATATACTCAGTCGGACTAAGAAGGGAGGTGAATCACCAGAAAGCAATTGCAATGAGTCTGATAGTGACGCCAATGGGAGCTGATGGGAGCAGAGGAGCTATTATCAAGATTCCTGAGGAAATTTTCTGAAATTAGCAATTTAAACAGGCACGGGCAGCATTCATGAGGATATACTTCATAACACTGTCAATATAGACACTGACACAAACTCCTTCCTTGTCATACAAAGACCCTCTATTGTATGTTCTTTCTTTCCCAAGAAACTAAAACCCAGTTAGTTGCTTTAAATGGGTTTGGATCTGGTGAGTTCACACCCATTTTAAATAGATTGGTCTAGACCATAAAGTTTCAGTAAAAGTCTGGTTTGAAACAGGAATCCTATTTTTCAGATTGTACTATTAGGGTCTAAACTAATTTCAGATTTTTCTTAGTATGCTTGTGAATTTTGAGCATCTGAAATGGTTTCAATACATACAATAACTTAATTCTTTATTATACAGGCATACAAAGTATGAATAATGAATTGAAAGAATTGGAAAGAAGGAGTCTTAAAATTATTAGTAACTCTTTTTTCAAATATTGTCCTGAGTGCTCCCCTGAGGAACAGAGAAAATATTCCAACTTCACAGGATGGAAAAGCTTTAATGCAGAGAACTCTCCACAGGACTGTTTTCATTTTGTAGTGTATTTTGAACATATGGACAGGGCAGACTGTTAATTATTTCTTCTCCTTTTGGCTTAGTTCCATGTACAACTCAGCAAAAACAGAGCTCTACAGACTATTCAGTGGACAATCAATGTCTCTGCATTTGCTGAGTGCTGAACAAAATCGATGAAAGGGTGTTGTGACAAGCTCTCAAAGCACTTGTTGGTCCACAACAAAACCCATTCTTGCCCTCTCTTTGCCCAGCTGCTGTATCTTGCTCCTTCTATGTTAGTTCAGAGGGGAAACACTTTGAGAAGAGATAATTTGGTAATCCTACACATGATGTCAGAAAAGGCTATTCAATGGGTTGATGGGAAAGACTTTGCAACTAATGTGTTCCATGTCCTTAAATACTGCTGAATACAACTTGAGTGCAACATTATGTGACCAGAGGGCATCCATGACTTCTGAGTGACACAGGTAGGAAGATCTAGTTGCAGAAGTTTGAGGCATTATAGCCATGGCTGTGTGCAGGGCTCTTTGCTGTGCGCTGTTGAAACTTGAGTGGTGGCACCAGGAGAAGACCTGTGCCACTGTGTCTACTGCCTCTGGCTTCTCCTTGGCAGCCAGCAATGGCACTGACATCGGCAGGTGTGAACCAGAAGAATGCAAAAGCAACTCATAACCATCTGCTGCCTCAATTAGGCTACTCTGCACCATGTCTGCTGTCATTGGTTGTTAATATCAAATAACAATAAAAACAACAATAACATAAACAATAATAATAGTACTAATAGGACTACTACTAGTGCTACTACTTCTAATAATGATATCATTGTCAGATGTAGAGAGAATGGTAATATCAAGAAACACCAAAGGTGAAGTCTGGCATAGTCCTAGGATTGCCCTTGTCCATAGGGTCAGTTGCCTCCCACAAAGGATCAGTTTGTGCTGCTCTTTCTCAGTTTGTCCTCCCAATGGTGTCTCACTGGCAATCACTTCAACACTATTTCTTATCTTCCATCAGGAAGTGGTGTGTGCTGCAGTACTCTGGTACTTATCTTTCTGTCTGGAGACTAACTAATACATCTGCTCTTACCATTGGGACCTAAAATTCAATGAATACTTAATTACTAGAGTGTTTGTTCTGTTAGCAATACTTTTATTCTGTTGCAAACATTTTTTGTATAAATGGGGGTAAGGTCTCTGTCTGATATGGTTTGCAGTCTGAAGGTGTAGCTTTAACCTGTAGAAAAAGAATGAGCAGAAACAAAGTGTTACAGTAATGGTTTTAAGATGACAAAAAGGAATACTCAAGGGTTCCTGTGCTTTGTGGCTGGGATGAGAACACATCAAGAAGGAAGAGAGAGCCACAGATTATGGAGCTATTATTCATTATTAATTATATATTTTGCACTATTACAACCACCCAGAGATCTAAGCATACCTTGCAACCAGTAACAAATTAAACTGCATGCTGGCCCTGTGATAGTAATCATTGAAGACCAAGAATTATGTACCCCTGGCCAGGAGAGACTTTGGTTTGCTTTCAAAGAACTGTGGGGAAGGTTAATACCAAGTTTAACTTAATTGTCCAAATTAGATGCATTAGTGGGATGGTGATAAGTATGAGTCACAGTTCTTAGATCTGTCTTCTCTCTCCTGTGTTTCAAGACAGAAAGAAGTGGTAGCCATATCAGATTCAAATCTTTCATGGTAACTGGGACTCTGAAAAATTTTCTCTGTGGCTTTTCTTGCCAAGAAAAGAAATGCAGCCTTAAATAAAGCAGATGGAGGTCCTTCCCCTGTCCTCCTTTCAGCTGCTCTAGTCATTTTTTTTCTAGATTAAGCCCGTATTTGTGTGCCTGTACTCAGTGCTGCTACCTGACACATACCCTGGCATGATAACAGCAGGTTTACAAGCATCTCCTTGTGCCCAGAGAGTCAGGACCATGTTTGATAGCCATGGACAAGCCAAGCCCCTCTTGCCACCTCCCCAGGCTGCATTGGCCATGACGACCTGGTAACAGGACCCGCTGGGACCAAAAGGCCAAACTCCAGGATTAACCCAAATCTGCAGAGAAGGACAAAGCAACTTCTCTGGAGCAGTGCCACTCCCAGCCCTGGGGCCCTCTCTTTCAAAGCTGTCTGCTGAAAAAATGACATGAGAAAGACACTAAAAAAATTATTTGATGTGGAAAGGCCCCAGTTATTCCTCTGCTCCAAGGAATCTCCTGCACCCTGCCTCAGCAGCAGTCTGCTCACCTCAGTGGAGCAATGGATATGTATCATCTCATGCATACCTGCAAATGCCCAGTATTTCCATGCCTAACTAACAGGAAAGCTTCTACAATGGAAGCTATGAGAAAGGTTCACATATTTGCTTTGCTTGGCCTTTGAGTCAGACACAGATCCTGAATGCATAAGAGGGTGGATCCTGTTCAGGGGTGTGCTCAGGCTATTCCCTCCAGCACCAAGCAGAAAGAGCAGACTAACTTCAGCTGCACTTCATTGCCTACTTTCCCTTTAGAAAAAAGTCCCTCACTTTGCCCAGGGATCTTGGACAACACACAAGGTATTTCCTACTGGTATTGCAGAGATCCTAACGGCATTTGCTGAACATGTTGACCTTGCCTCCCATTTGTTTTCCTGCAGGATTCCAGTGTGAAGCAGTAAATGAACAGGGTTTAGGACTAGGTTCCCCTTTCCATCCCTGGCAGGGCTGCAAGGCAGGTTGTGGCCTCCCTGTGATGGGTAGGTCATGGCACGGCAGTGTGTCATGGCACAGCTGGGGTGTCTGCCAGAGGGGGATGAAGGTGGGGAAGCATTTGCAACATCATGCCCTCACATCATTACAGCCAGACAGGCTGGTGATTTGCAGTCCTGTTCTTCACTGTACTTTAGGATCTCAGCCCTCAAGAGACTTCAAGAGAAAATAAAAATCCAAAGCCTGAGTGCTAGCAGGCAAAGCTGGCAGTGCTGAGCAACTGCCCGGCAGTCCTCAGCACTGTTCCATCCCCCAGCCACCACAGGTTGATGTGCCAGTCTCATTTTGATGCTGCCTACGTTCAGATTTCGCCTTCCAAACCCACCCCCCTCGTCCTCGCCTCCAGTTTTTTACCCTTAGGCAAAATTCAACTCTTGCATTTGCATAATGCTGTGTTCTCCCCACTCTCAGCACCTGGAGCTCTCACTGACAGGGTGAAGCCATCAGCCCCAGGATGGCTGTCACCATCACTGCCGAGGGATGATGAGCAAAGTGGCTTCCAAATATGTAGAGCAAGAGTTTTGGATTGGAAACAAAAATGCATAAATGCAAGATTGAATGCATATTAGTTTGGAGCACTGATTAGATCCAGAAATAAAGGGATAGATTAGCCAAATGGTTTGGGGAGCCAACATTTTGTATGATTTATTATTCCTCAGTTAGCATCAGTTGGAATAGGAATTGACTGAATACTTGAGTATCACATTGTTGCATACTGAACCTGTTTGTGTCAGAGGTTTTGGCTTAGGATCTACTAACAATTTTCAAGTACCCAGCTAGCTAAATATGACCTTTTTCTAAAAAAGGTGGCCTGGGAGTATCACTAAAGGGATCACAGCATGTGCGAGGGAAGCTGTTCCTGGTTCTTTACAGTGCTTTGGCTGCATGGTCCTGTCTGGCACAGCGAGTGCAAAAGCATCAATGAAAAAGAAAGATTGAGCCATCTCGATGAAAGACTTCTGTAAGTTTATATTGGGGAGACTCAAACGGGAGACTCTAATCCAGCAAAGGTAATAGCCAGGTAAAGGTGATCCTACAAACTTGTGAGGAGTCACTGAAGAGATGGTGTGCCTGGTGCAGATGGGGGAACAAGGGCTCCAGTGGAAGGGCGAGGGGAGGGAAATGCAGGGGAGCAGTAACAGCATATGCTCAAAACTACCCAGAGCCAACTTCAAGGAAAGATTTGCCTCCTCTCCTGTAGAAATCTGAAGTCAAAACACTCACCTCTCTACGTAATATTGGGTTGGGAAGAAAGGTCTATGGAGGAAGCTCTGTGGAGAATGATTTCTCTGCCAGAGCAATGTAGATGTAAAGGGAATGCCTGAAAAGGCATTGATGAAAGATTGCTGCATGGCTGACCTCTTCCCTGGCTTTGTCTGTCCCCTCCCTCCTCACTTAGTTGCTGAACTGGCTCTTTTGAGGATTATCTATTATCTGCCTCTCCACCAGCTTCTGCAAAGCCCACCCAGAGCAAGGCTGCCACATCAGTTATTATTACCATCCACTGGAAACATGGGGTGCAGGGGACTTTCCTATTTATATCCAGAGTTTCTCACTCTGAAAAAATCTTTCTCACCTCTCAAGAAAGTGTCATTGGATATACACTAGTACCGATGTGACACTGGGCCATCTTAGCCTGTCAGTCCTAAACTATTAGGACAATCTGGAGAGAAAAAAAGGTGAGCTTTGCCTAGTTAGTGGTCGTATGGTATAAGTCAGTGGAGGCAAAACTACTCTTGGTTTAAGTATTAATTTATTTCTTTTCTAAAATAGTAAAGAGGTTGGTGAACAGCAAGATCAAACTGTTCACAGACTTCATTGAAAAGGAAAATAAATCTTTCCCATGGCATCATTGATGAATACTGAGCTTAGCAGAGAAAGCAGAGTGCCAGGGAAGAAATTCTGGCATCCTTACCTACCTAAAATCTTTCAGCAGCACATGAAAATTGTTCCACTGGTCTTAAAGTTATTCTAATGTGGTCCTAATATTTGCCATCACAGATAATTTATTCCTTTCTGTGTAGAAAAAGTTTTGCTTCTGATAGTATACATTAGGCAAAAGGGTGTAAAATCAATCTTCAATAAAGAGATTTTTATCAGCATATTCTTAAGGATACAGAATACACCTAATAATATGCTTGCAGACTAGGTGTTTAAAGCATCATGTGCAGGCATCTTGCATTACAAAACTCTGGAAAAGGGGTTGATATATCTTCTTTAGTTTCCTTTGCTGGGCAGCTGGACCAGCCTGGAACAGGACTTTCAAACTCTGCAATCTTATCTACATCTTTCATTCCTACAGAAGCCTGTCAGATTAAGGGATGTGATATAGACTCTTCTGTCATAATATAAAAGGGCTTATATGGGTTTTGCAATAAAGATATGATAAAGCTTTAAGAGGGTTGTACAATTGTATGCTAATCCTTGGCAAACAGATCAATATCAAGGCAAAAGGCATAATGTTTTTGCTAAAAGAGGGATCAACATGGATGTGCTCAGATGAGAGGCAAGGCTACAAACAAGTTGCCAAATGATGCCTGTAGTACAAAATCAAATAAGGAAAGGTTTTTGTTTTTTTGTTTTGTTTTTTTTTTTTTTTCACCAAGCATAGTAAGACTGTTTCTATTCTTCAGGAACCATAAATGTTAAATCTGGAACAGTCACATTTGATCATCTGACCTATTTGAATTGTTTAGCACATCAGGTTTCTGAGGAGCTTATTGCTCAGTGTTGCTGCATGGAAATGTATATCCCCTGGAGAACACTCATATACACTTATGGACATCATTTAAAAATTAAATAACATTTAATCATGTATGTCATGCAAAATTCATCAGTGATGGTGTATATTTCACCAAGTAGGTTTTCCTCTGCTATAAATCACAACACAGCAGTAGAATAAAATACAATAAGTTGAGAATGATTATCTAGTGTGGAGGGAACATAACAATCAAAAAATGATTGTTTCTAAAAACAATTGGATTTTGCAGAAATGCTCAGAATCTGCTATATACTGTGTCCTTGAAAACTATATTGATGGGATTACTGACTACTGCTCACAAATAAAGAATATTTCTGATCTATTCCATGGGGAAAAGGAAAAACCAGGAAGAGGTCCTACAGGAAGGACCTGGTACGGATGAGGCTCTCTAAGAGTTGTGTGATTCCATAGTGTAGCTTGATGAACACAGTGATGATAAGAACAGGGGCATAGTTTGATACTGGCCTTGACATAACAGATTAATTTTATAGGCACAGTAGATTATCCTTCTGTATCCTTCTGTAGCCCTGGGCTACTCTCTCTCTCCCTCCCTCCAGGAAGCACTGCCTGGGCTGCCAAGAGAAACACAGGTAGCAGAAGGCACTGAGGAGGTGGTCACGTTGAGAGGAGGAGGAAAAGCAGGAGGAAGAGAGGGGCAAGCAAGGTGGGCTGGTTGTGGAAAGGGAATAGCAGGATCTGGGAGCTGAGCCTCAGGCAGGAGGGAAGTGCAGGTGTGGCCACCTCTGTCCCTGGAGAATGGCAGGGCTGATGCTCAGCATGTGCCCCACATTCCCACATCAACCCTGCTCATCTGACAGGTCAAAAGCCACCTCTAAAAATTTCCACTGCTAACCCTGCAAGGTCGCTGAATGTGAAGGAGGTAGTGCAGCCATCTCCATCACTATCAGGGCTGAGACAGTCCTGAAGCCCTGGCTTTCTCAAGTTCTCCCTGCAGAGCCATGTCAGCCAAAGGGGTGGGGCTGGGTGCTGCTCCTTTTGTTCTTGAGCAAACACTTCCAAGATTCCGCCAGATACACATCTTCAAACACAATTACATGTCCATCACCAGCAACTTATTTTGAACACACCAGCACAGGTGTGTGAGGCACCTGTATCCTGCACAGTATTGTTTTACTAGCTTCAGCAAATACAGTTCTCCCTTTTCCATGGGAGCAGCTGAGTCAAGTACTAAAATGTCTTCCCACTAATACAGGAGAGTTAAATACTTTGAATTTAGGGTTCAATAAGTCTGGGTTTATGTGAGCTTTCCTTCTTTTTCAGCATGCAAGTTTTGTCCAAATGAGGAAACTAAAAAGGAATTCGGACTTTTTCCAGATTTTGCAGATGTCAAATAAATTTTGTCTCATCAGACAGCTTCACACTGACTCCAAAGTCATTGTATACATGCACACACACACACACTCTTACACCAACTATGCACAAGGGAGACCACCTGTGGCCATGCTGCCAAGTGACATCTACTGCCTAAGCAAGTGCCATGTGTGGCAGACAACTCTGATTGACCATACTTAGCTGTACAGCACACATGATATAGGCTCAGCTTGTTCCAAACTCTTCAGATTTATTATATATATGTGTGGCATAAGAGCCAGAGGCCTGAAATACCTAAGAGGCTCTGCACAAGTCTTTTACATCCCCATTTCCACCCAGGATTCCATGCCTCGAGACACAGGGGCCATTGGTGAATAGACTGGATAAATTACAAGCACAGCTGACATACTACAAATGCTGTTCACCACATCCAGCTCACAGCATGTGCAGGGCACCACAAGGGACTCTGGGCAAAGGCACAGCTTGTGCTACCAATTATCACTAAGCAACCACATTTCCTGAGATCTTCGAACTGGAGATGGGAACTGCTAATAAGCAAAGTGCTTACTTACTTTCCTCCACCCATTTAGTTAAAAAGCAAAGGGAAAAGCAGAACAAGCAGTGCTAGGTGGATGATGATGGGGTTAGCTAATTGAGCTCTTTGGCAATTTCAGAGGTACGCAACTTCACAGCCTTGGTGGTGGCATGCAATCGCATATTTGCACAATGGCGTGAGGCGGCAGAAAACCGCCCAGATCAGAATTTAGTTACGGGTCTCATTCTATCAGTAAGAAACTTGTTTGGTAATTCTTCATAACTCCAGGGTTTTAAATAATGTTTTCCAAACTCACTCTTCTTTCCAGGGAGGCCTTTCTGATGACACCAGTATGCTTTACAGGGAGGCTTTACCTGCAGAAGTCACTGTATAGATGTACTCACTAACAAAAAACCTGGCCTGCTTCTTAGTAATGAATTGGACTAAACTAGGCCCTGGGTTTGTAACTATTCCAGTAGAGCTGGACCTCTAAGACTCTGTAAGAATGACAGCCTGCTTCTTACCCCACAGAATCATTAGCATGAATGGGGCTTCCAAATCCAACAACTCACCAACTAACCTTACAAGAAAATCCAAATCCCTTGATAAAAGAAAAACGTGGTCTACATGTTCCTCATTCTAGGAACTCAGAAAGCAGTGAATGAAGGTCTTGTAAAGTTATACCGCAAACCTGCCATGGCAGCTGCAAATTTCCTTGCTCAGCTTTTAGGTGGAGGACACATTTTACCCCAGAGAGTAATGGGTGAGCAAAACCAAGATGCTTATGAGGAAGTGCATGTTGTCATCCTAAATAAAAGGGCTAATGTGGGGAAAGCTGACAATTAGACTTACACTAGAAACAAAGTTTGTACAGGCAGATGCCAAATTCCAGTATTTGACAACAAAAACCTCTTACTCTAGGGGAAACCAGCATACTCTCCAGTGAAGCTCTGTTCAAAATCTGAGCCATCCCTTGATCTCATCCTTGAAGGTAACCACTATTAGCATCATTGGGTGAAGAATTTCACTATCAACAATACTGAACACTGTAAAGTCCAAATATCAGGGTTAATATCAAGTTTTCTGCTAGTCTGATCTTTTCACGTGTCACCATTCTCAAGCTCCTTGAGCAGCCTGAGGATTGCCATGGCCTTGTTGATCTTTTGCTGTTGACTCTGTTTTGGGAAAACAACAGTAATAACTGGGTTTGAGAACCACTTTTCTCCTAAGCAGCCCATCTGTCTTTGCCCTTCAAACAGGGTGGATGGGGCACATGTTTTATTATTGTTATTTCCAAACTAGCTCTTCTAGGTGTGTCTCCTCCCTTTTGTAAAATGAGAGTATTATATCACGCAACCGAGCAGTTATCTAGATTTTAGAATTTTTTTCTGGTTGCTCATGCCTGTGGCACCTCAGCCTGAGCATGAGGCTCAGGTAGAGAGAATAAACTCATATTTTTTCATTCCTCCTGCAATGCCTCCAGTGGGTCTGAAGATAGAGAGAAAATGGTAAATATAGGTTGAATATGTAGGGAATGGATAAAACTGGAATGGAGGAGCAGAAGATAAAGGATAACACATTCAGAAAAGGTCATGCTCTCTTCTGAGTCTGGGAAGGGACTGGGTTTTTCAGTCTGTTTCCCAGCCTCTGAAAGATAAATGGCTTATCAGTGTTGGCAGGACTCCCCACAAGGAGAGCCCATCCTGGCTGCCCTCTGGGGATGATGCTGCTCTCCTGGCTGGGACAGGACAGACAACATCCCAGCAGGTCCTGTAGCTCCCAGTCTGTTGTCATCCATATGGGTGCTGACAGACTTGCTCAGCGAGTTTGGCAGCTCATACAGCTTCCCATAAGATAGTAGATAATTGCTGCTGGATTGTTGTGCGATGAATAGGTAAGATAACAGGACTATTAAGCACTGTTTCATCACCAACTCCAACCAGTATACCAGATACTTCCTCTAAAAATAGTGTTTCACCCCAAATCTAATAAATATAACTATTCCAAACTCCATCTTCCGTTACAGTGCTTAATGGGGAAAATGGCCAGTGTTAGATTTGACAGTTCAGGTGTTAATTATTGTGTAGGAGAATCTATTAATTACCTGGGGAAAAAAAAAAAGTAAGAGGTAAACACTTTGTATTTTCAGTCTGGGCAGATACAGTAATGATTTTTTCAAGCCTTCAAGCTAATTTTCTTAAAGTTTTCCCCATGATGCATTAAGACTCCCATTCACCAAGACCCATACACTCATGTGTATAATCCTGGTGTGACATTGGGTAGCTGCTTGCATTACTGTAAGGTTAATGCTTTGCTGAAAGAGCACCTGAGAGATGTAGGAGAAGCGAAGCTCAGTAGACTCATCTTGCCAAAGGGAAGAAGTCGCTGGTCCCTGCTCACAGCTGCTTCAGACTGCGGGTGAAAGTCCACCTGCCAAGGGGCACGGGCAGCTTTAGGGTATGTTGTGTGTCTGGAGGGCCTTCTATCCCTCTGCACCTTCAGTTCATCCCTGTCAGTATCCTGTAGTGCTGAGGATAACAGAAGCTGGAAATCACCGTTTCAAAGTTGGTTCTCAGCTACAATCCCCAACACCCTTCTGTGGCTGTAGAAAGGTCAAATCATATCCTGCCTCAGAGGAAGCAAGAGGGATACACAGTGAGCTCACGTCAGCAGCAGCTAAGGGATCAGTGCTGGCATCTCTCAGCTGCTCACCCTGGCCTTGGGCCAGCTGCTCAGGGCCAGCAACCCTGTGGTTTCCCGTGCTCTGCCACTGTGCAGCATCCAGGGCAGGACTTACCAGGAGTGATCATGAGGGTACAGTCCTCCTGTGCCATAAACAGATCTTGTACAAGATGGTAGTTGTGTTAGGCAATGTCAAAAAGGCTGTGCTGCTGTCTGGTACCCACCTTGCCACTGTGATTTCACCTGTGTGCAACATCTGTGCACAAAGCATTTTGCAGGAGACTGTCACTACCTCTAGTCTCCCAAACTGCTGGGAAGGTGATGAAAGGATTGTTATGGATTTAGATTCAATACATGGGCCATCAAGATCATTGTCTTTGATTAGATCATACGCCCTGCCAAAACCCAAAACCACAGAATATTCTGAGTTGGAAAGGACCCATAAGAATCACTGAGTCCAAATCTTAAGTGAATAGACCATGCAGAGATTGAATGCATAACTGTGGCACTCTTAGCACCATGCTCTAACTTACTGAGCTAAACTCATAGCACAAGTAGCCAAAAGACTGGAAAGCCATAGTGTCACTTGTGGAAAACCTTCAGAAACTTATGGGACCTGTTCCATCTTTGAATTTTGACAGTAGTATGGAAAGTCTGCAGAGCAAACTGCTGCAACAATGTTAGTTGATGCCCTGTGATGCTTTGCTAGTGGGAAAGTGCTTTCGTTAATGCAGTTTGTTTCATTTTAGGACTTGCAAGAGAGCTTTTAACTGTGTGTCCCTAAGTTAGACTGTACAAAAAAGGCAGTGTCCACCTTTCAAGGACAAAACCAATTCTGTGAGACATTTTAATCTCAGTATAGGTCTGCTGGATTATTATCACTTACAGTTAATTCTCTACATGCTGCGACATTCCCTGCTGGCAGCCTCTTTTTCATCTGTAAAAAATACTGAAGAGTTGTAGGAAGCAGGAGGGCTTGCCAAGACATCTGTATCCAGGTTGTTAGTGTAGACAAAGAATATGTGTGCCACATGGGAGGTTTGCTGTATTTCAAACATACCCATTCTATCTACACTATAACCTCTCCTGGTGTCTGACTATGGCAGTAGTATGGTGTTCTGTTTTCAGCAGCTTTAACTCTTTATTTTTTTTCACAATAATACATGTTTCAAACTCTCATGCATTTTTCACTGTGAATTGGTGAAAAAATTAACTACCAGATAAAAAATAGTTTGAATTTGAGTCTGTAAGCAATTTTTATTTTTAATGGTTTGTTCTACTTCTCTTTATACACATCTAAACACCCTCTGAGTCTGGACCAGTTTGTTGCTTCCCATGTCCTAATACCCAGCACATTGATTATAATGACCATTTTGTACCGAGCTTAACAGCAAACATATGCACCACACAACCAGCTGAATTCAAATGTTAGGATAAACGACCTGCCACAGGAATGGCACCAACTTGCCAAATACCCCACTAGACTGGGTGCTGGGCTGCAAGTGAGGAGTGCAGAATCTGAGAGCTATTTAAGTTCCTGAACCATTCTTCACTCCCATTACTGACTTACACCACACACTTGACCCACAGGACATCCTGAGAAGAACCACACACTTTAGCAGTGGTCTTGGTGATAGTAAGACCAATTGTTTCCCCAGAGGTGGAGAAGCTGCCAGACCCACGTAATAACTTGCAGGTATGCACAAGCTCATAATGGGGTCATTGATATGGCTTTGCAATAGAAAACAGATTTGTAGAATTTAGGGGCAAGATCTGATTTTTATTGTCAGGCAGAGAGGAGTGCACATCTTATAAAACCTGGAAGGCGGAAGGGGACCTTCCCTTCACTATTTCTTCCCGTCCTTTCACCAGTTTGGATGAGGAGTATGGCCTGTCTCACGCGTAGCTGCTGTGAACTAACATTGGCTACCTCTTCCTGTTAATTTAAATAGCAGCCTACCTCCTTATAATGCAGATTACGTTTTCTTCCCTCTTTGCTGCTCCCTGAATGTAGTGGTCACATTCTACCTACACACTGGTTCTGCTGCTACCAGGATCAGATTGGACCTGCTGAGATATCCTTACACATTTCTAATAGCGTTTGCACGAAACTTGCCCTCTTTTAAGTAAGATTTATGAAGAAAAGCAGACTTTACAATGGCAGAGTGAATTCTCCAACGCATTTAATGTCAAGGTAGGTCAGTCTGACTCATATTAGCTTTAATTGCCACTCTAACTGTTCTTATATTTCTTACCTGCATCCCCTTTCTTGCCTGAGACAGTATAAATAATAAGAATATTTTCAATTTCATCACATTGGTTCATTGAGTACATTCAGCAGCAGCAGTAATTTGTGGACTTGGAGTAGGCTTGACCCAGGTATCGTTCACGCAGTCTGTGATTCAACATTCATTAATACCAGCTCTGTATCTACCAGATCATCTGGCAGTACAAGTCTAATCCAGATGAGAAACAAGCCCTCAGTTGCATTTCTATCAGCTTAGTAATTGTGTACTTTAGGGAGTCTCTGCCAGCTTGCACCACAATCATGACCTGGCAGCCCTAGTGTTGTGTTAACCCTCTTTTTTTGCTTGCCTTCACGTGACTGAAGAGTGTTGTCCCAGTTGCATGGAGGGGATGCTTGGTTGTTGCACCCCCAAGTAACCAGCCTTCCTGTTTTAAGGACAGGTCACATGTGTATCCAATGCAGTCCTGCAAAAGGTGCTCAGGAGAAACTTAGGACTATTGTCAGCAAAATATTTCCAAATCCCATTAAATAGCAGGATTAATCCACACCTAACTGCATCCTTACACCTGGCAGGGTTGATTCATTTAGATACTGTTGTCTAAGTTAAATTTCCTTATCCTTTGCCTGCCTGTGAATAGAACCAAAATATTAAGGAAAGAGTTGTCCACCAAACACTGCCACTCTGCTTTGGTGCAGAAATTGGAGAACCAGTAAGATAATTTTGGAGCTGGTAGATGTGATAGAAGTTGCCCAGAAGAGTCTCTGTTCACTCTGTCTGCAGGGGATGAGTACAGATGGACAGTTTGCCTGGGCTTACCTATATGGGTGTCTCCAGAGCTGGGACACTTTGGAAGAGACTGATGCCTACCCTCTGCTCCTATATGTCCTTCTCTCTTCTGTGTCAAGACCTTGTGGATCACCTTAGATGGCAATTGCAGGTTTGGTCTGCTGGCCTGGCAAGCTGCACAACACCTTGGTTTCACAACTCTTGCCTGGCTAGCACACATAAAACCAGCACATGTGCTCCTGTTATGGAGAGCAGTGAGGTAAATGGAGACGGTTTACTTTTGGTCATCTTTCATGCTCTTATCTCCCTCTCCTTTTCAGAAGAGATCAGTTGTCTCTAAAGAGAGTAAGAGACGCTCCAACAAAGCATTATTGTCATATTCAAGGGCTATGCCTATGTCCCAGCTTGTAATGCAGTCCAACTCCTTTGTTTCAAGAGAAGTAAAACAGTACCACACATGATGGCTGTTAGTTTTTCATAGGGCCACCTATGAACTCAATCCAAAAGGGCTTATACAAGGTGCTGAAATAATTTCGTGGGAAGGTATGACAGACTGCACTATTCCATAGATTTCAAGAGACAGCCAATTGCATGGACTGGTGTCCTGACATGTCCATGCCACTACCTCTACTTGAGTTCAATTAGGATCCAGGTTGGACGTGGGGAAGCTGGATTCTGCCTCTGAAGGTGCAGACAGAGCAATGGGACCAGTGAGTCCAGACACTAATGTGATTGGAAACTGAAGATGTTGGCATCAGGCAAGGAGAAAGTATGATCATGGTTCATGCCTGATGAGTGTGCAAACAGAAGAAGTCCCTGTGTCCAAACCTGCTTACAGAGCAGCACAGCAGTAGCCAGAGACCATGACCTTAGCGTACAGATGGCAAGAAAAGACTGAGAGGTCCAGTCAAAGACTAAGAAACAAAAAGCCTTGCACATCTGCTAAGAAAATGTTATCAAACACGAGCACTCATGAATCAGTAGAGTCTCTTTATACTACTAAATGGACTAATATCCTGTGACTGTTATGTTTTTGGCACTGAACAACAACAAGGCACCCAGAATTCTGTGAACTCACAGAAGTATCACCTAGGGGCAATCCAGAGTAACTAATCTGAATCATATTATCATTGGACTCAAGTCAGCTTCTTCTCTGGAAGCAGAGATCAGACACTCCACACCGCCCCCCCCAAAAAAAACAAACCATAAGCAGAACTCAGGAATATAAATGTTAACTGTGGAATACATAATTAATATAAATGCCAAGAGTAGGAAGTTTAATATTAACATGGAAGTTTAGAAAAGGCTAGGAGATAAAAAGTTGCTACAGCTGATTAGTAGGAAGAGCCAAGCACCTTTTCATTAGCCTTTTTATTTTGGGGATTTTTCAGAAATAACTGATCAGATCATGTATTTAAATGTCAGAACAAGGCTTCAAATCGTTCTTCCCACTTCATTAAAAGGGAAGAAAATTGATAAGGAAGGGAGGCTCTGGTAGGATTTGCAAGTTCATTCCTGAGCTGCTACAGTACAGTTTCACCATTGTGTTGATTACTGAGGCTGAATCACTGGTAAGTATATGGCCCTTGCCAAGAATTGCAGATGTTACAGCCACTGTGAGAACAAAAGTATGCAACAAAAGCTCATGTCTGACAATTTGGATAAATTGTACCTTGATGGGGGAAAGAAGACTTAAGAAGTGATTTTTCTTCCATGGACTTTCCACTGCGAACTGTTAAATACAAATGCACCTTCTCTTCCTTTTGAAAGCCCAGAGACATATATCACAAGAATCTGGAAAGTTATTTGAAAAAAATAATTACTGTAGGCAAGTCCCTAGACACCTGCCACTGACTCTTGTCCAAGGCAATGGAACAGGTTGTCGTGATGTCACTGATTTTCTGTTCCTGATGCAAGGAAATCTAATTAATTTCAGTTTGAGACATTTTTCATTACCTTTATCCTGTTAGTGAGACTAGTCTCATTTATTGTCTCTGAAAGAATCTTCAGCCTTGCACGTAGCTCCAAGCCTGGCAGAACTCAGAAACCTCTGGGCTATCCAGAAACAAGGAGGGTTTTCCAACTAGTATGGGATTAATCAGTATTTGTGGGATTTCACAATGACATTCATCCATACATTTCTGGGTATTCTTTTTTTTTGTTTTGGTTTGGTTTTGTTTATCCTCAAGATTTAGGCTTCCATTGATCATTGCCCTTCCATTTGACTCCATTCATTGCATGCCTACAGAAAAGATGGAGTCAGGCTGCCGTTGTAAGGCTGTTGGTTTCCCCGCTGCAGAAATTTTCAGGAGCAGAAAATCAACTGGCAGACCTGGCATAGACTTATCAGGAACTTCTGCAGCATTAGCTAAAACAGACGGACTAGAAGCATGCCCTTGGAAAACAGCTAACCAAAACCCACCAAACTACTAAGGACACTTTGCAGTGTGGTATTGAAGAACAAAACAAAGCCACCCTCCAGAAAAACAAGTTTCAGAAATCCAAGTGATTATTCCATTTAGGGAATGAGGACATTAAATTGACAAAACCAGAAAAAAAGGAAGAACAGGGACAGCTTGCCAGCACCTGGTTAAGTAAGCCTGTCTAACCAGCTGTCAGAACAAAACAAAACAAAACAGACAAACAAACAAACAAACAAACAAACAAACAAAAAAGACGAAATTAGCCAAGATCTAGACATAAAAGGCTGATGTTTGCCATTTTGCAAGGTGGAAGTTGGCTGGCTTAGTCCACATACATCAAATAGGCTTTTGCTGGATATATATGTGCTTCTCCTCAGAGCTTTCTCTAGTGTAGCTCATCTCCAGCTATCCTGTACCTTCATTATCAAAGATCAGCCCTTAGATAATCCTTACCCTGCCTACCTTAGTACATTTAAGTTTAGGCAGGTGCTAACACACCAGGCCTTTGTAATAACCTCCGTTTTTTTCTGACAATTGTAAAATGTGTATCTGAGGCAAGTTAGTGAAAAATGGTGCCCTGTAGAATAAACCATGCTCAAGAAATGATATGCCAAGAACCTTAGGGTTTAAAATCTGGAAAAGGAGCTTGTAAAGTAAAATGCCATAGGTGCATTGCTGCCTGGTGTCTTTCAAGATCACTCCTTGGGATGGGATGTGCCAAGTGGGATTTTTACAGGGAATAATTTTTTCTTTTTTGAGAAGTTTTAAGTGGAAAATTGGTCTAAACCCTGATTTTAACTATAGAGTGGTTCCCGCTATTCTGTAACGTTGAGGCTTTTTATCTTGGAGCAAGCAATAAAGAGGTTGCTGGAAGCAAACAGCAGAGCCGGTCAATAAAACAAGTTATAATCACGTTCTTTTGCAAATTATTTCCTCCTCTTTTCTTCCATATCCATCTGCCCAGGAATTAATTCTGAAATTCCTGGAGATTTTTAGAAAAGGTTCCCCACTACTACATAAAAAATACTTATTTCAGAAGATGTCTCAGTTGCCAGCTGAACTTCACTATGACATCCCCTAGAATGTTTATTGTGTTTCTACGCAAAATTTGGTTTTGAAGTAACTTTTATTTATGTAAATAAGCAAAATATTATTTATATATTACCTATGTTTCTATAGATAAGCATAGTTTATATTTTAGCATCCTTTCTCCTGCCTACAGAATGTCATCACTTACAAATTTTTCAGCATGGCTCTGCAAAACTTGTGTCTGTTCAGAGAGGACAAGGGCTGAGAGAATTAAAAATTCAGAAAGTCCCCAAGGGTTCACTCCCAGCCATAATTCGTGCGGTTTGTTGCAAGCAGAGATGTGAGTAACATCTCCCATCATGGCTCCACCCCAAAGAGTAATGACTTTCAGTTTTCATTCTGTCCTGACCTAGGTTTCAGACACTGGGAAAGATGAGAGGAAGGTTTAATTTAACTAGTTCCCAGTTCAGGTAAGGATTTTGGAAAATAGCCTCTTCGCCAGAAAACAAGTTTGGGTTTTTCTTTTTTTTTCTAAGATGAATACCCAAACTTTGGTACAACACAAAGTCTGAACCACTTCACATCCTTTCCTACAGCATGTGTTTTTTATCTTCATTTAATAACTTACAAAGTTAATAAATATTCCGAGGTAGAGTAGATCACACTGACACTGTCCTGTGCCTTTCCTCTTGTTTATAAATACACAGGCACATATATGTGCGCTATGTATATGTATATATATATAGACACACACACAATGTAAGATAAGTAATCAGTGTGGCAGTTATATGAGAGTATCTAAAGCCTTAGCAATTACAGTAGAAGTGGAAAATATAACAAAGCCAAGTTTGCATGGTAATTTATCTCACAGAATGCAGCAAAAATTTGTATTTGCTTCCTAACTTTTATAAGACTTTTGTTAGTAAAAAGTCTTATAGGAGTAAAAAATAGTATTTCACTGCCCAAACCTAAATTTTTATATAGTTGTTAGCCCTAAGGTAGTATTGGCAAAGCAAAAGAAATCCCAAAAGGTATATCTTCTGAAGAAGACTCAAAGGTGAGCACAATTCTGCAGTCAAGCAAAATTGCCAGCACATGCTTTCTCCGCTGTTCCCAAAATGAGTTGTCAGTAAAACTCCAGTTCACACAAAGTCATAATGAATTCCCCCTCCAGAAATTTCACCATGATTTTAAAAGACAGAAAAGAATCCATTCTCTCTTCGTGACTGTGCCTGCAATACTAAGAGTGTGCCGCTGGGGATGGTCCCCCAGAACACAGACCATCACAGGCAGTAGAACAGGTTCACTCAAACATTCAGAGTTCAGATCACAAAAAGTCAAACTGAGGATTATGGGAAGACCTAAGGAAAATAACCAGCTAGCCTGTCTAAAATTGATCCTGCAGTCTGGATAATTGTAGTGCTATAATAAAAGGCTTTGTTTTCTCATCCAGACTTTGTGTCCACTGCAAGCTTTGTTGAGCATTCCATTATTACAAGCTTACAAGATTTTCTATCCCACTGGCCCCCATTTGCTTTCTTCCTTTGTATGCAAAAAACTGTCTGTAAAATATTAATATGCTGTCTGTAAAATATGGACAAAATCCAAATAGATGCAGGTGGGATCACCTTGATAATTGCTTATTATAGTAAAGACACAGCATAATTTAATTTAATGTGATAAGCACATAAGTTCTAATTTTCTTGGCAATTGCATACCGGGTGTTTCAGTTTGACTTTTCTGCTTTTAATACTCTTTTAGGTTAAAAAGTTATTTCTGTCAGATCCACTATGGGTGGATAAGATAAATAAAATAAATAAGATAGACATACCATTCACAAAAGTGTCAGGCTTTACTTTCATTGAAAAATGTTATAGTGATGTGTAATAAAAATCATTCTCCCTTTGTGGAGGTGGAGAACAGCTAGTAACATTCCAGAAGGCCTTGTTTTTCTGTACTCCTTCTGCATTTTAAGAAGAGATTGTATCCATTCTCACTTGCTTTTCAGTGTTGATTGAAGCCAAGAGACACAGGCAAGGAATTAAACTTCCATAAATCTGACTCTGCATTGCAAGATTTGTGTACATCACCAGCTTCTCACTAAAGTTTGAGAACTGTCCCTGAATACAAAGTTGGTGTCTGTAGTAGTCACTGTCAATATAGCTGTTTTGCACATATTAATTATGTTTATTTACTGGATCCTCCTTATTGTGATTGCTTGCTGGGTTTTTTTATGCTATAAAATATGCTAGGCATATAACATTGTCACATCAACATTCCCAAAATGATCTTGCCTTTTGGAAACTCCCAGTTCTGCAGTGCTGGATCCGTTGGGTTTTTTTCACCAAGCTTTTCCATTTTAACTAAACCATCAGTGGCAATTCCTGGAACCAGCCTCTCTCGGGTCTCTCCACACCAAGCAGCACACAGAGGCACATGTTGCCATACCAAATAACCAGCAGCTAAATAGGAATCTCCTTCACAAGTTAATAAGGACTTGTTCCTCTCCACCCCTGTGGCACAAGGGTGTGCCAGGATGATGCAGTAACGTTTGATTTCCAGCGCATCCCATCCAGCCACACACAGGTTGCAATGACGGATGTCAAAGCGCCTCTCCCTGCACCTCCAGGGGATCTCTGCAACCATGCCTGACCAAATATCTCTTAGTTGGCAGACTTCTTACAGGCACATCCAGGAGACATTAACGTTAAGCCAAAAAGTACCGATGAAACAAAGAAATTAAGGAGAAAAGAGCATAAAATCAACAGCCTGTACAACCACACTTGCTCCCTGCCCTTTCCTAGCCTCAGAGCTGGCAAGCCTGTCCATTTTATTTGCATAGACAGTCAGGGGTCAGCACAAAACCCATAGATCATTTAAGACCTTGGGCTGGCCTTCCGGGCAGGGCTGAATTTTGGTCAGCCAACATCTTTATTATCTTGAAGTAATCTCCATTCTCTTGGCTTTAGTGCCACATGGAAAAATACCTCTTCTGGGAGAAAAAAAGGTCCCTGATTATTTTAAAGGTCAAGGTTGGGTGAAACTATATTTCCCTAAAATTATCCACATGATATTGCATTGTAATTTTGATCTATATCTGTTAAGGTTATACTTCTGCTCCCACCAGAGTCTGTGGCTAACACTTCCATAATTGTAGGAAAAGCAAGCCCTCAATCTGGAGGGATTTAGACCTTCCTGGAAAGAAAAGCAATTATAAGAATATTCTAACTTCTTATCTATGGTAATAAAAAAGAACAGATCAGATAAAATGAATTAAAGGAATGTGAAAGCTTCAGGTCTGTAGGCAGTTTATGGAGACTATTGTGTATTAACAGTCTCTATCTTAAATGATAGACTAGGAAATCAAAGTTTGATCTAACAGTAAATCAGTTGGTTAGCACAAAATCTGATGCATTTAAAATCCTGCTTCATAAAATTGTCATTCATTGGTGCAGTATAGATAGACCGCCTGGTTTGTCAAACACCTTCAAGTAGGTCATCTTCTAGGGATTAGTCTAAGTTCCTATCTGTTGACATTTCACATGTGACATCATAAGCTTCTTAAAATTAATGAAATTCTGTTTCCTTTTTTTTGTTTCTTTTTTTTTTTTTAAGGCAAATGATGGCTGAAATCTTACAAGGAAGAAAGATTTGGAACACAAGTTAGTGATTTTGGTTGCCTTATATTTGAATTATCCACTTCTAGAGAATCTAAAGAGTCTGTTTATCAGAAATGAGTTTATTTTGTTCTGAAAAGCAGACCTTCTTCTCAAACTGGAACTCAAACCATGAAACATTATAGTAATGAAGAGTGTACTCTGAAAATCCCTAGCCATCATCTTCCAATTAATGTTGTATTGTTCTATTATTTGCCAGAAAAAGATAATTTAGGAAGATGGATGTGAGTTTAGTACTCTAAGCTTCATTATCAGTTCTGCTACTGATTTCTTGTATGCCCTGGAGCAAGTCATCTATGTTAGGCTCCTGAGAGGTGTTCACTGCTGACTTTGCCCCTTGAGCAGCCCGGTCCACTTTGAAACGATCTGAGAAGCTTCCTGTGCCTCAGCATTACTGCCTTCACAGCTGAGGCTCCTGTCGCAGAGGAGCACTGTGAGTAAGGAACCATGCACATGTAAAATAGACCTCACATGTCTACAGGACATTTTAGCACGCACAGGTTTGTGGGTTTCTTTTTTTGTTTGTTTGTTTGTGTTTATGTTTGTTTGGGGTTTTGTTTGTTTTTGGTTTTTGGGGGTTTTTCTTTTTTGTGTGTGTGTGTGGTTGTGTTTTTTTCAGTTTATATTTCAATAACTAGACAAAAAGACAAGAATGTCTCTGAGTTTGGCTTCCTCATGGAGTGGCTGAAAAGCACAGTGGGGTTGTAGCTTCCTTTGGTTGGTCCTTTCCCACTTGCCCCCACAGTAACTACAGGCTCCAATGTGGAGGACACTGAGAGAAGCTGAACCACATTGGGAACTGAGGCTGCTCCTTGCTACTAGTAAGAGGAAAACATGAAAAACTATTTTTTTATCATTAATGAGACTAATAACTTTTCTGAATGCATTAAAAAGAGAGACACTATACAGGAATGTTTATTTTTACTGTAGTGAAGCAGCATCTTTTTCTTGTGTGTTCTAATGCACAATTGCGTGGGCCATCCTGAACACAGTCAAGGAAATTATGCTTATGGAACAACTTTCTTTTAAACAGTAACTGGAGAAAAAAGCTAGTATGAATAATGGCATACAAGTATACTATTAATAGATGTAATTTATTTATACATCCTTTGTGTATTTGTGCATTCATTGAGACCTTAATTTCTCAAGGAACTTATCTCTGTATCTTATTTACTCATCTGGAGTGGCTTCCCTTTTCATACCAGTCAACTAAACATATAATTGTTTAGAAACTCTACAGACTTGCCAAAATATGAACTCATGCTCATGGAAGAGGGCAGAAGTTCAGATTTCAGTCTGGCCATGTAGGGCAGCACGTGCTGTCCTAAGCTACTCTGGTGAAGTTTTTCATCTTAGTTGCTCTCCAGAGGCTCTTTTATTGGGAGAGAAAAAAGATCTGACTGCCAAGAAGGAGGACGATGCTGTCTGAGAAGATGTATCAAGGCTCCAATAGGGAAAACAGAATATTTCTTTTTCCTTCTTTCTTCCCTCTGTTCTGAAGGACTCTGGCAGAAAGTATAATCCAAAAAATGTTAACTCTGCAGGGCCATGTTTTCTACTCTAGGCCATGCTCTGGCCTTCCGACTCACTGTGTTGGGCCACTGACTGTGCCTTTCTGTTTTATTTGTTTGCCACTGAAAAGGAGCTCCTAATTCCTGGCTCATATCCTTCTCTTTTTCTTCTGTGCTTTTTCAGTCTGTCACTCACCAAGCAGCTGTAACCAGGAGGACAGTCTGCTTTACTAACACACAAATATTTTCTTGCACCTTAGGCATAACTCATAAGCAGTATGCCATCATACATCTCTATAGTGGAACAAGAAACAAAACATCACAACTTTTTTCCTTGGACACACATTCAAAGGGCTAGTCACCAAGAGAAAAAGCTATGGATTCAAAAAGAAATTATGTTTTTCATGTTTCCCCAAAAGCCAGAAAAATGTTTGTTATCAGCTGCATAGAGCAGGAAAAAATGATCTGCTGGTTTTAATTACACACAACTGTGTGAAATACAAATTGCTAAAGAGCACCCTATAGCTCTCCCATGACATTTAGTGCTCGGGAGGACGAGGTTTACAGCAGCCTGTGAACACACAGAGGGGGAGATCACATTTTCTCCCTTGCTCTCACAGCTCCAGGGTCATTCTCTTAGAATGCTGAACAGTACCTGTCCTGGGAGCTTTCAGGTCTGTTACAAAATATGGGACTAATGTCCATGTGAACTTAACCCTGTGGAGTAGTGGCAAACATAAAGGTGGCAGCATTTGCCCTGCCAGGTACACCTTGCATCATTCCAGCTGGCACTTGTGGTGAGCAGCAGTCATGCTGCCAACTTGCACAGAATTGATCCAGGCTTTCTGATTCGATCAAGTTGTTCAGTGTAAAATGCCAAAACATGCTGCTGACCCAGAGTCAGCCAGAGCGGGCGGTGAGGCAGACATGCTGTGACTCCTGTGAGCTGAGGTCTTGAGAGGCTGTTCTGCAGCAGCTCTTTTGTGCAGCTTCAAGGACACGTCATGATAAAAGAGCATTTAACACATCTTAGAGCCTGACAGCACAGCTTCTTTGCCACAGACAGTTTAGTATTCAGGCAGCATTTCTCAGCACTTCAGAAGTCAACAAAGACAAGCCCTCCTGTGAGCATGCACAAGATGCAAAGGAGCCATGCAACATGAATGGCAAACAAAGAAACTCAAGCTATCCTTCACTCACCCCATCATTTGGATGAGCTGGAATAGGTCATTGCAAGGAAACCAGATTGTGAGAAGACCACTGCTGTTCCCTTCTGCAGAGGTTCGCCATGTATTATGGCTCATATGCCAAATTGTTCATCTGATTGAATTTTCTTCCCCTCCTTGGATGATATATCCCATTCCTTCTTTGTTACTGGGCATGGTGCATATGGCAAGGCTTGGTGCTCAGAAGGGTGGGAGGGGGTGGATGTGCTGTGTTCAGGTGCCTCCTCTAGGCCAGCATGCTTGTGAAGGCTGCAGGCAAACCCCACAGCATGAAAGTGCTGGTTGGGAAGAGGACAGGATGGCATAGGATGTAGAGTTGCTTTTGGCATGTTCTATAAAATATGTGTCTTTTTGACACATTTTGGGAGAGTGCAACAGACATGCATATGCCATCTAGCACACTTCTGGGAGCATGGCAGCAGTCCAGTCGAGTTACAGATTAAGGCTAAAATGGGATAGGATGTTATTGCTTGTTACAAAGATGTGTATCAGGCACTCAGGTCAGGCCCTCTGGGTAAAATGTATAACTAAAAAAAATTTTGCACACGATTTTGTAATTTTTCTTGTATTAATGATGATCTGTATTTTATCTTGATCAGCAGATATTTCATCTCAGACTAATTATGTACTCCCTGAGTTCTACAAGGGACTGTTAGGTTCAAACTCCTGGAGAAAACACACCAGCACTTTTAGGGAAGAGGTGGGGGAATGACGCCGTTACTGGGACATCTGGGTTATGCTTTCTTGGCTCATGTCAGTTACATTGATTTCATGTGCAGCATTTGAACATGATTTTGTGGGCAAAATTAGTAAAAAAGGTAGTTGCAATTCTCTGCAGATATATTGGGGGGTGTGTGTGGCATAGAGGGGAATCTCGAAATCCCAGCCACAATGCAGTTATTTATCAAAGTTACCCTTTTGCCACTACGTGCTCCAGTCTCTTATCTGCCAATATCTTCTAGAGGAAGAAAACTGTATAGACAACTCTGTGTAGTCTTCCTCAAGGTGTGGCACGAATTCAAAGCACATCTGAGATCTGACAGAGAATCTGTATGAGGATCCTGACAGCTATTCCGGTTTTTACACCTCTTTGATGCGCAGAAGTACTCTGTCAGCATGCTTCCTTTCCTCCTGCATCCATGACTTTCACACACATGCAGGTCTTTACAGTCCTTCTAGGAGCATTGCACCAAGAAGACAACAGATGAGTTATCTGTCTGCTATTAGAATTACTCCCTATTCTCCAGTTCTGCATTGCTATAGATTGATTGTGTGCTGGCTGGCTGAACCTAGTCTGTAGCTTGTTCATCACCTTTAACTGATTGCAAGTTCATCATCCTTTGCTCAGTACCCTGAGCAGATTGCTATTGACATTTACTTATTCCGCAATACTATTTATTGCTATCTTCCTTTTCATCGGCTTTTCTTTTCCAAACTCTCTTGCCCTTTTTGCTCTTTTTTTACCCCTTCCTCTTTTTTCATTTGCCATTATCTCTCATTTTCCTCCTATTGTTACCCTGCTCTCCTACATCACAAACCTGTTTGTCACCAAGTGTATTAGGTCTGGCTGAGATGAAGTTCATTTCCCCACAGCAGCCCTCACAGTGCTGTGCTTTGCATTGGTAGCTAGAAAGGTGTTGATAACATACCAGTGTTTTGGCTACTGCTGAACAGTGCTGGCACAGCATCAGCACTGTCTTTCAACATTTGTCCCACTGGACAAGGGCAAAATCCTGGGAGGGGACACAAGTAGGCCAGCTGACCCAAATTAACCAAAGGGATATTCCATTCCTTATGATGTTAGCTCAGATATAAAAGCCAAGGAAAAGAGGAGGAAGCAGGGAGCATTTGTTAATGATGTTTGCCTGCTGAAGCCCTGCTTCACAGGAAGTGGCTGGTCATTGCTCATTAATGGGAAGCAGAGAATAAACCTTGTTATTCTCCTCTTCGCTTGTGCACGTGCAACCTTTCACTTTTGCTTTAGTAAACTGCCTTATCCCAACCTAAAAGTAATTTCCCATCTTATTATCTCTCTCTTGTCTATCTGGGAAGGGGAGTGATAGAGTGGCTTTGCGGGCACCTAGCACCCAGCCAAGTTCAACCCACCATACCATGGTCTTGGTGAACTTTGTGCTTACCAGAGTCTCCCTCCTCACTGCCATCTGTCTTTGCCGCTCTTTACCCTTGGTTCTGGGGGAGGGAGGGGCTCTCCTCACCTTCTGCCACTCATGCTCACAGCAGCTCCCAGGACAAACAGATGGGCTGGCACTGAGCACACCCCAGGGGACCACAGCAACCTGAGCCCACACCTGAACGATATGCAGTCCTGAGCCCTTCCTCAGGGGCTGCTCATGAGATGTGCAAGTCATGGCACACCAGAGGAACCAGATGAGAGTGTGAACAGGCAAGAGTTAAAAGAAGGCTTTCCTACAGTACAAGGAATAAGACAGTAAGTGTCTGTGCTTTGGAGTGCTGGTGATTTGACAACCCCTTTGCTGACCTGCACTGTGGCTGCCAGTGCAAGGGCACAAGTCCCAGTGGGAACAAAAAACGAACAAATGAGCAAACAGTTTGTCTGTTGGGTAGTGACCCTCTTGCTGGTGTGAGTGAACAGTCTTCTATACGGCAGTGTAACATGTGTGTAACCTCAGTAGGCGACAGCTAGTGGGACTGTGGGCAGCAGCATGCTGGTGGACACTCACTGAGAGCCGTGAGCCCCCAGTATGTCCTGCTGCACTTGACAAGAGCCCAGCCAGAATCCAGCCCAGAGACAGGAACATCTGTCTTCAGCGCTGCTCATCAGCATGCAGAAAGAGTTATGTCTGCACAGCAGGGTACAGCTACTGAGAGCTGAAGCCCAAGAGAGGGATGCTGGGGGCAGCATGTTTAAATATGACCCATAGCCTTATGCATTTCATGGATCAGCACCAGGAAGATTTGTGCATCTTCTCACCTGCCTTCTCATTCCCACACCTCCTTGGTAGTCACTGTGTCCTCTTCCCAGGTGGTGGCTGTCACTGCAGCAATGCAATGTGTAGATAGTTTTTCACAGTCAGGAGGAAAGGGCACAGGCAATTTGCCCTCAGCACCCTGCTTTGACTTGTGCCCAGTCCCAGTGACACTACAAACCTCAAAGGAAAGCTACCAGGGATACTCAGAATGCTCAGAAAGAAAAAACAACAAACAAAACACCTAACACCTCCTCCCAGAAAACCAACAAAAAACCCCAAAAAACCCCAAAACCAACCAACCAAACAAACAAAAAAAACCAAACCACAAAACAAAACAAAAAACACCAGAAAAAAAGGGCACATTTTAATAACTCAAAGTCTTGCTCTCCTGTATGGCTTAGAAGAAGCTCTATTGCTCTCCAACTTTTAAAAATAGTCTTGTGTTTGGAAATCATCATAGCACAGATCCTCCTTTACTGGAAGGTTGATAGCAAGGTGTGAAAAAAAATAGCAGCCAAGGATCTGGAATCAAAGGCAGGGAAGCACTTAGAGACATTTAGAGACATGTCAGTAAGTGCTATATAGATGCCACTTCAAAAGGACTGACAGATTTCTGTCTAAGCTGTTCCTCCTCCAGGTTGCATTCACCACTCAGAACAGTGCTTCTTCATCCATACCACTCCTGTGACTGTGATGCAGCTTTCAGAGAAGACCTTGTTTTGACCAGAAGTACACAGTCCTAGCCACCTTCCATATTTACAGGTCCTTACCTGAAGCAGCGAAGTCCAGTCTTTGGTCCTTGACCGGTGCAGTGAGGCAAAGGTACAGATGACACATAGGGTGTCCCTAGCTCAAGTCCATGCACATTTTACTCCTCCTTTCAACCCATGATGAAAATAGACCAGGTTGAGATTCACTTCTCTTGCAGAAACTGAAAGATACCAGTTCATAAGACTCAAGCAAATACCTCAAGTAAAGGTCGGGGACCAACAAGACAGTCAAGAGCTTTTTGCTGTGGTGGTGGTGGCACATGCCAACACACTGCTACAAGGCAGTGCTTCAGCCATGCTCTTAGATAAAAAATTGAAGCTGTTTCTCCTGCCTGGTACATGCCAGAAAAAGCACAAATGAATAGTGCTGATTTCAGTTTATTTGCTGGAAAAATTACACCTAATGAAGAAATGTCACAGTTGGGGCTGCTGAAATGGTGTGTGAAAGGAAAAACTGCAAGAAGTGCCTGGGCAGGTCACCTTAGAGCAGTGAGCAAGCAGCAGAAGAGCAAAATCTCCCTGCACCAATCTCCACATCTGTCAGGTATGTGGGGACTGCTAGAAGAGGAGGGGATGGCACAGTGCCCAATGGGCTGTTTACACCAGGCAGGTCACTCTGGTTTCAGTCAACAAAAAGGAGCAAGTGGCTGTGGGCTGTGGACCACTGCAGCTCACTGGCACAGTGGGCACCAGTGCGTCGCTGATGAATTTGGCAGCAAGCAGCAGATAAAGAGTCAGAAGGGAATCAAAAATTCATCTTTTAAACTGATCTCAGAAGATATGTCAACATAACTTTTGGATTAAAAATCTCAGTTCTGACAAATTAAAATGGATGAAAATATGATTCATCATTCTTATTATTTAACATTATGGGGAGATGTAAAATTCTCTGGAGAGAAAAGACATATGGCCAAACTCAGGTGTGATACAAAGGACTTTATCTTCATTTTTATCTTCTTATAAATTAAAAAGATTTTTTAAAAAATTAAATTGGTAGAAATTAAGCTCTGAGCAGGACAGAAGATAGACACCATCATAGAGAAGAGATGGTTTGTGGAAGTTTATATTTGACAGCTGTCTTCCAACAGGTAATCAGATTAAATAAATGTGCCGGCTACTCACTATAAGAGAGCTAACAATTACTTACAGGAAGACGTGACACAGTCGGTTTTGATGGTTTCCCTTGTGGTTTTAACTTCTCCTTTTGGTGAAACTGAGGTAACTGTGATTTCTCTCATTTCCACTCCCTTCAGAAATTGTGAAAGTATCCTATCTACTTTTCTTTTTATATCAGCATCTTTGTTTTGATGTCAATTCAGAAGCAAATCCAGTTGTACAAACAGATTAAGGCTGAAATGAAACATGGCTAGAAAACAGCATTTCCCTCAACCAGTGTTTTATGCATAAAAGCACCAAGTTACAGAATCACAGAACAGTTGAAGCTAGAAGGAGCCTCTGGGAACCTTCTAGTTCTGCCCCTGCTGCTCAAAGCAGCTGACATATACAGACCGAAAAATAGGAGTGTGCTCTGCCTGTCACTTCAGTTAAACTCATGTCACAATTTCTGTAAAATATTAGCGCTTTCTTAGTGCATCTAATGAACAGCCCTTGTTTAGATATTTTGGAATACAGATGGCATTCAGAATTCATAAAGCAGGCCAGAAGCACGTCTTCACCCAGGAAATTAGCAATACAAATGAAAAATCAAATGAATACTTCTATACTTATGCCCCAAATTTTAAGTTTTTGACATAACAGCATGCCAATGAAAAAGTACTGAGTAATTTTTCTTTAAGCAGAATCAAGTGCATTGCTTTTGTGCTTGCAAGCCCCTGGCTGTGTGAAGACTTCTGTCTTCTCACAGTCCCCTTAGCCACCAATTCATGATACACATAGGAGATGCACTCTCTCCATCAATGCTTAGATACAAGAAGTAAGCACAGTGATATTTTGGAAAGAACATGCAAAGGCATCTACATCCAGTGTTTATCTATGGGTACACCTGGCAGCAACACACTGATGCTGGCCACTACCTCAGTCTGTGTCCCGTTTTGAGTCGTTGATGCCTCTCCTTGCTCTCCCTAGGCAACCAAGACCCTAAACGTTGGTCTATATGCAATGTTTTATAAGCCCTGTTTTTACCCACCTGAACTCTGTTGGATATAGGTCTTCATGTCTGGTCGTGTACTACATGACACTGTGGGAGCTCAGGCCACCAAACACACCCATGCTTGTGCTCACACACAGCTCTGCCTGAGCAAGAAAGGCGAAGATGTCCAAGATCATTTGCTTTAGGGGACAGGTGGTCTGCAGCAAGGCTCTCTGTCTGGACAGTGTCTTTCCCATTAGTCCAGCAGCACCAGACTTATCTGCAAACTCTTTCTTCAGGTTAAGATTCATTGAGGTCTTTTGTTGATATTCACCTCACAACTCACTGGGAGATTTTCTTACCCTCTGTTTCTTGCCACCTCTGTGCCAGCTGTCACCATCCCCACAGCAGGGTAAGGACAACTGACCTCAGACTCTATTTTATGGCTGGACTGACTGAGGAATGATGCCTGAAAAAATAATGCTCTAGATGTCTTTGCCCTGCCCACTATACCTGGCCCCGTGCTGGTCATTAGTCAGCTCTGAGCTTCTGTGACTTCCAGTTGAGCAGTGGAAAGCAAAGCCCCATGGATTTTTAATTGCTCAAGACTTCCCTTAGTGAATGGCAGCAGCAGAAGGACTGTTGCACAAGCATCATAAGAAGAACAGCAGAGGTAGCGAGGAATAAACTTTGTGAGTCACACCAAGGTAACTGGCTAAGCTAACCTCATACATTTACACTGGTCCTCAGTGATTTCACTGCCATATCAATGGACACATGGATAGACAGCTGGACACTGCCTCCAAGCACTGGTGGGTTTGGCATGTCTTATCTGTCCACAGCTTAGGTGTAGTTTCAGTCTGTTCCTCAGAGCCTTGAGCAACCTTCAGCCTAATGCAGAAGATCTTACATTTAAATATTTTAAATCAGAGCTTTTTGCTGTTCCTAATCAGCCTTAAAAATGACAGCTAAGCTCAACCAGCACAACGCAGCAGGTGGGAAAGTTCTAGGAAATTGGATGAAGATCAGGAAAGATGGTCAGGTGTTTAGGTTGACTGACAGCCTCAGAGGTCCCAAGTGCTGCAAGAAAGGAAACTCAGTCTCTACTCTGTTCATTATATTCAAGCACTTAAACAAATGATAAAATTAAACATTGTTGTAATCTAATCTTATAATTTAGAATTAATTACAACTGTCATAACTATGTCAGGTGAGTCTCAGTATTATACAGGAATTTAGTCAGATTATGTAAAAAATAATCAGCTCTTACCTTATGCATTTTAAAATAGAACAGTGATGTCCTCTGTTAAGAAAGTTGGAGAATTTTGCCAAAGTCTGTAAAGTTGTGATTGAAAAAGTTAACCTTCCATGTGCTGAAATAAAACTACCGTCTGACAATCTGACTGTTTCAGGGATGATGATTAAAGCTTTCTTCTTAGAATTATGTTGCTGAATGTTTGAGTGCTTAAACAGACAGACTTCTTTGTGCTTTTGAAAATCATATTGGCAACCTTGAAAATCTAGTTGCTGCCTTTCCCTGCTTCTCCCCTCAGAGATGTTTATCAATTTTATAAGAAGTTTGAAAACTTTATTTACCAAGAATTGTAGAGAACCGATCCTTTTCAGACTTTTAAACATACAATATACTCTGAAAACTAACCTCATAAAATATTATTTGAACAGCAAAGCCTCCTCTAGATTGACTCAATGTGCTCATATGCATGCATTTGATGTGCCTGTTTTCACACATCAGATTAAGGCATATAATAACACCATGGCATTTCACAGCATAGAAGAATAAAGGGGGAAAAAAAGGAATAATAAATTTCTGAAGAGAGATGAAGCCTGAGAACGTATCCACTCTTTCAGGCTTCTGGATTTGTACAAAGTAAAACCTAGGACTACAATCAGTAAAGCAGGTGGCGATCTGCTGGACATCACATCTCTTGAACAGACTTTTGCTCCATTCAAGATGACTAGTCACAAGCTGGTAGGGGCACTTTTTAGTGCAGTGACTTTTCTATGCCCAAGGTAGATGGTCACAGAGATTTTAGAATATCATTTTCCTTTTTCTTTTTTGGTCTGATTATTTTTGCTTTCCAGAGAACCCGTCCAAAGTATTTAGGCAAATCTGGTCTGAGGCCTATCTTGAAGTCATGTAAGTTATCAAAAACTTTCAGGTCAGTTCCCTAACTAGCATCAACTTTTAAGAATTCTACTTTAAAAAGCAATTTAAATAGTCAGTGTTCTGCTTCCCACAGTGCACCCATAACTCAATTAAGTACAAAATCCACAGACAGACAAGCATTTTTGAGGAAACTGGCATAGTCTTATCTGGCTGAAAGGTCTTGAGATAACATTGTGTCACCAGCTGTAGAGAAAGTTCAGCATAAAAATAGAAGTTGCTACTTAAAAGGAACTATGGCAAACATGCATCACCAAGTGTTTGCCCATCAGAGATATTTAGCATGGTTATTCTAAAGCCAAGTTTCACTATGGTGATTTTTTTTTTCCCCAGAAAAAGCTGATATACACTCTTTTACTAGCACACAAATGGGCTCCAAGTCAAGCTGTTTGTCAACTGGAAATTTCATCTTGCATGGGAAAAGTATTTTAAAACCATTCAGGAGTGAAATTCACGTAAAGCAATAAATCTTGTATAGCAGATTTGCATTCCTTCAGCTGATCTTCCTTGCTGGAAACATGGACTTCACAGCTCCCTCTTGTTGATGGAATAGAATGGTTGAAATATATAGCAAATACCATAAAAGTTACTTTCACTGTGTTATTTCCACTGGGAGCTGTGTTCATAGGAATGTTCCCATCTTGTAATACCACCAGCAGTAGAAAATATTATTTGCATGAAACTACATAGACATTTACATCATTCTCTCCTTGCACCCCATAGCAAACATTTTGTCCAAAGTCAGAGCAAACAGAGGAAAATAAACATTGTGCTGGTGAATGTGATTAACAAAGTATAAAACATTATAGTTGTGGTGACTTAGAAGGGAGTAGAAGCATAAATGCCAACTAATTCTTTGTCTGTCCTGAAAACCAGAGCTAAATCATGCTGTTGGCAGAACTACTAGTTCAACAAGTACTCTTGTACTAGTACTAGTGCTACAACTCAGAGACAGTTTCAAAGCTGTGATACTTGGATTTGGGTGAAAATCTTTCACTACAATTGCTTAGAAACCATTCTTATTTCTGTGGTTTCTGCCCTGACACAGTTTGCTGCCTCTATCTCTGCACATGCCTCTTTGGTCTATATGCTTTACCTTGCATCTCTTGCTTTGACTAATTCTTGTCCTACAGTCCCTCACTTTTAAGTCTATATTCCTTATATTTCTGATTCTTCTTTCTCCACCAGAAGGCTTGAGGATGGGATATTTGATACTCCAGGGGTTGATTAAACCAGGAAGTTCTCACTAGGGCTGTTACCATGGTCAGAACAGAGGGAAACCTAGGCTGATGGACAACTACTGGAGCTGATGGTCATTTCTATGTGAGTTTCCACAGCTAACTGAGCTACAAGTCTCATCACAATAAAGAGGGAACATGAGTATTGTGTAAGGACTCACTGTTATCTACAGATGCAGTGGCACCAGAAGAAGCACTCATAAGGAATGAGTGGACTTCAGATCACTTAGTTTTACTCCCTTAAACCTGTGACAAACACTGATGAATAAGACGTACATTCATACGTTTATTAGATACATAGCCACAAATATATATGTTATAGCCAAGTATTAAAATTCTTGTGTATCCAGGATTTCACACTGACTTTGCACTACATTTATATCACTATAAAGAGGCTTAAAAAATTCACTAGATTTTCAGCAAGTGTAAATCACTTTAGCTTCACTGCAGTGCATTGCCTTGACTTTGGTGAATTTAATTCAGACCTGAATCACCGAAAAGTGCACTGATTTGCACCACCTAAAAGTCTAAATTAAAAAACTTCATTAAACAATTAATATATTTATTTCTTTGAGTCAAAACAAGCTTGGTTGAAAACAAGACAATAAGTCTATCTGTATACATACTACTTTCCACAGGACTGCCAAAAATCTTTTGTTTAGAAAATGTGATTGACATACTAAATTCTCCATGAGAATTAAACACAAAGTTATTAAAATCGCCTCTCTGCTGCTGCTTCTAGTTCTCATCCATATGACTAAGGTTTTGGCTATTGAATAGCTAGAATCAGAGCACTACTATATATTGCTAAAGGAGTTATTTATGTTGAACTTAGTAACAAAATAACTGGTGGATTTCTTCCTGTCTAAAGGACAGGTCAATTTGTATTGCGTTTGTGTTGTTTTTCTTTAAAGCTGTGTAAGAAAATGGATTCATTTTTTAGAGAGCTACAAAGTGGATTTAAGCTGATACTCAGCTAGGCAAACTGTAGAAGGCAAATTGCCAGCCCTGCTGACATACATGAGTATATAATCTGAGTAACCCTTAACACTCTCCCTCTCTCTGCAATCTATTCTGGCTTCCATGTTGGCATTGTGGACTTTGCTGCTAGCCTCTCTACCAGACATTTTTCAGCAAGATCCCTCAGGCATAGTCTGAATTTCTAGGATCTCGTCTCTGTTGGGGGCCTAAATTAGAGAGTTTTTTCTTTGATTGTAACACAGCTTTTACTGAGTAAATCACAACAGTGAGATGGAGTCCTGACTTTGAAAGGTTGTTCTGAGGAGGGTGGAAGCGGGAGCTTTTGCTATTGAGATTCAAACACACTTTCGTTGACCTCCCTCTGAAACAAAACTCTTCACCTGGGAGTAGTACACTGAAGGAACAGATTGTGAGTGGGGAGCTCCTCACGCAGTCCTTTTGGGGAGAATCAGATGACAGACAGGCAGGCGGCATGCTGAGTTTGCTGCTGAGTATGGGAAAGGCACTTGCACCTCCCTTCTACCTTCCCCACAGCCCCAAAGGCACGGAAACTATTTGGACCAGCACTTGCCTGGGTGCCTGGACATATCCGGGGTACTTGACAGGTATTTAGCTCAGGGTGGTGTCCATGGGCTCTGCCCAGGGACAACTAAGAATAGCTATGTTTACTAACACCTCTCACAAATGACAGCCAAGAACAGCACGACAGGTACTTATGGTAGACGTAGCGGGTGAGTGGATAGGGAGGAGGCGTCAGGAGCCTGCCTCCTCTTTCGGCTTCATTCATTCACTCGGCATCTGCTTCCTTCTCTGTACAATGGGAGTTTCTAAGTTCACTCCTACTTTTGATAGCTGGATGAAAAGAGGTGAAACACATTATGATTAATTTTCATACCCTAATTTTCATAAGCAGTTATTAGTCTTACTCATGGTTTTGAAAAGCTCTGTCAAAAAGTCAGACTGAGATCATGCTCTGACTCCTTCCCCAGCTCCGGAAAGACTCAGTAATCAGTGGACACCGAAGTTTCTCATGCAGCAAGTTTACACCCCACTCAGATGTGGCAGGTTCAGAAATGTAATCAAAAGCACTGGTTGGGCATGTCAGAGGAGAGCAGTATTCCCAAAAGAGAACTTGTTTACCTGACTGGGACGTTCAAATTTTATCAGACAGGATCTCCTTCTGCACTAGGCAAATTTCCTTCTGTTCTGTCTAAGGAGCAGTGCAGGCATCTGTTCAGGGACACAACATAATTAGGTACTTCAGTGCAGGAATGAGGTGGGTGCCAAAGCAGGGTGGGTTGGAGCACGGCTGTGAAAACATCAAGTGATGGAGAACCCAGCACAGCATGAGACTCTGGAACATGCAGCTGTATCTTCTCCCCTTCCTCATTGTTCATGTAGGTGTGCACTGTGCTTATCCTATAAGAAAACGTAGTATGATAAATGTGATGGACTTACCAACTTCAATTTTTACTCAGCACTCTCTCCACAGAAAAGACTATCAAGGGGACATTTGCTGTAGCTGACATTATTCTGAGAGAGTGGGCATCCTCCAGCTCCCAGGGATGAGGTAGCAGTGAGCTTGAGTCACATTGCCTGTCCTGCATCAGACTCCTCCTCCAGCCCAGTCCCATGGGGCCAGAGACTGGAGACCCCATGAACAGTAGGAATGGTGACTGAAACACCTTTCTTCAGAGCTGGTGCGGGACTTTCCACACATGGGGTGTGGGGTCTGGCATGTGATGAGACTTGAGGCATATCATATGGAAAGGATTTCCTATCAGCTCCAAAACTACGGAAGATAATGATTTCCAGGGGTTGATCCTGAACAGTAAGGAGAGGATCTTGCCCTGAGGTGCCCTTTGCGAGAGCCTCTTTAGCAGCAGAGAAGCTGCAATGAGTGTGGCTTTTCCATGGTAAAGGCAGCCTCTGTTATCAGCAGCACCTTTGTACAAGCCAGAGAAGTCTTTAAAGATTCCAATTAAGAATTCACCTGACTTCACTTAAATATCTGTAGTTAGGAAACATATGTAAGCATAGACATAACTTGGCATGCACTGAATTACATTCATAAAGAGGAACTCAGTGAATATGCAACTGTCTTCTAGAATGGGCAAGGCTAGGCAAAGAAAAGCAGGGAAAGGAAGAAAGGAGGAAAGCAACATAAAAACTTGCCAAGGTAGAGTGGGAAGCGGGACTTTCTTCTAAAATAGACTATGTTTAATTTTATTCTACCCTCGTCCCTTCTCTGTGGATCTGTTACAGGTCTAATCTTGCTTTTGTCTTATCCCTGTGCATTAACTGTGACAAATCTCTTTGCAAAAAGTCTTGAACAACAAATGAGTCTCAGTTTTGGTTGTGCTACTTTCAACAGCAAATCCATGGCTAAGGATCATGGTGGCTTTGTTTGAAAAACATTAAATCAGTAGTGAGAAGGTGATTTTAATGTGTTAGGTTGTGTTCTTAACTACTTAATTTGGGTGTCGCGTAATTTTATTTTTCCACTGCTGGTGTGAAACCTGGAATAACCCTTTTAAATCCCCTGTACAGTTAATCCAACAGGCAGCCGTATAGATACCTGAGTAAGGTTGGACAGCTGAGGTCACTTGAAGATGTCCCTTAAGGAAAATAATTATATTTAAAAGAAATAATACTTTCTGAAGACTTTTTCTTTTCTCTGCTCAGTCTGATGGAGCACTTTCAGCTCTGGACATTATTTGTATATGATACTATTACTTTGTTATTTTCTTCTAAGTCTGTTTCAATTTTTGACCCTTGCTGAAAGGCTGAGGGCTGTAACAGTGGTATATCTGCTTTTCAGGGACAATTGCAAGTAACTAGGACTTTGGAACATTTTGTAAATATTTCTGAATGCACATTTCATGTCCCTGCATAATTTTTCTCCTTCTTGAAATATATGTGCTATAACTTGTTCTGAGACAGAAACCCCCAAACTGGTTGCTGAGCAATGCTAGGGATCACAGGAATGTTTAAGCATGACAGTTCTCTTGGACCTGCAGTAACGTTCCTATTATGTTTAAAAATAATAGTCACCTACAATCCTTAACAATGAGTTATCACATATATATATATATATACACAGTCTTCAGAGCTCTTGCAAGCAATCTGTGATTCACTGCTAACAACCACCACTGCTTTCCTTAAGGATATTTTAGCATTTTCTCCATAAGCAACCCATCAGATCATTGGGACTGAACTTTACACCATCCCTGATGTAGCTTAACACATCACTTCTTGGCCTAAAAGCTTGATAAGGGGGAAAAAAAAAGTATCAACTATATATATTTCCATTTAGAGAGATTTGTGTTTAGAAGCTTCTTTACACTTTCAGACATCAAAAGCCTAGTTTAAAAAATGAAATTAGTTGTATTACTGCAGACAGAATTTATTCCATCTTAAAATATTTTTTGTCTGTTAAAAAGACATATCGCTAGAAAGAATGCTACTGAGCACATGAAGGAATGTTGACTTAAATTGCACTTTTTAAAATTAATTTAGTAGTGCTTTGTACTCTCAATTGAAACAATAAAATATTGGAAGCTCAGGATGAACTTGATATGAGAACTATGGTCTGATTTATGCAAAGCTAACCTTCATGCCTGGAGGACTTGATCTGTACTCCAAATTCTACAGCCAGAAAGAAAAATGTAGTTTTGCTGGATGCTAGTATCCCCTTTCTGAAAAGTCAAGATGTGCTTAAAAGTGCAGTGAACAGGCTCAGTGCTTACTTCCCAAGGGACAAAAAGTATGTTACAGTGAGAGAGAGGATTGTCTGTTTAGCTCGATAAAAAGACAAAATTGTTATCTTTTTAAACCAGCAGGTAAGACATGAATGTCTTAAAAGGGAGAAAATATGATGTACCAAAGGGCTATTGAACAAAACACAGAAGCGTGATAAGTGGTAGTGCCTGGAAGTTGGATTTGGACACATCGAATATGACACACTTCTCAGCAGCGAGGATGATTAACGTCTGGAACAAACCCCATGAGGTTCTTTATCCTCTGTCTCTTGCCATCTTCAGTTCAAGTCGTTATGAAAGATGGGACTTCACCAAGTGTAAGTCACTGAATTAATCTAAAGACCAGCTGAATTAAATTCTACAGCTGGCATTAAAACAAGCCAGAAAAAAACTGCTGCTGATTCTGCCTCATATAGATGAGTTTTTCCATGGCTCCCTCTGCACAGTGGCACTTGTGTCACAGTACATTCCAGCAGTAAGGCATTTTAATATTACATCTCCTTAGCAGAGATGTTTCTTTAGTCCACTGTACATCAAAATTTACAATGAGACCTGTAAATCCTACCACACAGCTTTCTCACAAGATGGTAATTCTGGTGTCAGATTGGGTTCAGTTATTGCATGGAAAACCAACACAGGCTGGGAATTTCAAAACACCCTACTCACACTGAACTGCCCATGTACTGGGATGACTACACTGCCCTAGCTGTCAAATGCTCCTACCAGCATAACCCTGACAGCAAAGAGGCTTACCAGACTGACCCCTTGACTCAGCATCATGCTTGGTGAGGTTTGTCGAGCTCCCTGCAGTCACAATATACTTGCTAGTGACACACAAATTGGCCAGTGCAGGCCCATGGAGATACATGGCAGCAAGTACAACGTGGAGGGGCCCAGAGCAACTGATCTCCACTGTGCTCTGCAGCCAGGACTGAGCATGCAGGACCCCTGGCAGGGAAAACCTACCTGGCAGCACATCCCAGTTTCAGAGCAGAGCCTCCAGACACTGGTGATTTGTCACACTAAGCAGTTTACATCCGCCTGCCATAACAATGTCAGGTGAAGCAATTTTGCAGAACCTTTCTGTTGAATTCCCATATTCAGATAGGTGTTATTGGGAGGCAAAAGGCACATTTTTCAAGCCTTGTGGTCTAAATTCGTAAATGAAGACTCAAAGGTGCCTTTGACGACTGAGGATTTACAGCATTTTTGAAAACAGGTCATTAATCTAGGTGCCTATTTCTGTGCATGTGTTTCTAACTTTAGTCAGAGAAAGTGGTGATCTTCCCATTTTGAAATGTAATGTGATCCAGGAGATCCTTCACCCAGAGAGAGACCTGTACTCCTCTGTAATCTTTGTCTACAATGATCTTTGAATTCTTGGTTTATCATTTGACTAGCTTGCAGGGCCTGGATCTGAAAAAATGTCATTGGTATATATGCATACTTTGCTTACATCAGATCTACTCCAAACTATTCATGGTTTGACTTTCTTTTTTTTGTCTGATAACATCTCAATGCACTTTTACAACGTGAAAACAATATAAGGATACATTTACACTTAGAAAAACTGCATACGGGTAAGTGTGTTCTGGGAGGTGTTGACCCTGAAGGTGCTTACAAGGTATACTGTCTTCAGGATTCACTTAAGTGAATAGATCCCACAGGACCTTGCTGGATAACATTAAGTAAGGACACACACACTTCTTAAATGACCTATGAGGGTCATTAAGAGCAAGGTGTAGCTGCTATTTTGTCAACTTGACTATACTGCAAAGAGATGGTCTGCTTTTTCCATTCCCTGTTGTTGTACAAAATTGCACTCATGGGAGAGAGAGCCAAGGATACAAAATGCTAGTGATTATTGTACCAGGGTCTGGTAGTCACACTTGCTTTCCAGCAGGCTTTGATGTTTATCACATGGTGATGCATCTTTCCCCTGCTGTCTTGAGCTGTGATAACTGCTGCACATGTGCACAAGAAAACGGTCTCTGTCTCAAAGTAACATGCAAACCTCAGCACATACTGAAACACAGGAAGGAGTAAAGGAACACAATGACCAGATAGAAAGGGGAAAGATGTAGAAAACATCATAAAAATGTGAAGTTTGTGGCTAACATAGCGAAGAGAGGTCACAGCACATCAAGTACCTTATCCAGAGACTAGTATTTTATAAGTTTCATGACTTTAGTGAATTTAGAAAGGTCTGAAGGAAGTACCAAGTACCTTTGTGATTGTGGCTGTGTCTTTTCACAGTCAAGGAGTGGCATTGAATAAAGGAGAGGGCTTCTGCCAAAAAAAAAAGGTGCACAATCTGGTCTTAAAAGTTGGTCTCAGAAGAGTCAGGACTCTGTTATTTCAAAGTCTAATTACTCAGTATTGCTATGCTGGCAGATGCAGTGCTGAGCACAGACATCACAGCTAGCTGTCTAGGAGGCGAGACAGAAAGTATTTCACATGGACAAGTTTAGGCACCTGAAAAGGACACACTTTAAAACGTAGCCCAGGTATCTCTATTTCTGCCATGTAAATACACTTCCTAAATGCCCCCCACAGCTATTCCCTTCTTTATCCAGTTGGGCAGGACGGAGCTGTAACCTCCATAAACTGAAAAACAGGTCCTTCACTGAGTTTGATACATTCGGTTTAACGTAGGCAGAGCAACTCATCTTTGTGTAAATGAGATGACCAGCAGAGTTGTACCATGCCTGATACTAAGATCAGGCTAAATCATTGGCTAAAGCACTGGAGGGCTTATAGGTGAAGCCTATGCCACAATCAAAATACTGAAGCTTTGAAGAAATTGAGGGGTGGCAGCATTATTCTCAAGGATTCATCTCACTTCTCTGTAGCCATATAAAATTAGGGTTTAATCTGTCACAAGATAGGTGTCAGTTGCTCTCTCCATTACCCTCTCAGTCTAACTTTTAGACAATTTATGTTAGCTAATATAACCCACTGCAGATTTCTACAGAAGAGTTCCCTGATGATTTCCGTTGCTTTTCATTCGTACATGCAAATCTCACTTCTATTCCATACTTGTACTGGATGAAGACATCAAGAATGTAGAATCATTACTAAGGAAAACTTGCCAAGGGAAAGATTGATTTTTTTTTTTTTTATTTTTTATTTTGCTAGACAGGCACTTTCATTTCACAGGTTTACATCAATGTTTTCACTTACAAGCTTCCAGAAGTACTTGTTTTGGGGCTAAAGCTCTCCACATACAGAACTTATATGAGTTAGAAGAATAGCAATTGCTGGACCAAAAAATTGAACAGCCATTACATTCCTAGCTCATTGGATATTTCTAACAGAAAATCCTTTTGATACTTTTGGATTGATTCTAAAGAAGTGAAACAAAACCAAAAAAGCCAGTATCATGCTGACCCAGTTTGCTTCCAAATCAAACTTTTCTAAGAAAAACTCCTCAGATGTGGCCAAATGATTTCTGTTACCATGTGAAATGTATGTTTGAGCTATAGTTGTGTGTGTGAAGACAGATTCAAATTAATGCTTTTTTAGTTTTCTATACAATACATGCCTTGAGAGGTGTTATTTTTTCAGTCAAGTAATTACAGGGTGGAGAGTATGGTTGGTCAATGGCAGGAGGTTAACTACATGATCAAATACACACTGCATCTTGCTCAAAGAGCCCTGAAATGATTACACCTGGCTGTAACTAATAGCCTAGTTTGGACTGCTGGTTGGAGAGCTACCCTCAACTTAAAAGAAATGCCTAACTTTTATATAAGGATTTTTACAAATAATGTTGTATACCACAGAAAGATTATCTAAGTTTTTGGAGACAGGAAATGTCAGTTTATTTACATGGTCCACTTGACAATTTTACATAGACTGTGTTTCTTTCTTTCCTGTCTTATGGTCATCCATTTTCCCCTCTTCTTTCACAACACAGCAGTTTGGGAAAAAATACTTCAAAGCAGAATCTGTGGTTAAAACTAAAAACTATCCAGAAGCTTTTTTCATACCTGGAGCAGCTCTGAACTTTAACTGATTGCATTTAAAATTACATGCGATAAGGCCAGATCATCTGATAATCTGTGTGTGTATACTAGCCTTGAAATTTCTCAATACCTCTGAGAAAAGCACTCCTTGGATAAAAAGGGTTTTCAAGAAAAGCATTTGGTATTCGTCTGAGGATGAATCCAGCAGATATTCTTGTATTAGGATGGCACTGACAGCTAACATCTAATTGTGACCTGACCCTCTTCCCATGTGCTTCCTATTTCCACAAGCTGTTCATTTGAGGACAAACATACATCTTGCTGAAGTCAACATGAATGTTCACATGCTACAAGACAGACTCTCATCAACCTTGTGGAACGTGCATCACAGCACACTTAATTGGAAACAGTGCAAAGGCTGTCCATGCTCTGAACCTACAGTGCAGGTATTATGCCTGAGTACCTCACCTTGAAGCCAGATTAACAAGAGCTTCCAGGTTCTTTCTCCACTGCTGAATGGTTCCCTGGACCATTTCAGCATCCAGATCCACTCCTTTGTGCCCCACTTTGGCTGTGAAATGGAGAGCTCACAGACAACTCCTGGGCATGGACTAGGAGTTAGCATGTGGCAGGAGGCAATTTGCATGCAGTCATGTTTTAGAGGTAACCAATTTAAAACCATCATGGAGGAGGTCACACTAAGTCAATCGGTTTTAGGGCTAGAGAAAGGTTCTTATACTGTGTATTTTATTAGTACAAATATAACTTGAGAGGTTTTGACCCAAAAAATATTTACTAGTAAATTCCTTTGAAAGACTTTCTATATAATAAAAATGAAGCATCTTCCTTATGGGAAGTTTTTTGACAGTTTTTGTAATTCATCCATCTATCTGAATATAAACCAAAAAGTAAGATCATTTATTAAGGTAGCTGCCATTTTATACAGTTTTGTGCTCCCCTCACCCTAAAAATAGAGCAAGGATAATTGAACTGAAAAAACTAAAGATTTCCAAAACCTGATTACATAACTTGCCACACTTGCTCTGTTATTCCCTCTTACTTGTACTTTAAAGAGGTCAAGGTTATTAAATATAGGCTCCTATATTCATGCACTAAGAAAAGCAGGATCTAAAGATTTTTTTTATGCAGCATGAATTTGCCCATATAGCCTACATGTACTATGTTTGTTTACCAATTAGGCTATGAAATTGATACTTTGATGTACAGTGTGTGCAATTCATTCAGGTGAGATAATGGTGCAATGAAAAACTTTTGTTTCCCTCCCTGACTCATGTGTGTTTATAGTGTTCAAAGCTGCAATCCTTATTCCAGCTAATTCATTTTCCTCAGTGGGTGTGTCATCTGTGTAGGGACTGCAGTTTGATGACACAAGTTTGCACTGTTAATGCTGCTCTAACCTAAGATTTTGCACTGCATTATACAAAATTACAGCTCCGATACTTCTGCTCTAGAAACACATGCATGCTTAGGAAGCCACTAGAAAGGTTACTTTAGTTATTTCAATCTTATCTATGAATTTATAACTTTCAATAGTGTGCTGACTTACACAGTGTGGCACTATACATCAGGCGCGTGCTGCCTCAGAAAATTAATGCTGCATTCTGGCAACCATATGGGTGTCTGGCGAGCAGCCAGGAGACCAGCAGAGCACGACACTACCTTCACACAATTCTTCCCTGTGCAAGAGAACTGTCTGTATGAACTGCACCAACCAAGGAGCAGGAAGAAAGGGATCCTGTACGTTGTTGCTCATAACCATTGTATTCCCCCAGGGACAGATGTATGCCATGGTGATTAATGAGAGAAGCTGCACAGACAGCAGACAGACCCTTTCTGCAGGTAACCACATGGGCGCCACACTTCTTGATGTCTCAGGGAATGGGGAGGATGGTAAAGGCCTCCTTGTGCATCTGTGTTTCTTCTTTATGGCTCTCTCTTCTCATCGGTAGTCTCACCTCTAACAAAATTCAGTTTGCAAGATGTACAGGGAAGGGCATTTATCTTTTTTGTTCTGCTAAATGCACATTTTACATTGAGTGCTGAACAAAAAATCGGAATAATGTCTTATGGTAGCTTAGTTATCTTCTAGCGCCTTAAAAAAAGAACACTGTTCACTAAGGAAACAAAAAAAATAATTTATTATCACTAGCAAGTAAAGCGGTTTTTGTTCCCTGTTCTTTTGCTTTGCTTATTCCATTATTTTGTATCAAGCATCTGACGATTTAAAGACTTAAATCTAACTCTTCCAGCAGATTCAATCAGACCTACAGGAATGCTGGCCTGAACTGGAAACTCCTCAAATAGGATTCTGTCTTCTCACTATGTAAAGGATAAAAATATCAGAAAGAATATAGAGGAAAATCTATTTTATTGGTTTTAAGTAACTTTATGCAATACCTTAAATGGAAGATGCTTCAGTGATAGCTCAAAATCCTGTCTATAATGTGTTTTATGTGTATAATGCTTTCCACTGATAAATATATTTAATTTTTTTACATCTGTTCACAGGAATCATGTCACTCTCCAGGCTTTACAGCAGCTGTTTTACTTCTCCTTGCAATAGCCCTATGGAAAAAAAAAAAGATTGCAAGTGAAATAGCACACATTTTCCACTGTAAACTAGCTGGTACACTCTAATTTCATGCTTTAGTTCCTGGCACACTAGTATTTCCAAGGAAATCAGGGCTTATGCTTTATCTCCCACAGTACAATCTCCATAAGCATACTGTCCTGCTGGTTCACTCGGACAGCTAAATTCGTGTCATTATTTTTCTTAAACCCTGATTCTGTATTAAAGTTGTTGTCATTTGGCTGTTGATGCCAACAACTAGTTCAGCAGGTACAACTGGGCCTGGTTTCTTTCAGTGCTGCTTCAACACTGTCCAGTCATGGCTGAGTTAATCAGCAGCACAGTTGCTGTTGGTATCTGACCATCAGTAGCATTTCCATTGTTCCGCCACACAGAATTACCTTATAGTCACTCGGGATTTCTGAGAAATGACATCTAAATACTATTAGCCTGCTCCAGCTCTGCTCAGTTTGAGGGATTTGTTTGTAGCCAGGCTGGCGTCTACCTATGGTTTAAAAATTCTGACTAGATGCAGTTAAATTAGAAATAAATTAATTCAGAGCTGATTATATACACCACGCAGGTCCAGCACGGTGATAATTTTATTCCTAGTGCTCCTCAACATTTGAAAACCCAGGCATGCCAGCAATGCTAAATGAACTACTTTCAGTAGCCGGTTTTCCCAGAGCGAGCTCCTCTTTTTGCCCAGGAAAAACAATTTTATCTATATAGCTTTTAACAGCAAAATGGTGATCTGTGCCTAAAAGTCTCCTTTCTAAACCTGAAGTAGTCCAGCCACTGTTTGTCACCCTGTGAACTGAACAATCCCATTTCACCAATATCCAGAGCCAAGCATCTAAATCAACACACTACTTTGCAAATGTCATCTGTGACAGAGCATGCAGCTATCTGCCTGGGTTGTGGACTACCACATCACAGATTTTACATGGTTTCTGGCAGGCACTGCAGAACATCCAATGCTATCTGGTAACACATGCTTTCTAGATATGAAAAAAAGAATCAGCATATGTCCTCACCCTTCCTTAAATATAAAAGAGTTATAGTTTTTATTTTTCTCTATACTTTACTTCCAGTAGGAATATAGCTTAAGTTTAGTATGATGGTATTACAAGAACTTGAGGTTTCACATCCCCCACCTCCAAGTTCTTCAAAGGCTCTCAAGAAGGCCTTTCAACACCTCCCAAAGTCCAGGACCCAAGAAAGAGTACCCCTTCCATCCTTGGAACTGTAAACCCCAAATATGGCACAGTTACATATATAGGGCGGAAGTATAACTGACTGTCACCTGCAAAACCAGAACTGCTGGTAGTTATACAGGAGCAATACTGCCGGGTAAAACCAATAATTTAATTGCTTAATGTAGACAAGGCCTCTGAGGAATCGCCTTGTTCAAAAAATCCAGCCAAATCATAACTTCATCAGCAAAACTCACTCATCTGCACTCCATGAGCAAAAAGGAACTTGAAACACTTTGCTAGGTACAATAAAAGGAAACACTATTTCCCCCTTTTAACCACTTGAAGAAACAAAAAAAGATATACACTTGGACAACCGAGTTCAAATAGCATTGTTCAAGGACCAAGTTTCAGAGGATGTCTGATACACAATAAATACGATCGCTGAAGTATCGGGATGCATTACGTACTTTGTCGGGTTAAAAAAACAAAGCCAAACCCAGAGCTGGACTGGATTCCAGCATCTACAACAATGGGCGATGCCTCTGACAGCCAACCGACATGTTTTGTGAGAAACCACACAAAAGATTACATATCCAAAATCCATTACAACGCATCTGATTGTTTAACTTCAGGTTCATCTTGAACCGTGGCCACTCCTGCCCATACGGCCTTTTTAGACAATTCTTTTTCACGCGGCGCTCCCAAAGCACTCCATAGATATGACCGCCCGCAGCGCCGGAGCGGCGCTCCCGTGTCCGTGCCGGGACACACCGCGGCCACCTGGCGGCCTTGACCTGGAGACCCCCGGGCTGTGCACCCTGACTTCGGCCCGGGGGCCGGGAGGGTTGGGAAGCGGCGACATTCCCTCCCTCCCTCCCTC
>VXAU01001879.1:305037-430725 GCA_013399695.1 Formicarius rufipectus | reverse complement strand
GGGGGGGGAGGGCTGGAGAGGCAGGTTACAGCCCTGTTTGTGACAGTGGACTCCCTGCTCAGAGGGTGGAGGCTGATCATGTGCGTGTTCCCGAGGAAAAGGAGGAAATTCACACTTTGCTCTTGGCCTGGCCCTGGTCCTGGTTGTTTATTAACAGAAGCCTCTGAGAAATCAGGTTGGCTTGGTCTTGAAGCTTGCTCCTGTTTCTGCACCCAGGTGCTGACTGTTAGCAAACCACGAAAAAGTCTTGAAAGCCATTTAAGGAATATTTACTCCGATAGTTTGAAAAGAATTGCTTTGTATGTTTACAGTTCTGCTTGCTGCAGACTGTTTCTTGAACTCCAAGATGAGGGTTTTCTGTGATTATTTCCTACATCTTACAGTATTTATCATAATTAGAGTTCCTTGCTTACATTGTTTGGGTTTTAACAGTAGCACTGTTGGCTGACAGTCGCTCGTTCGAAAAAGTGAGCTGAAGCTGGTATGAAGGAGCCTTCATGGTTGTGCCTGGGAACATAGCACAGTCTTTCTGGAACTGCAGGTTGACTGCTAACTGCCTGTGGCTGAGCTTTTTGTCTTATTAATGATTTTGTCCATTCCCAGTACATTCTACCTCCAGCCTGTTTTCTTTGTGTTTATGGCAGACTGTGCTCCTGTAGTTTTGTTAGTAAGTAGTTTAACAAATCTTACAGTTTTTTTAAGTGTTTGTCATAGTTAACTAGACTTTGCACAATAGTTACCAGCTTAATTACAGTTATTTTGAAAAGAAAAAGTAATTTTACTTGCATTTGCTCTATACTTCTGCAGGTAAGTCTCTGAACCTATATAGGAGCATACTTGTCAGTGATTACATTTGAGTTGAACTGTTGATAGTAAAAAAATTAAGTGCATGCATATCTCCTTGAATGCACAAGCTTTTTAGCCTGCTATTTCTAAAAGTGTTTGATAAGACTGCAAGTCCGTTTACATAAAACTGGCAGCAAGTAAGAGTTTTATGGATAAAATGTGTTTTCAGGTAATTACACTTAAAAATGTTTGCATTTTCACTCTTGCCCTGAGCTAACCCAAATTTGGCAACATTTTCAACCCAGATGATGGTGTGATTTACATGTGTACTATTTATCAGCTTAAATGAAAGCCCTTTTACCAGACTACTGGAAAACTGACAGTCCTCTGTTGTTTCCCCTGTTTTTTCTGTCTCAGCTTGACCATAAGGCATGCCTTACTTATTGTAGGGACTGCAGCAAGCATGGCATCTGTGAAGATGCAGTAACCTGGATATGATTTTTGGTTGTGTGTGCCTGAGCTGGGTCAGACTGAATAATTTTAAACTGTTACGACATGGTTGTTGGCTTGCTGGGTTAACTTTGCATCTGGCATGTGCCCATACTGCCGACTGTCATCCACGAGCTGCTGGCTATGTGTATCAGTAGACTTAATGCTGTGTAGTGATTCTCCAGGCATTTTTTCAGTGAAAACAATCTGGTTTAAGGGACTTGTCTTAAGTTTCCTATATATAGAGAATAGGATTTTACAGAGGTGGTAATTACTTCCTTAATAGTAGCGTTTCAGGGACATTCGTTTTCAGAAAAGGAAAAATGAAATTAATATAAATTGACAAGAGTTCTGACTGCTTAGGCAGTGACAGTGGAAGGTACTTGCATGTGGCCAACTGATGCACCTTAGTTTGAAAGATTGTTTGGTGAGACACAATCGCTCCGTCTCCATTGTGTCCTCATCACTTCACTGCAGTGTGTAAAATGTGACTTTTTTTGAAGGTAGAATAGTATTTTGAAAGTTGATTCAATGTGGTGTGGGTTTTTTTTTTTTTTTCCCCAGGGAAATGGTACATCAAGTGCATCGGTTCAAATTCATGTTAATAGTTTATTGGGTTGACTAGTCCTGAGTGATTAGAGATCTAGTTGTCTACTTGCCTCTTTTATGAGTTAGAAACAAATTATTTCTTAAGTTATGTTGCCCGTAAGACATTGGAAAGCAAAAGTCTTGGATAGGGCATATTGTTGAGTTCTGTTACTAACTCTTTCTTAACTTCTTTTGTGATATTAACAGCTAAGTCATTCAGTGCTGCTTTTCCCCAGCAAGATAAGAATTAAAACTTTTTTGCATGTTCAGAATTGAGTGTTCCTCTGTATCCCTTATGAGGGAGACTGAAGACTTCTTAGGAGTGAGGGTTTCATATCTTCATCTGTGCTTTCACCGAAGCCATTAGTGGACTCATGCTTGAGAGCAAAGTGGTAATTTTAAGTATTTACTTACTCTAACAGCTGTTTCTGTTCTGGGAAATCTGTTAATTTGCTTTTTTTTTCCATTCTGAAGGTTTGGATTTTTTTAAAAAAAATTTATTCAGAAAGTAGCTGAGAAAAGGTTTGTGGCTTGAGAACTTTATAAATTAACAAAACCAAAACTCCGATTTTAAAGTTCTAGCAGCAATTTAAACTCTTAACATTGTCAGGAGCGCTGCTAGCTACAGCCATTTGCTAAGTGTCTGTAATACTGGTCATGGTTTAAACTTGATTAAGCTATGCTATATCTACTTTAACTGGTGATGCAGCCATTTATTTTGACAAGTCTGCAAAATACACAGCAGTTTTTGGCCAAGTGTGAGGTGAATCATGCTTTTGTTTGTAGATAAATTAATAGTCTCATTCAAAATCAAGCAGTGTGTTCACCTCTTTTTTAAAATGTTTCCCCTTGCCCTTGTTCCAAGTATTACGAAGCTTTTGGATGGTTCTAATATTTGGCTTGCTTTTTGCTTGGGTTTCCTCCTCTCCCTGTTTGTGCTTCTTTTTTTTTTTTTTTTTCCCCCTAAGCATAGAAATGCAGTAAAAAGACTTAGACCTTTTCCAGTACAAGATGAATTGATGTTTTGATCTTGATTTAAGTCTTGGGTGATTATAGCACCCAAAGTTTTCAAAAAGGAGTAAGTTTAAATTAATGATTTTGTAGCAAGTGCATAGCGTTGTTCAGAAACTTATAGATAAGAAATAATTTGATTTTATACAGCTTAACATTTTTTTTTTCCTCTAATAGAAGTGCTTACTGGAATTAAGTGATTGATTATATAAAATAACTGCATATGGATGTTTTGGGGGAGAGCAAGGAATGAAAAGGTACTGTAACTAGCTAGTGCATTTATAACTATTGGATAGACTATGGTATTATTTCCCTGAAATTCTCCTGAAAGCATTTAAGGCTGTTGGCTTAACATGCCATACCTGAACTGGTTATAATTATTGTTGATCAGAATGGCAAAATAAGGTTTTGTCTTCAATATGTGCTGTGATAACTGTATGTGAGAGGAAGAGAAGTGCTGTGTTTTTTCTAAACATGGGTTTTGGATTAGGAATGCGAATTGCGTTTTTTGAGGCAGATACTTTTTAGAGTAAGTGGGATTTTTTCTAACAATTGCCTAGCGGCTGGGGGATTATCAGAAACATTGATCTATTGTAGTTTTGTTGCCTGATGGAGAATGCTATTCTAAACTGATCTAATATACCTGCATATTAACAAAAGTAGAAAGGTCTAAAGAAAAATCTTAGAGAGATAACATGCTTTGTATTAGGAATAACTCCTGATAGAACTCAACTCTTAAGTGGCTGTTACTGAAAAATGAAAAAGTGAAAAATTTGGAAGGTCCTTCTTTGGTTTGATTTTGTTTGTTTGTTTGTTTTTGTTTGTTTGTTTTTTTTTTTTTGTTGTTATACTGACCACCTGTGTGTTCTGGTGTTACATTTGTTTGGTCTAGTAAGTATGTTTTAAATGCTGTTCTTTGTCTTTAAATACAAATAAGCAATCAATTCACAGAAAATGTTGAAATGTTGCACGGTACACTGGATGGCAGGATATTCTTGAGGTGGTGCAATTTTTGTTTTTATTCTTCATGTTCAGATCTGATTCTAGTTCATTAAGTGTTACAGGGAAGACTGGTATGACATAAGCCTATAGTCTTTTCATGGTAGTTATGCAATCTTGTTATTTAAATTTTGTTAAAGCAATCAGAAATTACAAGTTTCAGGTTTTAACCATCCTGGAGATTCTTACCTGCATGGTTGCTTCCGCATAAGCATTTTAAAATGTGGCTCTGAGACTTTTTTTTAAAAGACTTGTGTTTTAAGAGTGGGAACCTATTGTGTTATGGGTGTACTAGTTAGTGGAAGTGCAAGTCTGGAGGTAAGGAAACATCATCTTAATCATAGAAATGCTTGTGCTTTCTCCACTTTCGGATTCTACAGCTCTCTGAAGTTTTAGCAAGTGCAATTCTTCATGCTGTATAGACCTCAAGAAGCCTGATAATATATCTGAAAATACTGTCGTTTTAAGTATGCTAAACCTATAACATGAAAAATAAATTTTGTTGCAGCAAATGTTTAAACTAATGTTTAGTCAGTCTGGAAAGGTGAGGACTGGTGCTTGTGCTTTTTAGTGAAGAGAATATTTTAAAATAATTGCTACCACTAAATAGATTCAGTTCAAGAGGAGACAAAAACACTGAAGCACTAGTTAGAGATTTGGGATTACAAATTGCAGTTTACTGACTCTGTTGAGCTCTAGTTCTGCATTGACATGGTTGGAGAAAAGAAGTAAGGGAGGCAGGTCTGCTCATTTGCATCAAAAGGGCTATTTGGAGACCACTTTTCCTTTAACTGAGTACAAGTGAGTAGTTGGTCTTTACAAATGAAATCCTACTGCTCCCTAGATAGTAGCGATTATAAGTTTGAATTAATATATTGATCACAGTCTACAAACAATGTAACTTCTTTCTGTAATTATTTTTGTGATGCTTTATGCTATGTTTTTAATATTCCTTGTGTAAGTTATTTCTTAAGTTAGTGGCTAATTAGGTCAATACACTTCAGACATACTGGTTTTAAGAATTCCCTCTGGATGTGTGAGTCTATTCCTTGACTAAAATGCCATTGACAAGCATTACTTTTCAGTTAAAAAAACCCTGGTCCTCTGGACATGTTAGGGATTTGCTTTGTTTGTGCAAGTGCATTTTTTTCTGTCAAAAGCATTTCTCTTTTAAAGAGGTTTTATACAATGCAAATGAAACACAATTTTATGATTTTTTAAAGGAAAACCTAGCTTTATAATGCATGAAATTTAGCTCTTGTCTCTAAGTGTTTTTGTCATCTAAAGGGGGTAACAAAACCTGAAACTTAGCTGGAAGGTGTTGAAATGAACTGGGTTTTGTGGTAAGGATGTAGATCATAAGAAACCACTCTGAATTTATCTTTGTGTTATTATCTGTTTGAGCAGTTGCTGTGTTATAAATGAAGGGAACTAGACTGTAGCTATGCAAAATTCAGAATGCGCATAAAGAATTATTTGTTTTGGCCAGTGATTCTGATGAAGGTGGAATTGAAAATCACAGTGTAAAGTAGTAAACTAAATGTTGTGTTAAACATAGGAGAAGTCTAATTTAGCAGATATTCCAGATAATAGTGGACTGTTTGCTCTGTCTTTCAAAATGAACTTCATGTGAATGGAAGCCCCTTCTGAAATGTATTTCAGTGAAGCAGTACTTAGGCAATTCTTGATTTTTCAAGATTTTTGACTAGGAAAAATATTTACATATGAAAGGTGTATTGAGTGATGCTCATTTCATCCTGTGAAAATGCTAGAGCATGTTAATTTCTCCTATTAAAGTTGTTAAGAGTAATAAAACCAAACTCGATATTAGATAGAGTTGGTCTGGATGCATGCATGACTTGGCTCCTAATTCTTGTTAAACTGTTTGCGGAGATTCCGCCTTCCCCTCAGGTCTTTAGTTGTGAATAAAAATAACTTGCTGCTTTTCTGTAACTGCCCTTGTCTGTAAGCTTGATAGTATAAGATGAAAACTGGAGTCAACAGAGATAGAACTCTGTAGTAGTGCAAATCTAGCAGTAGCAGTCCGGTGAACTTCCTGGTTTGTATTGCCTTTTGAGTTTCTGTGTAATGAAAATGTGCAAGGTTGTAACATTAACATTTTGCAGTGGAGGGAGTAAGTCGTCCATGTGATTCGTGTGGTCATATTGCAATTCAGCCTTTCATTACTCTCTGGTTTGCTTCTCTAGTAAGACTAAAAAAATCTGCTTTGATATAGTTTATTGCTTTTTTTGTTTTTGTTTTTAAGCACTCTATTTTTTGTTATACCTTCTTATTGTAGGTGCTTTTATGTTATCTCTTGTTAGGTACTTGGTAAAACCATTTTGTGTAATGCTTCAGGATTATGGTCATCTACTTCTGTTAGAGGCATTAGCCTGAAGGTTATCAACTGTTATTGTATATTTCATTACCTTTTCTAGAGATGCTTTATTCCCTTGATTGCCCACCTGTAAATTAGACCCTTTGCTCAGCTGCTCTTCAGATTATCTCTTAGCATAGATACTCTTACCAAGGAACCATTCCTCTGATTGCACCTTCATTATTGTCTCCTATGAAGATACCCTCTCTCTAGATACTGCTTCTTAATTTCTCTTCACACTGAGCATAACAAGGCTCTTCATTGCCCTGATCTGTTTTGGACAATTTTGGTGTAGATTAATCAGTGATTTTGGAAGTGTCTTTAGAGTTTGAATCCTGAAAGAACTGGAAAAAACTTCCTAGGACTAGGGTTGTCATCTAGAAGATCTGAGTGTTAGTTTCAAGTGCAAATGGAATACTAGAAAATGTAAATTACACTCCGATACGTATTTGTAATCTGTCTTTGAATTTCATCATATAAACAGAAGAGTCTGTTAATAGAGTTTGACTGTACTGATGAAATTATGTACGATCCAGTGCGTTCATATGACCTGTTCCAGTGAGGAGCAGAAATTACACATTATCAAATTTACAACGTTTAAGTTTTCTACATTTATTCATGTATTTCAAGAGTATAAAATACATTTGAATCACTACAGTGATTATTTTTAAGGATATTGGAAAACCTGGTTTGTGATGGAACTGGAAACTGAGTATCCATTTGACTATGACTCCTAATGCCAAGTGAATTCCTGCATATTTTGGAATATGTTGTGTGCACTACAGTGCTAGTTGCTATAGAATGGTAGCAGACTGAAATAATGGCCTCAGGATGGTTTTTGTATTTGTTCACTGTTTTTTTTTCTGCTTTGATAATTTGTAGTCTGTTGTAACTAGAACTCAGGAATAAGAAAACTCACTAGATGTTTTAAGCTTCCCCTTGATGATTTGTGTTCCAGGGCATGGCTCAATGTCTGGTTCTACTGTGTAGTGTGAACACCTTTATAGTGTGAAAAGGTGAAGGAATGAGTTGTCTGGCAACAGTGTTTATTCGGCTAACAAAGTATGCTGCCCACAGCAGTGTCTATAATGTAAGGTTTCAGTGCCTAAATTTTTCAAGCACTACATGATGTGTTTAATAGAGCTTTCTCTTTGTTGAGCTGTCTTGGCAGTCCACACACCTGTATTTTCTTACAGGCAAGATACACAGTGTCATACTTTTGCATGTATATTGTATTTCTCACAAAACCCAGTGGGAGACCAGAATCTTCTTCCCACTGAAGATTAGTGGCTGTTGGATAGCCTATGGTTGAGCAAGGGTTCAAAGGACAAAGAAACTCTCCCCCAGTGAGTAAAACAAGAAGAGGTCTCCTTCCAGCTGCCCTCCCAGCGGGTGCTGTGCTTTGGGCAATACATCGGAGGCCCTTAAACATTTTCTTGTTGTTTACCATTTTAGTAAAAACAGGTATGCCATGTTATTGTTTTTTAAAAAATATCAGGATAATGCTCTCTAGTCATGTAGTGTCCTCCTGAATGGGAAAATGTCTGCCTGAAACAAACTACATTGTACCAACTTCTGTTTTAGGAAGCTTTGCATTGTTAAAATGGTCTTCATAATAACACTTGTTTTACATTGAGAAATCTAGTTTGTATTCACCTTTCATGTATAGTTCAGTAATATTTACTGCATTTGGATCATATCCAAGCATTGTATATTTCTTGTAGAATGCTGGATGTTTTATTAGCAAACATATAAGTTGTTTCCTCTTAAAATGGTAGTCTTACTGAATATGAATGTTATTTATTTTCAGTATAGGCAGAATGGAGGTTTTAACAGTTCTTTAATACTCGTATGTATTCTGGCTGTTGAAAGGCTGGGCTAGTTTGTTTTCGTATATGGAGAAGGAAAATAATCTGAAAATTGTGATGGAAGGACAATGTTCACAAATAAAAACATTGCTCAATCCTGCTGATTGGTTTTGATGGATTTGCCTATTATGTCTAGTGTTTGCTGTATAGTGAAGAAACTCAAAAGTGGCGTTAAAGGTTACTGCGCTTTGTGATCTAATTCTTCAGCTTTGTTGAAGAAAAAAAAAAGGCCAAACAACTGTTTCCTTCTTTAAAAATCAGTGAAATGCTCTAACAAGACCCTTCTTCATTTGTGTAAGAGATGTATTGTAATACTTTTGATAAAGTCTCCAGCAATATTGAAATTGTATCTGGTATTACATGAAAGTTTTAATTGTTGCCATAGCACACCAAGTACTATTTCAGTACATTCAGTTGTTATACCTATAACAAACTGAACTATTTTCAGACAGATATAGATTGATATGTAGACTACCAAAAAGAAAAAAAAAGAGAGAACAGTGGAGTAATTTTATGCACTGACTGCTGGGGTAGTCACTGAAGCCATCTACCAGCATCCAAAGACTTAACTATTCCAAAACACAGTTATCACAGTTCTGAGAAGTTCTAAGTACATGAGCTGCGTTTGCAGTCTGTTTCAGGTGTTCTAGCCATTTATTAGGGAAAAAAAAAGTCAAGAGATGAATTGTCTCTCTACTAGAGCCTTTGCCAGGATTTACACTAAAAAAAATCTAGTTTTCTATTACTTTCTTATTTCTGCCTGCATGTAGCTTTTGACTAAAGTTGTCCTGTAAAGTGGGTTCTGTCATGACCTTACAGTGATTTTAGCATGTTTAAACTTCCAGTAGAGTTTTGTGAAGCAGTAATCAACAAAATCTCTTAACATTCTGATACTGCCTCTTTGTCTTGAGTATTCGTAGTTCTGAAGAATTAGTTCAACTAATTCTTATTGTTGTAAATAAATTGTGGTTTACTACATCTCTACAATACTTTTGTTTCATGCTTTGCTTTCTCACCTGCATTAAGCTAGAACTGAGAAAATCAGTGCATCAGATTTTTGCGATTAGCCACATTTTAAGACTTTGCCATCTCAAAGTAGTCTTCATTCATCTTGAATGGTAGCACAGTAGTTGGAAACCAATGTGAGACCGTCATGTACTGAAGCGAAAGTACTGAACAAAATTCTGACACTAGGTAAAAACCTAGTCAAATTTGGTACTCACCTTAAGTGTCTGTCTTACCTTTAGTGTTTCACATTTGTCTTCAGGTCTTTGAAGATCCCTGTGTGTATGGATGCTCATAAAAATCCATGTATATGATTATAAATGCACTGATCTAGCTCTCTTAGTAAACCTGCTTGTGTTTAAACATTTTCTTCCACATTTTCTGCCCTCCTCAAAAATTCATATCCACAACCTCAAACTAATACTCCAGTCATTTACTTTAGGGGAAAAATGCCAATTACAGAATTCTTCAAATGTGTTCATTCTGCTGCTTTTGCTTCAGAAAGACCCTGGGAGCTGCTTTATGGTTATCTAACTTTGTCAGGAGCTTCCCATGAGGTCACAGATCAGTCAGCCAGTCCTCTACACCTGCCACGTGGACTTTGAAGTTTGGAGTAGCATTTTCTTGCAGTCAGACCTGTTTATAACCAGCTAGTCCCAGCTGTTGGTGGCTGTGACAGTGGGATTTTCTTCTAAGGCAGTTCTTTCTTGCCTGTTACACTACTGTAATCATAGATACTTATTCCTGATTTTAGAGCATATTCCTTCTTCTTATCAGCTCTCAACTTGTATCATATTTTCTGAGTGCTTGCTAGGTAGAGACAGGCTGAGTTTTCTGGATTAATCTTACACTGCATTCCTTAGCTGCTGAGAAGGCAATCTTGGACAAAGGGGAAAAATTCCTTCCTAGCCATCTCATGGTTATTAGGGTGGTATTCAGAGCAGGTAGATCAGAATTTATGCAGATCCTGAGAATAAACAGGATGTTTCTTTAGGGTGCAAAATGGCCAAGATGATTTCTCTGATCCTTGATGCATGTGCCTTTTTCCTAGTGTCAGCTGTCTTCCTGCCATAGTAATACCATGATGTTATCAGTAGTAGTAGGTCTACAAGCAGAGTGAGATACCATCATATTTCTGATGCCTTTATATTCTTAATTTATAAAGTGAATCATTGAACAGCACTGTTCTTTGGCATGGCTGATAGATGCATAGGTAGTCTGAAGCCTTTTCCACCTCAGCAGCTGTCAGAGGATGAATGCTTTCACATGTATGCAGGTACTTTGTTCTGCAGCCACTTCTTCATGCACCTCTGAGCAATTTGGAAAGAAAGTGGGTAGTGGTGACTATCTTTCTTCCATTACTGCCATCTGATTGCCATCATGAGGTTCTGTCTTCTGCCACGCAGATCTGTCAGTCTTTGGTTGTCTTCCAACTCTGTGTGTTGACGATAGTGACTTCTACAGCAACCACAAGTACTGAATGATAGCAGTTAAATTTGTATGTTGTATTTTTACTGTGGCTTTCAGAAACTTTGGTCAGTCCTACTCCTGTTGTCCGTCTGACTTAGACATTGAGTGTTGACAACATTTTAATTGGTGCTTTGTCAATTCAGAAATTTCTTTCCATGTTTACGTATGTGAAATCTAGGTCAGATGAAAAAAAACCAACAACTTTGACAAGTTCAGGTTTTGCAAAAGCTTACTGCATTTGTTGGGAAAAGCTGCTTGCTTGCTATACACAAGTGGACTTTCTTCTGTAATTACTGAGCTTTCCTGTTTAGGTATACCAGTACAAAGTAATGTGGTAGTCTTTCTCCTTACGTTGACTATCTGTCTAAATCTGTTTTCTAGGTAGAATATCTATGATACCTTTTTTTAATGAAATGAGCAGTTTTGAGTCTAATTCTTGAAAGTGGGTAATGGTCAATCAAGTATTTTTGGAGCTGAGTTATACTACTTGGCTTTTTTTTGTTTGTTGGTTTACAGTGATTCTGCAAGTTACTAAACAAAATTGGGGCTTGGGACTAGATGATCTTTAAGGTCCCTTCTGTCCCAAGCCATTTTGTACTTCTATGACATTATTTAGATTGTACTTGTGCTATTATGTAGTTGTGTCCTTTTTTTAAGCTATCTTGTGTTTGTATAAAAGACATCTAGCATTTTCACTTTGTGAAGTATCTCCAGGACAGTTGGATGGGAAAACAGTGATGTAGATAATGAAGTAATGTGTTTGCAAACTGTGTTGTAGATTTAGTTGTTACAAAGCCAAAAAGAGAAGTCAGCTTCTTGTATGTGCATGCAGTTTGCCATTTGCTGGGTCATCCTAATTTGAGATTTCACCTTATAAAATCCAGCAGGGAGGGACTGAATCACATTTAGGATGTCATATACCAGCACCCTCATACCACCTGGTTTAAATCTTAAGCTGAGTTGTATGAGATACCAAAGAAATGCCATTTTTCTCTCTTTGGTGGCTGGGAAGTAGCTTATGTATCTTCATAGAAAACTTGAGTAATTATCATCTTTGGTTTTTCCAAGCTGGCCTTGAACAATGTCAGTGTTGGGGCATCCACGACTTCCCTGGGCAACCTGTTCCGCTGTCTAATCACTGTTCCCATACAAAATTTCTTCCTAGTATCCAACCTGGATTTCCCCTCTTTCTGTTTGTACCCATTACTCCTTGTTCTATCAGTGTAGTTCCCGATGGAAGGTCCCTCTTCTGGTTCTCTGTAGGCCCCCTTCAGAAAGAGAAAGTTACTGTGAGGTCTCTATGCAACCTTGTCTTCTCCAAGCTGAACAGCCTCAAATTTTTCCCCAATAATTTCTATTTACCACTTTCTGGTATTCGAACTGGTAGGAAGCTTGTAAGCTATTGATTAAGTATATATGTTTTATTAACATTTTTGAAGTGAGTACTGATTACAAGGAAATTCAAAATCCCCAGATGCTTTGCAGTAATAATTTGAAAAAAATCTTGAATGAGTTGCTCTAAGTGCCTAATCTTCAGGAAAGCTTGCTTCTTGTTGTGGATAGTAATAAAAATTACACAGCACAAATAATATGTTGTTAACTAAGAGTATATGAAATGTATGTATGTTTTTGTTTGTTTGGGGCTTGGGTTTTGTTTCTTTTTATTTCTTTACAAATAAAATATATTTATAGTGTTAAGCCTGGAAAAGTTTGCTGTTCTCGGTTGTAGAGAAACACAACAGTAGTCAGCATACACACTACAGTGGGAGATACTATTGGTTGTTAACTAAGAGGAAAAGAAGGTAGAGACTCCTTAGATTTTTAAATTCCTTTCCATTTCTGTATACTGCTGTCTTTGCTTCCTTACAGAATTTTTGTTTTGGATCATCTTCTCATGTTCTTGTGATGTAATCCCTCACTAATGGTAGACCTGACTTTGGTGTAACTTTTCAGCTACATTAATCCTCATTTGCTGCAGATTCTTTGGGTAGTATCGGCAGTTAAAGCCTAAATTGTTTCACTGAAAGTCAGAATATACTTGAAATCTTCCATGGTAGTATCACATATGCTTTCATTAGCTATGTTTTAATATCTGAGTCTGCTAAACCAAGTTACTAAATGCTTTTGTAATCTGAGCCTGTTTAAACTCAAAATAGTCCTGTTAATCATCTGCGTTAATGTTTGTGTTGTAACTTGTCCTTGGTCTGTGTGCCACTGAATTGACGGCCCCTTGATAAGGATAAAATTAAGGGTATTTGATAGAATTGTATTTCAGAGGAAGAAAATGTCTGAAAGTAAGCAACCACTTCATTTCCGTGGTAGTTTTTCTGCAATGTGTGGATGACAAATGAAAGGTGGGAATTTTTTAAATGGAGTTAACTAAACACACAAACCACGTCACTGACTGCAAAAGTAACTACTGGGCAGAAGTGCAAGAACTTGCTGAAAACAAGAAATCCTGCACAGTATGCTGCAAACACATTCTTCTGGCAACTCCTGATTAACACAACTGTAGAGACCAGTTTGGTTAACCAGTTGCTGTGTTAAAAAAACAGTCATTTTTTGTCTTCTAAAAAATCCTTAAAATAGGGCTGGGTAGCATCTTAAAAAACATAGCTCTTTGGTAAGCAAATGTGCCATTTGAAGGTAGAATGAGCATGTACATGAGTGAATTCTCCGAAGCAAAGCTGCTTTCATAACTGAGGAAGTAGTTGTTCAGTTTGTTACTCTGCATGGAAAAAAAAAAAAAGTATATATATATTTTTTTTCTGTGTATCTGAGGCAGATTATAGGAAACTCCAGTGCTGCAAATTGCAGAATAAAATTTACTTTGATAAATTGAAAGGCTTATATTGTCTTTTCAGACTGAAAAGCATTTAGAGCATGCTTTTCATTCATCTGAAGTATATTCCAGAGGGTATGAATATTAAGTAGTGAACAGATTTTAGTTAACCAGGAAAAAAAAATACTGCCTTGCTTTAGTAAAAATACGTTGGATCTGGATTTGAATATTGGCAAAACCTGCTGGAGATGACTTTCTTCTTGAAATAAGCATGAAAAGTTTCATCACTTAGCTGAGTAAACCTTAATGATCATGAAAAGTGGGTAGCCTGTGGCACAGGGAGGAGTTACATGCCTAAGTTCAGTAGTTCTTGATCACAGCTTAAAAATGAATGGATACTGGAATTACCATTTTTTGTTCTGATGTTGCTGATGAGCCCATCTTTTTTAATATGGGTCTGTTCAAACAGAACATCATACGGAATGGGCACTTACATCCTTATAGATAAAACTATGCTTTCTATTCTTTGTGATTCGGTAGAACCTCTCAAAAATTTGGCTTTGGGTAAAAAGATGCTCTATTTCTGTTTGTTTGTTTACCTTTAGCAATTTGAGAGATTACATAGCTTGAAGTGTTAGGCTGAGGACCTTGTGAAGGTGATACCATTGAAAATTAACTTCATGAGTGGAAGGATGTGTATAGTTGGTCAAGATGTAGGTATAGTGTTGTCATGTATCTCAGGTGCAAACACACAAGTGTGTGTGGGGTTTTTTTAGCTGACAGTTTGATTTCAATACAAATGACTAAAACTTTGATTCCTGTCTTCTACAATAAGTCAAACTAATTGATCAATTTAGTTATTCCTAATTTCTATTGTAGGTAATTTTAATTAAAAAAATATGCTGCATTGTAGCATTTGAGGGCTGAAATGTGTGGTCTCTTGGATATGAGTTTGAAAGATATATGAACTAAAAGTTAAAACCAATTGTTTTTCTCTGTTGCACAAAAAACCTCAGAGCTCATTCTCCTAATTCTTCAGTGCTCAGATAGCTCACTTAGCGTTAAGAAGATTGTTCAATTATTGTGTTAAATAATTTGAGAAGAAACTGGTAAAAATGACATATGGGCAACTACCAAAGCATTCTGTGCTGAGAATTTCCTGACTTCTGATATCAAGGACCACATTTTCACAGTTGTGGAATGGAGAGACTCATCCATGTGATTTTTGTGGACACATGTATTGTTCAAATATTTGGTGATTACTTGACAACAGCAGCGGGCGTTGGCCAAGTGGTGTAAGTCGCCACCTCTGGAGCCGGCTCCTCGTCTGAGGATGCCAGTTCGAATCCCGAGGAACTCGCTGTCACAGTCCGAGCTGCTCGGCCGTGGCAAAATGAACCTCAGGAGTAAAGGGGGTGGGGCCAGTTCCATGCACACTGTGCCTCACCTAAAAAATCCATTGCGCAGGCTTATCCCAAGATCTTTGTTCTCGAAGTCCAGCCAACAACAACAATCAAACTACCTGACAACAACTACTAAATAACAAGGTCTTCCTAAAAGATGACAATAGGATTCACATGTTAAACGTGCTGCCAATGACGTGATTGACCCTACTGTCTGTGGAGAACAACTCATCTTGACTGCTCTGGGTATCCATATTACAGTTTGGAAGCAACTCATTACTGGCAGACATAGACCATATAGGTTTTGTAATGAATTAATTGTTAGTCACGTAGTCTCAGTGAGGGTGGATGCTTACTTCAGAATTTTTGATCATGAAATTATTGAAAATGATTAGGAAGAAAACTCTCAATTTTCAGTGTTGTGACAAATTCACATGATGCAGATCCTAGACCTGTATCTATCATACTAACAGTATCTCCATTGTCATACGGTTATAACTATGCAGTGGCATGTGGAAAATGTCTGTGACATTTTTCTGTTGTTACATACAACTTATTAGCTACATACTGATGTGCCAGTTAAATAAAGTTCAGAAAATAAGATCTCGCCTCTGCAAATTGAGGTTTAGGAAAGAGTTATGTTGTATTTGGTACCTAGAATATAGATATTGATAAGGTAAGTCACACGTGCCTTTTTTTCTTTAGAATAAAATTATTAATTTCTTTTGTAATTATTTTAATTAAGTGTGCAGGAGAAAGGCTGGTCCTCTAACTGTTTTTGTGGATTTGGGGCTTTTGATTTCATTTTTGGGTGGTTTGTTTGTTTTGTTTTGTTCATGAGAACTGCAGAGAAGATGCTTCTCTTATCTCAGATGCTGTTAGGGCCTCTTTCCCCCATCCCGCCCCCTATGTTTACTTGTATGAAGTGAAAAACTGAGAAGCTTGAAATGAGGTTTAATGTAACTAGGCCAGCATTTCTTCATTAATTGAATTGTAGAATGGTTTGAATTGGAAGGGACTTTAAAGATCACCTAGTTCCAAATCCCTGTTGTCTGCAAAGATGCCTCCCACTGGACCATGTTTCTCATAGCCCCATCCAACCTGTCTTTGAGCACTTCCCAGGGATGGGGCATTCACAAGTTCTGTGGGCAACCTGTTCCAGTGCCTCACCACCCTTATAGTAAAGAATTTCTTCCTAATATGTAATATAAACCTGTTCCCTTCCAGTTTAAAACAATTCCCCCTTGTCCTATCACTACATGCCCTTGTGAAAAGGCCTCTCCAGCTCTCTTTAGATACTCCCTCTTTAGCCCCCTTTAGGTGCTGGAAGGCTACTATCAGTTCTTTCCAAAGGTTTCACTTCTCCAGCTGAAGAACTCCAGCTCTTTCAGCCTCTCATAGGAGAGGTGCTCCAATCCTCTGATAATTCATCCCTTGATATCTCTTTTGTCTTGGTCTACCTCACTTTCCTTTCATTCCTGCTTTCTGAGTTTGTTATCTTCTCATGTTATGTTGCTTTGTGGTGTTCTCAAAATCAAGTTGTACTGCTGTGGTTAGCATGTGATTATTGTTATTATTAATATATCCACCCACTCCTGCCCTCCTGTGCCCCACATACTCTTGTGGATATGTATCCTCTAGTAACAACTAGAAGATAGCAACACATTGGTATTGATGGTAGTGAATCACTCTCCTTATTTTGCTCAGATGCTTGTCTGAAACTTCAGTAATGAACTGTGTTCAAAAGTAACATACACAGCCTATGAAAATCTCACCAGTTGGAGGATATAGGGATATAAGGAAGGTGGGAATATTGAATTTTTTTTTTGTTGCCACTCTGAGTCTTTGCCTTACATTTCTGTGTTTCTCTTGCGTTTTCTGATTTTTTTCATTGTTTTTTTATTGTATAATCTTTCTTGAAGAGGGAATTTCTGTGATAAAAGAATTATCCTGAAAATTCCTGGTAACCTATTCATGTTATAAAATACCACTCTCTAGTCTTAAAGGAAAAATGAGAGGCTAGTCTGAGTATTTTGCACTGGTATATTGAGTAAGTATATTGCCACCTTTTGGGGGCTTGCCCCAGCTCGTGTTACAGGCGTGGCTGCAGTGCCACGTTTGTGTCATTCGGTGGCAGAGAGGACAAGGCGAGGTCTTCCCCTGGTGCTCTGACCCACGTGGGCTCCCAGGATTTCTCAACAGCCTGACATTATTGCTTTTCTGTTTGTATGTTACACTTGAGAGGTGGCGGGCATTGGCCGAGTGGCGTAGGCCCCCGCCTGTGGAGCCGGCTCCTCCTCTGAGGACGCTGGTTCGAATCCTGGAGGAACTCGCTGTTGCCGTCCGAGCGTGCTCGGCCGTGGCAAGATGAACCTCAGGAGTAAAGGGAGTGGGGCCAGTTCTGTGCACCCTGTGCCTCACTTAAAAAATCCATTGCGCAGGCTGATCCCAAGATCTTCGTTCGCGAAGTCCAGCCTACATTGAGTAAGTAAGCTTACTTTAGAACCACTATATGGTGGTTTACCTGATAATATTTGAAAAAGTGCTTTCAGGCTTACAGTTCATTGTATCTGCATTAAAAGTGAAGTCATTATGCCATCACTAACTACAAATGTGTTCTGCAAAATTAAATTTTTCAGATGGCTGTGATAGTCAAGTAGTGGAACAGGTTGCACAAGGTGGTTGTCCATGACGGTTTTTAAGAACAGGCTGGATAAAGCTGTAAAACAGCCTGGTTTGACCTCAGAGATGACCTTTCTTTCACAAGGAGGTAATCCTGAGATACCTTTCTCCCTGAGTTTTCCTGCTGATGAATCCATGGTGTGTGTACCCATTTCAGTTCATTTCCATCTGGAATGGATTACATTGCTTTATTAATGTCTCTTAAGGGTAGCAGGACCACTTATATAGGCTTTGCTGTCTCTAATCTCTACCAACTGAACTCGTACCTCAACAGAAATGTTGTGCTGCTACTTAAATTATTTTATTTACCTTTTATCACCTCTTTTTTTGTCCTTGCCATTCTTGAGACATACATGTTGGGACATATCAGTATTGGAGCTCTCCTGTTGGTCTCAATGTCTATTATGTGTGGTTGGAGATTAACTTGTGTAAACTAAGGATTTCTGCGTGCCTGGCTGGTGTAATAATTGATGTTTTCAATAGGAGAACACTCTTGGAAAATCAATTAGCCTGTCCTCCATGGATGTTTAAATAAGATCATGAGATACTTGGGTTTGGAGGTTTCTTCTCAAAGCAAGGTCAGTCCTGAGGCTTTAACTGTAAGGTCTTGAAAACCCCTAAGCACCAGTTACTACACAATGTTTCTGGGCACCCTCCTTCACTGCTTGACTGTCCTAATGGTGAAAAAGAGTTTTCTGTATATTTAGTTTAAAGGCCACTTTTGTTTCAGATTATGTCCAGTGTCTCATGTCATCCCAACTATGCCTTGTTATGAAGGTCACTGCTGCATCTTCTTGATGGCCTTTTGCAAATAATGTAATTTGCTTTGTAGATCTCCCCAAAGCCATCTCTTCTCTGGAGGGGACAAACCCAATTCTTTGTCTCACCTCCCAAGATAGTTCTTCAGTCCCTAATCATTTTGTAGCCCTCTGCTGAATTTTGGCTTATCTCTGTCCTTCCTGTATTGACAGCCCAAACCCATGCTGATGGGCAGAGCAGTATATTTGTTTTACTTGTTCTAAAGCATATATTCCTCTTAATGCAACTAAGGATGATGTTGACTTTCTTTGCTGCTAGGGCATGCATCTGAATCATCTTTAGCTTGCTGTGCATCAAGATCTCCAGGTCCTCTTGAGAAGAGCTTCTCCCAAACCAGTCATTCTTGAGCTGTGTTGTTGCAAGACATTTATCCTTTCAGGGTCAGGACTTTGCGTTTGCCCATGTTGAATTCCACTGAATTAAAAAGCTGCTCAAAACCCCAAACAAAAGCCACCAAACAACAGACCCTCCACTTAGTAGAATTTCCTCTGGCAAAAAATTTAGGCATGTACTTGAGCGCTTTGAATGTTGAAATGCTTATATTCTTCTTGAAGTTGAGAACATCATTCTTCTACCCTGTCCTACCCAACTTTGATGACTGAAAGTACTGTAATGTTTCAGGATTGCTTTATGTCCTTTGACTTAGGCATACATTGTCAGAACATAGTTTGCTTAGGTGATAGATTACCCAGAGGAGATAGGATGAGGTCCTAATGCTGCAGGACAAAAAATGATTGTAAGCTGTGTAAATTGCACACTGTTTTGCTCCCATTTTCTGTTGCTGTGCTTCATCCTCCAGATCCATGTGCCTGTATCAATGACTTGAAGTGAATGAGTTGTGCTGGATTATTTTTGTTGACATATGTTTGTAGGGAAGAATACTTGCTTTTACTCCTGCTTATTGTTAGCTTTTGAATACTTTATTTGTGCAGTACAGTGTGCTGACTAGTTAGATTTGTACTGAACCTCACATTTTTTGTATTTTGAATTTGGTTATTGTGATATGGTTTTCTGTGGGGTGCCTAAAATAATGTCTTAAAAAACATTCATTGCTTGGGGCAAGTGGAGGCTGCTAAACATATCCTGCACTTGTGATGTTTAGAAACAAAAAGGTTTATATATGAAACATTAATTTCAACCACAGAAAGGTGGTATATTCTATGATATCAGAACTTCCAAACGTCTGGTATAGTTGGTTAGCTATGGAGTTTGTATCAGTTACATGGAAATATGGCTGAACTGACAGTGTGCCATATTTGATGGAAGAAATGCTGTAGTACTGATTTGAAAGTAGACTATAATCTCATCTGGCCACGGATATTTAATGCTAGTATTTGTTAACTTCTGTGGGGCATTTTTACTGTTAAAATTTAAATTACTACTTTGAAACTTAGAGAACATGAACCGGTTAATTCTGCAAATATTCTTAAACCAGTATTAACATAGCGGCAGTTTTAAACTGAAGTAAATCTCAGAAACTTGTCAGTAATTTTTTATATTGATATTAAATTTAAAGAAACTTTAAATCACCTTTATTGCATATTGTATTCAAGTCTGTTTGTTTCAAACTTGATACCCATTCTTAAGTAGCTAAACTACCACTTTATCTGATAATGCCCCAGTTCAGATACTTGTTCTTGGATCTCTTTTTAAAAAAACCAGCTTAAAAATGTTGATTGCACACTCTGGAAAGTCATTAGGTTGGCACTGGTTTGTCCCAGAAGTTTGGACTGAGGTCCCTCAAGAAAAATATCCTTGCAGAAATCTCCTTTCATAAGTGGAAGCTGTTCAACTGAAGACAGCACAGCAGTGAATGGTGGGGAGAGACTGCCTAGGCTGTGATAATATGAAGTCTTAATGTTGAGTGAAGGAACTCTTTCAGGAGCTGTTGAATTGTATTCTGTGAGATCCATAACCATCTGCTCTCTCAGTTTTAGGAACGGAGCTGCTGCCTAGTCTAAACAATGCATTTCTGTATTTATGCATTGCTTATTTTTAAGTGCATTATTCCAGACCGGGGTGGATAGGAAGGGCGAGGAAGAAAGTAATGTGAAGGATGCCAATGTGATGATTAAGCATTCAGCTTTTCAGTCATCTTTATGTTGTTCCTGTATCCTCCCAGCTCAACATACCCAGTCTTGTGACTGTTGATCTGACTGACCTGCCCTATGAAACTTCCTCACTCTTCTGTAAGCCATTGATGGCAACCCTTTGTGAAACAAAGAGCATGGCACTACAAAATGTTGGCGCAGTATTAGTTTAGTCGCTGATCTGATGGAGTAGATTTATTCTGATGCTTATGTGAGAAGTGAGCGACTTCTTGAAATGGCTACTTGAAATTTTGAGCACTTAATCAATTGAATCAATCTCATATTTGTCTTTCAATCCCTCATTATGTCTAAAAGTGAAGCCAGATTCTTATATTACCTTGTATTGCAACAAAATGGTAATTCAAGATGCCTTATATAATTTTGAAGAAGTAATGATGTATCAGTGTTTACAGCCGAGAAAAGAACTGCCTTTTAACTGTTTGGAAGTCATAATTTTTCATAAAACCTGAGTAGTCTTGCACAGAACACTTAATCGAGTTAGAGGCTCAACCCCAAAATATTTGAGAGGTTATGATCAAGAATTATAAAATAGTAACTCAAATTTTTTTTTAACTGGGGCATATATATCTCAGCTCTATTGTTTGTAAAGTTAGTGGTGATTTCTGACGGAATTCCTTCTGACAAAAAGTCGCTAGAATTGGTCTTTATGCTTGCTTGTACCACGATACCTTTCTCTAGATTATTTATGCTATTATGAAGAGAACTACAAAGGAAATGAGGAGCTTCCTATGTAATCAAGTGGTCAACTGCTGTTTCCTCTATCGGGAATAGAGTTGGCGATTACTCACAGTTGCTACATTTGCATTGTTGTCCTGAGAGTGGTCTAAGAGGCTCTGAAGTAGTAGGACGGAAAGGGAAAATACAGTGGCCATGGCTGAAATACTGCAGTTACAGAAAGAGAGTGGCTTTTTACTGCCATAGTTAAGCTTCTGAGTGCTGCTTTGTTTTAACAACTGTTTGGTGGCACAAAGAAATAGTTACCTTTTGCAGATATAATTGAGCTTTTTAAAACATGTGTAACCCACCCTTTCACTGGACTGAGTCTTAATTGTGACTGTTTCTTCAAATCTCATATTCTTCTAATAATTTTGCTTACTTTCCTCCCCTGACTTGTTTTGTTGAAATGTGCTTCTGTGGTCTCTGCAGGACTTCAGAGGTTCCTGGAGCTGTAAAACACTGTCAGTATTTGTGTGTGGACAACATCTGAGACAACATCTGATATAGTGCTTTGTGGAAGGTCTCTTGGCACCACTAATTCCTCCACCATTTGTGTCATTCCTGCTTTAGCTGAACCCTTGTCTTTTTATGCCCAGGACATTAAAAATATTTTTGAGGTTAGTATTAGCAGCTGATGATTGTAGCTCTGTAGTCCATGGCTTCTGGCTTTTTTGAGAAAAACATTATTTACAATAGAAAATAACATCACCTTGGTATTTGATAACTTCTGTTACTTTTTGCTTTTAGTTGAAACAATAGAAAGCAGTGTTTATTTGTATGGAGTGCTACTCACAGACATTGATTGCTACATCCTCTAGTATTAAAGCAAAATTATAACTTCTCAGTGAAATTATTTTAATAATTGAGTTGCAGACTGGTTTTATTTTAGTAGTCTTTCTTGGACCTTTTACATTGAGTTTCAAATACTGTGTTACTTTCATAATGTTTTGTTTGTTCATCCTTAGGCAAGTGAAATAGATGTTTAGACAGGGTGATGAAATTCCTGCATTCCCATACGTAACCAGCTTATTTCCACCAGATGCCGTGGTAGCCTCTAAAATACTGCTGGTTGGTTTGAGTTCTGGACCTGCAGAGGTGTTCCTTGCTACTGTAAACTATTGCTATTGGTTTTATTTTGGATGGCAATAGCTACACAAGGCAAAAGTGTGAGGATGAGATTTCATATTTATAGCTAAAGGTTGTAAAATGGCTTTCTAGCAGCAGAAGAATGCTCCATTCACCCGTTCTTCAACTAGAGCAGATTTTTCTCTTTTTTTAATCCCTCCTTTATGCTGGCATTGGGTTTTATTTGACTCCATGGTGAAGTTCTTAGGAAAGCCAGGGGACTAGGATTAATTCTTCTTGGGCTTTTCTCTCTGAACTAGCTCATTAGAGTTTGCCTGAATGCTTGTGTTGAAGCAATTGAAGTGACACACAGCTGGAGTGGGGGTAGACAGGGAGAAGGAAAGCTCTTTCAAATGTAGCTGTTAGTAGCCATTGGATTAGCTTAATGTCATACTCTCCCTTGCTGCCACAAGGACACATGGAATAACTTTTCTCCTGAGGCTACCTTCCAGTTGTGGACAATTAGGGACTTTTCAGGGAATTAATTTCTAGGTCTTTGTGAATACTACCTTCCAAATTTCTGTTCTAATAATAAGTATTAATGTGGAGGATGCATAAAAGAAGAAAGTGTTCAGTTAGAGGGATTTTCTTGTTAGATGAACCTTTCTTGTTAGAGAGCAGGACCTTTTAGCCAGTGAACTTGCTTCCCATCTGGCAAAACAGATACTATTGTAGATAGAGCAAGTGTGGAGCCCCATCGGAGAAAAGGAAGCTGGTGGGTAACTGGAAGGTAAAATGCTTCATGAGAAGGGTGGCAGTGCAAGTGCAGAGTATTAGAATGTATTGTTATGTTGATAGCTACATGCTATCTTCTCTTTCACATCTAAAAGTAAACAGCGTAGGAAGGCAGTAAAATCGGAAGCAAAGCAATGTTTTGGTTGTGCAGGTAATTTAGGAAGAACTCTGTTTATGTGCTTAGAACTGCTTTGAGTTAGCTTATGTGTTAGAAGGGAGGAATTTGTAGCATGAGAGTAGTCAAAAGAAAACAAAACAAGGAGTACAAAACCACTGCTAGCGTAAAGATACTGTATATAGTGTTGCAGAGAAAGACCTTTTTTAACTTGTCAGCAGTTGTTTTTGAATGCAACTAACTGAAGCTGGATGTCATTCACTAAGCACAGTGCTTGATGAAATTGCTGCCAAAGATTATACAACAGGATTAAGTAGGATTTGCAAAGAAGGCTATAAACAGATAAATTTTTACCAAACTGTTAGAACCACTATAAAGATTTTTCCCAAGCTATTGTGGCCTTGGTAGTCCTGTCAACCAACATGAACATAACCAATGGTATTAATAAGCTGCTTCATAGCTTTTGAGAAATGACTTGATTTCATTAAATGTAAAAATAAACAAGGCATTCAAAATGAAAATTCCTGGAGGAGTTTGACAGAATTCAAACAAACAAACCCACAAACAAACAAACCAAAATGTCTTAGAAAACCCACCCCAAAAAAAGCAAGACAAAAACCACAACTCTTTTTGAGTCACTCTCCTATTTGGAAGTTGTAATGTGTACCCCGTATTTCTTTTAAATGTTCAAAAAGTTTACAGTTAATACTTCTAATGCCTAAAATGGTGTGATGATTTCATGTGTAAACCTCAATACCTGTTTGATTGTATCTGTAGTGTATGAGTATCTTGTTTTCTGAGTATATGGTAGAAGTAACTAGAAGAATGTCTTAGCTTGTGTGTGTTTACTGTAGGTGAAGCTACATATAAGTGCTATGATTGTTTGTCTTTGGCTATGACACAAGTCTTCTCATTAAATTTAATCCCACAGTGCAGATTTTCAGTTTGGGTTTTTTTCAGAACTGTTACTGGAGATGTTGCTTATTACACAGCCTGAAGTATTGTTGTTTTGTGTTTAAAAAGGAAAGGGGAAGGTATGTGTTTCAGATAGGGGGGTAAATAATAGTTTAAAAATAAATCCTTCACCCTATTTCCATGGAACTTGCTACAGCAAAATTGCATTTAGGGGTGCATTTTGAAATTATATTATTATTTCAAATCTGCTTGACTGACCTAACTTACTTGGAAAAAACTTCTGCAATCCCATCAGATATTGGATTTGAATCAGAATATGTGGAGTTGATCTAGAATATATGAATTTAATGGTGGTAGAGTGAATTCTAGGGCAGTGCAACAGTAATTGTGCAACTGGAATAAATTTATATATTGTGCATAGTCTCTTGGTAGTAAAAGAGATATTAAGGTTAATGAAGCTGGCAACAGCCCGGTGCAGTTCCTGTGCTATCATAGTGCTTTTTGGCAATATCTTGGCCTGCTGTAAAACCTTTAGCAGTGTCAGTTTTGCAGTGAGCTCTTGCCAAGTGCTGTAAACAAGAGAACACAGATTGAGAGGGGTTGTTGCATTTGGGGCCCCCTTCTTCCCAAATTTGCATGCACAGTAATCCCTTGTAGGTCTCCCTATTTCTGCCACAGCATCTTCTTACATTTTGTTTGGTTGTATAATTCTTCATTGCTACCCTAAGGTGTCTCGGAAAAGAGTAAAATACTTGCTCCTTTTAAAATGTTTTAAAAGTGGGTCCACCCTGCCTCAGAGGATAGAACAGGATATTTGGAAGCTGGGTGTAGTGAAGAATTGGTTTTGTGTAAAGTTAAGACCTAAGTACATTTTGGTCCTTTCCCCTCCCCCCATTCCCCCTTTTTTGCTTGTTGTTGCAGTTGTTTAGTTTTGAGGTTTGGGGTATTTCTTTTCGGTCAAGCTTTCAGGCCTTTTTGGGTAGATTCCAGGCTGCAGTCTGTCTGCTCCAGGAGAATCAGGTGCTTGTTTCCTATTAGACTTGTTAGCATTCCTACTTTAAACTCCTGACTAATTAGCCTGGTTGCCAAAGCTCCTGCATGCAGGGTATCAGATAGCACCCGAGTTTTTCTAGTTCAGTCAGCGTATCTGGGTGTCTTAACCCTGTATGGTGCAGAGTGCAGCTCATCCCACAGGAGTGAGAATCTAATGTAAGCACAATCAAGTTTATAATTGCTGAGTAGAAGTTGACTCATTCTCTTCTGGCTGTATCAGCATAGATATATGACGTGATCCCTTGTTGCATTATGTAAAAATGATCCTGTTTTTTATAGTTTCTTTTGATACCCTGTTGCATCATACTAAAGCCTGGTACTAAAATAGTAAAATGCTGAAAGCAAATAAAAATGAATACTGTGTCAAGTGGTTGAAGTGAGGGTGGTTTCTGAGCTGCTCTGTGTGTTTATTTGTGTCAGCCTATCAGTGGATACCAGCTTGTCAAATTTGAGTTTTAATTGATCTGTTGGTTCTTTGATTGAACCTGCAGACCATGTCAGGAATGCGAAGTTGCCACATAAGTGGTGAGACAGAGACAGGAGATTGGGTTTAGTTTGTTCTATGTAGTGTATGTACTTCTGGACACTAGAGAATTCCTGTAGGAGGAAAATATTAGTAATAATTTTATACTAATAAATTGTAATAATAAAAATGTAAAAGTAATAATTGGTGTCATCTATAATAAAACTGTGGTCAGCTTTGGAAAGACAGCTACAAGAAACTAGGCTTTCATGAGTTTGATTGCTGATGGAAATTATTATATGGGTAATGCAGCTTTCTACTGTAGGTAGATTGACATTTTTGTTAGTTTCACTCTAGAAGTAGGTGTCCTTGTCCTTTCCACTTTAGTAGTTTCACCAGTTAATTTGAAAACTAGTTGTATTATCATTTTTAATGACTTTATTTCCAAGACGGTCCTCTGTTAGAGTTTTATTACAGAGTAAAAAAAATGCAATATTTTTAAGCTGTAGAGAAATTATCATGTAACTCGGGAATCCAACAATTTCTGCAGGATGCCTGTTGCAGAAATGCCCTTGAGATTACAGTCTTCTAAACTTTAATTTTGTGACTGTAAAAAATTACTTTTTCTAAATGCCATGTATTTTGAAATAAGTCTTTAAAATATTTTAGTGATTTGCCATTCCTATAACAAACTACAATTACTACTTATCTAATCAGGAAGTCTCTGCTAAAACTGCTACATTTCTGCTGCCTTCTTTGGTCTGCCTCTTGCCTAACCTGTGCAAAGACTTCACAGCATGCCAAGCCAGCATAGCCCAAGACAAAAAAAACCCAAACACAAAGTGTCTGTTTGCTTATAGTGCTGGAGCCAGGTATGTGCTGATTCTAGTGGAGAAGTGGGAATAGTGTCTAGCTTGACAGAAGTTGCTGTGTCATGGTTCCTTCAAGTTAATACAAGGTGCTAGCAAGACAGTTTCCTCCAACTGCTAGCACTGACAATTTCCCCCACATTGAATGAAGGGAGGGGGGAACATCATCTGAGTTAACCTGATTCCTGTTGCTGTACAGCTGCAGAATGCTGGTGCGTGGCGTAAGAGAGGAGATGGGAATGACTGTCAGTATGAGGAAGTACTTTCTGCAGCACTAGTTTCTGTTGCTTTAAAGTAACTGTGTGTCTACACTTTTAATGTTAAGATGAGTAAGGGCAGTCTCTTTTGTGGCCTGGTTGATGCCTGAAGATGCTTTAAATACAGGGATTGCAGTTATGCAGGTTGGCAAGTACCAATGCCAATGAAAAAATCAGACTCCCAGTGCCTCAACTTTCATTCTCCATCTTCAGTTTTCCTGTTATGTTTTGGTTTGAGGTGGATGTAATAGCCTATTTCTTTTCCTCAAATGTGACTGTTCAAAAGGAACTGTCTTTAACATAGTAAATAGTATGAAGAACTATAATTATTTCAGTGGGGTTTTTTAAGACTTATTTGAAAAATGTTATAGGGGGTTGCCTGTACTTCTAGTTCTTCTCCTCTTAAGTTTTCTGGAGTTGCTTATAAGCATTTGACTTATTTCTGCAACAGTGACAGGTTGTAGATTAATAGTAGAAAGATAAGGAATGTTTTACAGAGGTCCATTAGTATTTGTTATTTTTCCTCTTGCTTTTAAATATGTTACGATTAATTCAAAGGAGGCCTTTTTTTAATTTTTATTGACTCTTCTTACCTGGTTGAACTCTGATTGAACTCTGCCTGAACCTCTGTTTTGTTGTTGGAGATTTTCAGGGTATTTTAATATACCAGATGTATGTAAATTACTATTCCCTTTTGTTTCTCTTACGTCACATACTTCAAACAATTTTCTTGATAACAACAACTTTGTTAACAAACTTTTTTTGGGTATTTTTTTCCCCCAGAGTGTTTGTTGACAGTATCTATTGTCAGATCCTTAGTCTTTGGGTCATTAATGATACTAGCATCAAGTTTATAAGGGATGGTATGCATTAACGTGGGGGTGCAATTTAATCTCCTGCAGCTTTATTTGTTGCATTTTGAATTTAATCAGTCTGATGAATGATTGCATAGTTAAAGGAGTGTAGGTAGTGCTTATTGTTTAAACATTTCTGGTTTGATTTACTCAGTTTAACTGCAATATATTTCAGGTTGTAGAAGAACAAGTCTGTGTGTTCTCTGGTTGATTGTGTAAATGATGTTGTCCACTACAGCTTAACAAAGCACACCCTGCAGGTGGCAGGCTGCAGCTGCGCGTTGCAATTGCTGTGTAGATTTTGCAGATCGCTTACTGGAGGTTGGCAAATCAATTAGAAATTAACGCCTGCAATGCTTTTGAGGAGCGCCCTTGGTCATTCCTCCCATTTTTAATGGTAGCTGCTTCTGGAGTCATCAATCTTATGTGAAGGCACTTCATGTTGCTTGTATAAAAAGATCTTTTGTAGAAGGTTATGAAAATGTCAGTGTATTCCAAATAAACTATGGTTGATGACTGCACCACAGAGCTGGGTGGCTCTGGTGAAAGACTATTCTGAAAACAGCCTTTTTTTTTTTTTTTTTTATTTTGAAGTCAGTAGGAAATGCTCTGCCTCATCTACCTGCTGTAGATGGGTCACTCTTCTGAAATTTCCGTTTTTGATCTGTGAGGTATAACTCAGGAGGAGAATATTCAAGATTACAGTAATGTTTGTTTCATCCCTAGAAGTATTTTATTAGTCAGTCTTGCTGTCAAGGGGAAGATAGGTGATGGAACATAAGGGCAATGCATATAAAGTGTACATCAAAATATTTACACCTGTGATAATTTAAGATTAACATGGGCGTTCAAGCTGTATTTATGAAAGTTATTTCTCTTTTAGAGTATGTGTTAGTTATAGACTTGAATTTTGGCTTTAGATTTAAGATTTTGTGTAGTGTCAGTCATACACTGCAGTGGGTTTTGCATTGACTTCATTGCATTACATTTATATTGTGAAAATGTTTGTAGTACCTTTTTTTTTTCTTTTTTTTTTTTTTTTTCTTGGGGCTTTGTTTCATATTGTAGTGGGGCTGGTTCCTAAGATATAGTTTTCCTCAGGAAAATAAAGAGGGAGCTTCACTCAGGATCTTTGTATTGTGGGTTATTGGCAATTGTCTCTGACAGAATGCTTAGCTGTTGGTCCTGTGAACATTACAGTGTCTGTAAATTGTTGTGGCAGAATGAGTCATTCTGTAGTGGAAAGCCTTTGTTGATCCAGGTGTCAAAGGTTTGAAAGGGGAAGTAAAGCTGATGAAATTTTTTGTTTTTAATAGCAGCTGTTTTTTCATCTGTATTGTTCTTCCTCTCTTCTTTTAGCACCATTTAAGGTAGTCTATCTTTAATCATGAAGCTGCACCTTTTGAAGATATCTGAAGAAGGTTAGCTTAGTAAGAATACTGCTTCTCTTTCCTACATGGAAAACAGTTTACGACAGTTAGCAGGATTTAAAAAAAAGATTACTTGGAATTCCTTTGTGTTAGTATTGTCTATCCTTTAATTTCAAGTTGAGGATTCATTACTGGGAATGAATGCTAGAAACCTGACCATCATGTAATTTCAGTGCTTACATACTTAGTGATTTACGTAGGTTTTAAAATCTTGTAAGACTTTTTTTTTTAAATGTTCTTGTATTGATTAGAATTCGCCAGGTTTGTTGCATACATACAGCTTCTGGAGTGGCAAAGGAAGCAATTCCATCTTACTATGTAGGCTGACAACTGGTCAGGGACAAAGGCGTTACATGAATGTTTCAGAATATCCTGCAGTGATAATACTGTGGATGTGCTGACCTGTTGTATCAATATCGTGACTTGAATTCATTTGAAAACAACTTATATGGGCTTTAATTCTAATTTTTGCACTGTGGATTGGTTTTGTTGGTAATTATATTCTATTAGCAAAACTCCTGAGCAACAAGTACGTGTACCTGAATAGTAATTGCAGCTTACTTAGGAGTTAGTTGTCTTTAGATTTTTGCCTGCAGAATTTGAATGGGACAGGAAGAAAGATGTGATGTTTTTATTGCTGGGTTTTGGTATTTGCTTGATGCAGTCATGCAGAATATGCTTGTAAGGCCAACAGTGTTATCAATGCAGCTGAGAGAGATCAAAGATAGCCTCTTGGAGGGGATACGAATGAGGTTTTCTGAAGGGAAACTTGTATATTCTCTACTGCTCCAGAGGCTGAATAGTTTAAAGAATGGATAGTGTGTGATATGCTTAAGTATTGAAGTATGTAATGCTTTCTGATTGATACAGGTGGGATAGCAGTTTAAAAGCCTGTGAGTATTCTTTGCTTGGCTTGTGGGAATAGTAATCCTGATCTCATTCATTGCTGTGCCCTACATATTGTGATAATGCTCTCTCATGATCTCCTCTGACACTTTGAAGGAGGAGTTTCCTTTCTCATATGTGAGCATGGCTATGGATTATGGCTCCTGGATATTACTGCTTTGTTTGCAGAAGCCTCTCTGATTCTTCAGGAAGTCCAGGTTTCTCTTGTTACAAATCCCATTGTGTCACATTGCAGGCTTTATTCCAAACTGCCCTTACAGCACAGTCTTTTTTTCTCTCTACTTGTTTTTCATATTCCTTCTTGACTATGAAATTCTTGTGTAAAAAGAATAGGATGATTGGCAGGAGGAGAGATTTGGAAAAGATTGGGGTTTTGTGGAGATTTTAAAGTAACCAAAGTATGAAATACTTTAGTCTATCATAATGATTAACACTTTTGGTATGTGTATGTAACCAGTCTTCATAATCAGACAAAAGCTTGAAATGCTTTTCTCTGCATCTCCTACTTTTTTGCACTTTGCTATGCCTTAACTTCACATGAGTGATCTTGATTATTGCTGATTACTGCTTTAAAGCAGAAATCTGTACTTGATGGTAAATTACTGGGAGCTGTATTTAAAGATCAAACACACAATTTTGAGAAACAGGAATTGCTTTGGTGAAGCTTCATGGAAAACAGTGATGATGATTGATTTGGAAACTTCTATGTCACATTTTCAATTTTAAGTGTGCCTTAAGTGTCCTGTGTGACTGTATTGTATATCAAAGTTTGTTTTGTTTGCTTCCTGCTTTTGTAGTGCTCTTTTTAATTTGATGATGGTCTGGGGTCCTTAAGGACAGTGTCAAAGGAAGGTGATAGCACTGAGAATGTGAATGTTTTCTAAGAATGCTTAATCAAAACTTTCCACAAGATTTTGTAGAATTTTGAAGTATTTTCACATTGTGAAAGTGCTGTTTCAGGTGTTCCATTCTAATGCTTTTGTGTGTTTTTATTTTTATTTTCTAAAGACATACTTCTGTAACACTTAACTCACTGGTTTTGAAGGAGTTGCTGCCATTGACTTTATGCAAAAAGCCACAGCTAGGTCTTTGAAGCGCTTTTATAAACTATTTCTTTGTGCCTCATGAAGAGGGGCTGCAGCTTACTTTTGTTTGTAAAACCAAGAAACAGTAATTAACTGGAGCTTCTTATGTAAGTTGAAACCTTCTTTTGAGTGGGATATACTTTTGGAAACTACTCTTAAGTACTTTTGATAGTGATAAAAAGTAATCGCTAGGCTTTGTATTTAAGGAAAATGGCTTTTATGATTTACAAGACCTAAGAAGCTGACTTTTGCTGTGTGCTCCTTAAAATATATTTTGCAGTCTAGATGATCAGAATTAAAGTTTTATGAGAATTGGCTGTACTTATGTAGCTGAAGACTGATCTATATCCTCACATTCCTACATAAGGAGGTATGAGGTGGCACAGCTGATACACAAAATACCTAACGTGATGAGAAGAGAGAGCTAAAATTGCTTAGGATGCATTTAAACTCCTGAGAGGAAGTTAAGTGTTCATGCACTTAAGTAATTAGTCACTCTTGAAATCCAGAAAACATTTTATTTTTGCTAATTTATAAATGGCAGTTCTTATCTTTAGAGAAAGATATTTTAAGATATTTGTAAATGTTTTGGGAAGATTTCTTTGCTTACAAGAATGTTAGGCAGTAATAAATATTTCTTCTTTATTTCCTTGGTTTAGGACAAGCAATTTTTATTATTTAACTTCTACTCTTGACACGAGTTCATGTTATAAACTGCAGCAAACCTGCCGAGCAGTCTTGACAAAGAAATTCAGAAGTGAATGAGTTTGAGGATGAAATGTACCTCTTAAAAAAAAAAAACCTTAATGCAGAATTGGAGTGGAGTATACTGCTTACCTTGTTATCTGAGAGTAAGTGGTGGCTTTGGTTTCTGTGTGGTTGGTATTCATTTGCTATGTACATGGCCAGAAAGGTAAATGTGACTTGAACTGCAGCTATAAAAACACACACACATGCAAGATATCTAATAATGATAAAGACTAGAAGGTTTTTTTTTTCTTTTTGTAGTTTCCTACTTTCATAATTTTTTGAAACATGAAACAAATTACTTCCATGCCACCAACCACTTTTATTTAAATGCCGAGATAATCTAGCCATATCCAGATGTTCACTTTGAAACGCAGTGGAAACAAAACATTAAATTGAAGAGAGTTTTATATGGGGAAGTGGTAAAACACTGTGATGTGGTTGTGCTGTCTTTTTTTGTTAAATAGAAAACTTTGGGAAAAGTGTATCAGGGAGGGGGAGTAGGACATGGGCTGTGGGGACACTTGAGAAGCTTCTGTAGAAGACTTCCTCTATACAAACATTTTATCGTGAGAATTCAGAATGTAGTTTTGTCACTTCTGCCTTGTTAGTGTCTGGAAGTAGAAATAAGTTGTAACATTAAAACATCAAATAATGATAAAAAAAAACAACTATGGTAGTTTGAAAAGCTTCCTGAAGTTTTTCTACTTTTTCTCTGAATAGATCTGTGTTCTATTGCTCTTCAGTCTCTGCTGTGTTGTTAAAAAACCTGTAGGATAAAAGCATGGCTAATGGGCTGTGGAATGTGTCATCAGTAAAACAATCTCCTTAAAAAAAAAAAAAAAATAAAGGAAACATCACCTGGAACTTTATCTCTTTATGTAGTACATAACACCTGAAAAAGATTAGCAGTGTGCTCATTTTTCTCTCTTAATTCTTGCTTCAGCACCTTCCTGAAATGGTGGTGGTGAAAACCTTGAATAAAGGAAATTAAATGTTATAAATGGGTTGTGCTTCATGATGCTTCTGTAGAAAGCTCATGTGTTGTCTTTTGCAGTGGTCAAACCTTAAGCTGCTCATAAAAATATCATGACTGTTCTGTGAGGTGTCGTGGTTAAGGAGCGTAAACAGAAGAGGAAACCTTAATCGGTCCAAAATACTGTGTGGGATGTGGCTCAAAATGTTCCCTGCGAGAATGCTCTCCTTCCTAGAGATCATGACATACTTAGATTCATTTTTGTTGCAAGAACTAAAAATGTTCTGACTCAGTGACAAGTGCAGGATACCTGCCCTGGGAAAGCTTGTTAAAGCTTAATGGGGTAAGTAGTAGTAAAGTATTTTCTGCTGGCTGAGAATGAAAGATGCCGTGCTGGAGGTACAGACCAAAAGCATGCCAGCTATCAGGGGAAGTGTGAAAGGAAATTGGCATGGCTGAACATCAAGCAAAGATAGTTACTAGAAAGCTGAAGTAGTATCCATATGAGGAAAATTGTAAGGCTATAGTCTGACAAGTAAAATATAAAAGTATAAGATTGAACAGAAGGATTTGAGCAGTGCCTTCCAATCAGCATTTGTTAAGAGTTTAGAGAACGAATGGATAATATGAAAGCAAATTACTAGAGCCAGACAGTCATCATCCAATAACTCCACAGGAAGTGAAAGATGAAATAATTTTACTAAATGGTACATAATGACTCTGTTAGCTGTACACCTTCAGGTCACTGAATGTAAATGCAGCATGAGACCAATATTAAAAAGGATGCTTACTTAGGATATTGTCTGTGTGAGTAGAAACTGCATTAACCTTCTGAACTCATGGAAAATACGTAGAGTTCATGGACATGTAGTAATTATAATAGATTGTGGAAAGGTCAACAGAACTTTGAAAAGAAGTTGTGCCTCAGACCTTTTGGGACTTGCTGAAGGAGTTAACAAGAATACATATAAAGAAGCTCCAATTTGCTATAGTAGGTAGGATTTCCAGAAGTTAGATGGTAGCCTTCTGCCTGAGAGGGGTAAGCCCTTGTATGGATAATTAGTTAATAATTTAATTAAAGACAGGAAATGAAGTGGATAGGATGCTTTCCAGAGATGAGTAGTAGCTGTTACACAAATATTCAAGGTTGAAAACTTCAGGCTCACCTTTGTATAATTGCAGTTAAGTTCAGAACGTATGCAGAGGTTGGAATTAGCTGAAGTGAGCAGTGTGGAAACTAACTTGTTGCAGGAAGGAACACTGGTTTGAGAGTGTAATAAATAGTTCTGTGGCAACTCACTAGCATAGACTTCAAAAGATTAATTTTGTAAGTTATGAGGATAAAAAAATGAAACACAATTGGCCATTGTCTAGGTCCATGATGCATTTGCATTGTACTGCTGTATTGGTGTGGGCTTGGGAGTATCCTGGAAAGAGCAGTGCTTACTTCTGCATGTATCGAGGTAACATAAGTGTCGTAGTGTAGGTTATAACTCTTTGACTTTTTAATTTTTGTTTGTTTGCTTTTTAATATTATTTTTCTTGTGAAGGTTTTCTGAATGAGAGAATAGCTCCAACAAATATCATGGGTCTTTTGTGTTTCAGAGAAATGTTGTGATCTGTGTCATGATCAAGTATAGTGCTGGAAAGGGCTGTGCATTGTGTGAAGTCTGTTACTGTGCTGGACACCTGAGGACTTGTCTATTTCAAGGCCTTTGAAAGGCTTTACCTCTAAAGACCTGAAGGTGTTCAGCTAACAGAGTCATTACATTTCAAAGCATTTGAAATTTGTCTGTTTCGAAGGGAAGATGGGAGCAATGAGTATAAAACTGTAAACTCGGCGAAGTCAACTAGAGACTTGAATATCCTTGATTCCCCTTGAGTGCAGGACTCCATGAGTGCTGGGATTTATGCAAGAGCTGGCCGGTTGGAGACTGCTGGGGAACTAAAATTTGAATGTGGAGTTGGTGTTCAGATGAGTAATGGATTAACATGAGCAGACAGTATCCTGCAGTTTGGTAGCTGGAGAATGCGGCACAGGGCTCTGATGGCTGAGGAAAATAATTGAGGAGGTGAATTTTACAACAGTTTGGACAGATTGTCATTGCAGTTGTAGTGTAGCCACCTGGTTGACAGGCAGTCCCTTTCTTTGCCTGGTATTGGTACCCTCCCAAAGTGTTTAGGGTGCTCTACCAAAGACTAACCTTTCTGAAAAAGTAAAACACAAATAAATGATTTAACTTTCTGAAGTGGTCGTTTCTGGGACAAACATGCCAGCGTGAGAGAGGAGTCCATGAAGGGGTAGAAAGAGGAGAGAAAAGATATTCTTTGACTTCTGTGACAGTAAGTTGTTCTCTTTGAGACACCGTGCTGTTCGTGAGCATATGCTCTTAGCTGACTTTGGATACAGGGGACTGCTCTCAGTTACAAAACATATTGAGATCAGTCTTCAAGATGTGTTTCTAGGTTTAAGGAAAAAAGTTTTTATTGATTCTCCTCACAGTAGCTGTAAATTTGAATACTTCAAGGTTCAAAATCTTAGTATTTCCAGTGCTATAAATTACTTAATTTCTTTTTGCAAGATATTCTTGGTTTTGAAATTTATAGTCTTCTTGTTAATTCTACTGTCATGGAAATTTTGAAAACCAGTGTGATATTTGAATATCTTTTACTTTCATAGTGTATTTTGAACTAATAAATAATAAAAGAACTCTGATCCTTATAACTGTTAGCACTCAGATTTGTGTTTTCATTTCGTTACAGGATCTGGAGTTTCATGGAGTAATGAGATTCTACTTTCAAGACAAAGCAGCTGGAAATTTTGCAACAAAATGTATCCGTGTGTCTAGTACTGCCACAACTCAAGATGTGATAGAAACTCTTGCAGAGAAGTTTCGACCAGACATGCGAATGTTGTCATCCCCCAAGTATTCACTTTATGAAGTGCACGTCAGTGGCGGTTAGTATTTATTCATGAAGTCCTTCCTGCACCCACACTACCATCCTATCTGTACCCAGACAAAATATGTTTAGGTTTGCCCCCAGCTTCAGAACTACATAAGACTTCATTTTTTTAATTTAAAGTACATTGCTACTAATTTGTTTGTTTGTTTGTTTGGTTTTTTTTTTTTTTTTTTTTTTTTTGTTTTTTTTTGTTTTGTTTTTTTTTTTTTTTTTTTTTTTTTTTTTTTTTTTTTTCTTTTTTGTTTGTTTGTTTGGTTGGTTGTTTTTTTTGAGTGGTATTTCTAAAAGTAATTGTGCTTATCAGGCCTGCAGTTTATGTAAATTTTGATTATGTTCTATTAAATGCTCTACTCTACATCCTGTTAATTTGTTGACATTTATGAGAGAGTTGCTATTTTTAGGACTAGCAGGTAAAGACTAAATTTATCGTGAGAGACTAAGAATGTTAAATTGGAGCAGTTAAAGAGTACATCCTCTGTTCTTTGAAGTTGTGGGCCTTTGATAGGTAGCATTATAATGCATGTTCTTTTACTGCTAGACTGCGGGAAGCTCAACTTAATCTGGTTTAAAGCCACTTTGTTTCTTACACAGATCCTTTGATGTTACCTGTGAAGAACTTGGTTATCAAATTAGCCTTTGGTACTGCTAGCATTTGTCTCCTTCAGGCTGGAAGGTGATTGTGTGTGTGGTAGAGACAAAAATAAGAGAAACCAGCTTTTGGTTGTGCCTTTTTTTTTTTTTTTTTGGTACTTCAGAAGCTTACACAAGTGACTGAACTACCTTAAATTCTGTATTGAAAATAATTTAAGATACAGAATGGAAATGTATTGGGATACATGTAAGTTTTAATGGCCTGTGAATGATGACCTGATGTGAATCACTTTATACAGGATTATGGAAAGTTCCTCTGTCATCACTTGTTTAAACAATGAATAGTACATGTTTTTTGCTACTTCAAGTTTCTTTAAAAATCAGTTAGCACTGTATGTGTAGTCAGAAATTAAATGATTTGTTTGCAGAGTAAGTTCCTGATTTTTAAAACGTGACTGAGGCATGACAGGTGCCTTCATTAATTAATAAGTGTGTTTCTTACTAAATAACAGTAACTGCAGAAACATAGTTGTTTTTCTAGGCATTTGTACTGTCTCCTGCTTCTCAAAGGGAGATCAAATGGCAGAACTTGGTTAAGGTTTTTAACCACTCTTTCAGATTTTTTCTATATACTTAAAGTAGATGTAATACACTAAATGAATTTTTGTTTTGTACATGTGCATAATGGTTTTTTTTTTGTTGTTGGTGGTGGTTTTTTGGTTTGTTTGTTTGTTTTTTACTTTTCTGATTTCATTTATTTTTATTTCTTGGGCCGCAATCAGAGAGTGATGTAATTTAAAGTAAATTTAAACTAAGGAACATTAGTATTTGGCAGCCTCATGAAGGTACAAAGTTTGAAACATTATAATTCTAGATCTGACTTCTTTGGAATGATAATCCTGTGTTCCCAGACTGAGTTCTGACAAAGGAGTTGAGTAAGACTACTTTATGGGCACTTTTAGCTAATGTAGACAGATGAAATACACTTAGGCTCGTTACTGGAAAAGTCACATGTATTTCCACCTTCCTGGGCTTTCCTTCTCTCCCTATGCTTAACAAAAAACTATCATCTGATGCATACTGTTAAGAAAAGTTTTTGGTTTTTTAAGAGCTTAACTTACTTCCAAATATCGGTGCTCTTGAGATGCCAAGTAACTGCTACTGGGTTTTTTTGTTTATTTTTGGGGTTTTTTTGAAGAAGAAAGAAGATTAGATGTAGATGAGAAGCCTCTTGTTGTACAATTAAACTGGAACAAAGATGATCGAGAGGGAAGGTTTGTCCTCAAGAATGAAAATGATACATTTCCTCCAAAGGTAAGTCTTTAAAGAGAATGCTAGTGGTAACTATGGTTTTGAAATGTTAATAGTAAATAGTGAAATATAATTTCTGCTTTTTAATTCCTGAAAACAACTGCTGCTGACAACCTTCAGTATCATGAGCAAGCATTTTTCAATGCTTAAAATGCTTCTTTGCAGCACAGTGTTTTTGTGATCTCTCAGATGGCTTATGATGCTGTGATCCATGTAGCTGTCTGCAGCATGTAATGCCCAGAGAACTTAGACTTTAAAATTTCCTCGAATAGTATATGGCCAAACGCCAGGATGTAATCCTGCCTCCTGCAAAGGGGATGCCAGAGGGAGTTAACTAAGAATTCTTACTTCCCTAGGCAATATTCAGTTCCTTAAAAAAAATGATGGGAAACTGTTGCCTTATGTCGAGGGGTTTTTTTGTCATTGTTGAATTTTTTTTTTTTCCCTAATTTTTATTCTCTTCCAAATGCAAAATGAAGGACTTGCCAACATCAGCTGTGCAAAAGTTTCCTTTGATATTAGTAAGCTAAACAGTAAATTAGATCAGAATTGGACTCCTGAAGTCATGTAATTATATATATTATATGTAACTTGAATGCTTATAGCTATGGAAAACATGCTGTTCACTGTGAGCTATCGTAAGGGAAGTTTTTCATCTTGGGCTGAGCACTAAATTTCTTTTGCTCTTGGAATTGGAGCTTGTTAATTCTTAAAGTGCTTTGGATATAGGTACGTGAGCTTGTACTGTGTTTTTGGCTACAGGATACATTCATGTTACAGGTGAGGAGTGAAAGTTAATGATGCCCTGCACAACATGCACCAACACTGCTATTCCTATTCATTGAATTAAATTATCTTCAATCTTCATTCTCTCCATTCTTCACTTCCTGATAGAAGCAAGAAAATCTGCATCTTCTTTCTCTCATGCTCTGTAATATACTCCATCTACAGAAGGCAAATGAGCCTAGGATTACAGATATCTTGCGTATGCAAGGAGCAGGAAATGGAGAAGAGAATACTGGAAGAACAACTTGGAAAGATTCATAGGGAAGAGTCATCTGTAATGTTTTTCCTTCTTCAGTTTATTCGTTTGTGACATTCCAACACAGTTGTCTTGAAAGCAGATTAAGCACAGTGTTGTTGTGAAATATTTTAACTGGGACACAGAAATTTGTTTTTCAGCCTTCATTAATCTCCTGAGACCAAGCAGATAGCAGATGTTACTCAAGTAGAATTCTGCTGCTTCTTCACTTTCTTGAGTAGAATCAGTTCATACCTGCGTTCAAACTTGACATTATATTAGCCTTCTCTGTGCTGTTCTTAAGAGTATTAGTCCCATCACTGTATGGTGGAGTATTATTGCATGCAGTATTGTTTCTGTGTTAGTGATAATATGCCTTAACCGAATTCATCTGAAAAGTTGAAACCAGTACTGGCTTTTCATTGGACTAAAATTGATGGAAGTTGTTTTAAACTGATCTATTTCAGAAAGCTCAGAGTAATGGCCCTGAAAAGCAAGAGAAAGAGGGAGTAATTCAGAATTTCAAGCGAACTCTTTCCAAAAAGGAAAAAAAAGAGAAAAAGAGACGTGAAAAAGAGGCATTACGACAAGCATCAGATAAAGATGATAGAGTTCTTCATGGGGATGATATGTAAGTGGTTTAAATTGAAGTAAAATTACAATTAAAAAAAAAAAAGTGCTTTAGCAAACAAAAAAGCATGAGTTGCAAGCATGTGCTAATTCAGCTTCCACATGCTTTGCAGTATTGTAAATCATAATAAGGTAAGGGATACAATGTAAAGGTTCTTTCATGCCTTTCTACCCGGCTACATCTTGTAGGGGTAGGTCTCTTTTTCCTTTGAAAACTAGCAACTATCAATATCTAAATTGGTTGTTTATTTCTGGTGAGCATGGGTACGTGAACAGTGTTAATCCTAGCAGCAGTGAAGTTCGTGTAGAAACAATCTTCCGATAACTTAATTGAGGCTCCTATGTGTATGCATCCTACTGCCCTTCTATCCTTTGTGAAATAATGAGGATATATGTATTTCAAGCTCTTGAAGACAATTTTTAATTTTTATTTAAACTAACTTGGCAGTGAGAATTTTCGCCTTGCAGCTGAGGTTTACAAAGATATGCCTGAAACCAGCTTCACTCGCACAATATCCAATCCTGAAGTGGTTATGAAACGGCGGCGACAGCAAAAACTAGAGAAGAGAATGCAGGAATTTCGCAGTTCTGATGGCAGACCAGACTCAGGTACTTGAATTTCTCCTTGTCAAGTTATAAACAGTAAACTGCTTACCAAGAGAAAAGTCTGAAGGCCAGCAACTGTAAAAATGACTCAACTTTCCCTTTCTCTCCAACATTTTTTGTAAATGGCTAATTTATCTCTGGTGTATGCTCTGAGTTCTAGGAGCTGTAAAGCTAGGATTCCAAAGGCATGTATGTTGTGATGAGTGCCAGTCAAAGCTTCCAGTAATGGGCACATTGATGGGAGAGAGTATGCTCATTGATCTTCCTAACAGTGCTAAACTGAGAAAGAAGGAAGGATGGCTTTACACTGATAAACTGAGGAGACCTTCTGAAATAATCGTCATTCATTGTACTAAGAACAAGTTGAATGACCTGAAAGTGCAAATGCAATCAGTAGCACAAATAGAGAATGTAAAGGACTTGTTGTTCGGATCTGCACAAAGGATTCTGGTAGATCTTGTGAATAACAGTGATCAAGTATTTCACATTCATGGGGCAGGGATACAACAACAGTGGTTGTATAAACATCAGTAGCAAAGAACAAATGAGGCAATGTTAGTACAGATAAAACCTCAAATGATGTATTCTGTTCATGCAAGAGTAGTGAAGAAAGAGGGGTATAGAAATCATAATCTGGGGGAAATCTTCCTATCAAGATAGGAAAGGTCTTTTTTTTTTTCAACCAGTGATTGTCACTGTTTCATTTTAACTTCAGGTAATGCTAAGCATGATAAAACACTGGGGAAAAGACTCGGTTGGATAAATTAGAAAAATATCACTGGAGTTTTTTTTACCAATGGCAGAGACAAATTTATTTTGAGTATGTTATGCAACTTTTCTGGTATTAGTAGATTGACAGAATGATTTCTGAAGCAGTTCGTTATTATATTCTGTTAGAAGTATAATAAATGACTGCATGTCTGGCTTTATGCTTTGTCAGCATTGTAAATTCCATTTTGTTTCCAAGGTGGGACACTGAGAATTTATGCAGACAGTTTAAAACCAAATATACCGTACAAGACAATCCTGCTGTCCACTACAGATACTGCAGACTTTGCAGTTATTGAAGCACTGGAAAAATATGGTCTGGAAAAAGAAAATCCCAAGGATTATTGTATTGCTCGTGTAAGTGAAGTTAATAAGACACAATCTTCCGATGTTTCACATTTGTGGGTTTGTTTGGTTTGATTTTGTTGGGGTTTTTTTGTTTGTTTGGTTGGTTTTTTGTTTGTTTTGTTTTGGTTGGTGGTTCTGTGGGGTTTTTTGTTTGTTTATTTTTCGTTCTGTAACTTACAAACTTAATGGAATTACTCTGTTAGTTCAGTGACTTTTTTTTTTTTTTTAAATCCAGCAGCCTCTGGAATTCTAAAGTGGCTTGTCAGGTTTTTTTGTTTTTTAAAACGTAAATCTTCCAATCTTACTAAATTATTACATGCTATAGATAAACATTAATACTGAATGTAACATACTTCTGTATTTGGTGCTCTGGTTTTATATCACTGTGTGTGCTTATGATTCACATATGTATAAACTAATGGGTAGTCCTGTGGATACCTAAATTTGTTCACAAAGCTGTTTCCTTGAACTAAGAGCATCCGCTCAGAAGTGGAAGTGCTGAGGCGAGCTGTGTTGTAAAAGGTGTATGCTGTATGTGATTGCATTATACCTTTCAGCTTGTACTCATTACAAATCAGAAGAGATTAAACATTCAAGTGAAATTTATGCTTGTTTCCAGGATTTAATTATTTTAGAAGTTCTAAATGAATTGTATAGAATTATTGTTTCTTAGAGGTATAGCTTTAATCAAAGCGTCCCTTGGGCAGTACTGATTAAAGGTTCTGACAATGTCGTCTTGTCAAGGAGAATAGTGAGACCTGAAAATATTTCATCCTTGTTTGAGTGCAATCTTTAATTACATTTTTGGCTATGACTTGTCTGATAAACTTGCATTTATTGCTCCTGCTAAATTGGCCATTTAGTACTTCTTTATATTGATGTCTCATAGCTCTTCTTTACCCCAGAAGGGCTTTTGCCCCGGTTCTTCTGACATTTACAGTTTCCTGTGGATGTCAAATCCCTCACGTGTTCCTATTCTTCACATTTTGTTGATTTAACTATATTTAGTGTTCAGTTTCTTACTGGTTGAGATTTTTAAATGTTTGGTTCTCTCTTGAGCGGCAAGTGCAGTGTCTTTAAAGAAGACTTAAGCAGTTGGCACTTACTAGTAAGATGAATTTGAAGTTATAGGACAAGACCACTGTAAGGTTGTGTAAGTACCTGTAATAAAGTTCACTTGTTCCTGAAGAAAGGTGAAAGATGAAGATTTTTTCGTAACACCACTGACAATTTCTATTGTAAATGACATTTTCCTGTAAGTTGCGTGCTTTCATACACTGGTTTGCGGCATATCAATCTGTACCTCTGTGCCCACTCCTAAAGTGCTTTTCTGTGTAAGCCAGTAAACACAAGTTTGTTCCAGTGTGTGTTTTACTTGTTTCACTTGGCTTGGTTGGAGTTTCCCTGAGTAATACAGGGTTCACTGCACATCTCTGAAGATGTCAAATTAATTAGACAGTCTTCCAAGCTACCTGTGCATATTCACTTAGGGCATAAGACTTCAGGCGTGCAGCAAACCAGTTAACTCTTAAAAGCAGGATCTCGATTAGACTTTGGTTTAGTGTGCACTTATTTTTTACTTGAGGGTAAGACATAAATAACTTTTTGTAATGAGAAGCAAAAAGATGCAGTTCATGGTGAATAGATTTTTTTAAAAGAATCGCAGGCATGAGACATTAAATATTTTTAGCGAGATTGAGGGTTTTTTTCATGTTTTGTTGGGTTTTTGTGATTTTGCATTGGTTTGTTTTGTGTTTTTTTTTTTTCGTTTTTTTTTTCATTAGAGGCATGTGCAGAACCTGTGTTCCCAGTTTGTAGGGAAAAATGAGGATTAATTAATTATAATGAGATATATTCAAGTATACTGTAGATATAAGATTGTTTTACTTAAGAAAAACTTTAGAATGACAGAAGAGCTTATTAAAGACCTGTTATAGCAGGGGTTTTTCTTGCTAAGGAGAGGTTTGATAACTTGATCCATATATATTACTTACCCACAGTTAAGTATTGGAGAATTATACTCTCTTGTTTATTATAGCAAATGCTTTGGAAGCTAAGTCTGAAGTTGCTGTGGTCTTAGTTTATAATTTTTAGGTTGTATTTTCTGCATATTTTACAGTATTTTAAGTTAATAAATACAGAATAAATTTATGATAATTATATATGCTCATGAATGCACTTATGACAAAGCATAGTGTATGCTTCCTAATTCCCTGTTTTGTGTTTGTTTCAGCACGTAGGCTGACAACCTGCTTCTAAGATTTGTGATCTTAAGCTGGTTTTACTCATCTCTATTTCCTGTGCAGTTGCAGAAGTCAGGGAAAATCTGTGCCTGATCTCAGCAGTCTGTATAGATGCAAATTCATGAAAGGTTGTTTAAGTACATCTGTTTTTAAAATTAAAATCTCGACCCCATGAGCCAAAACTCACTCATAGTATAGATTTACTCCTATGTTTGCCGTTATTCTAAAATGTAGGAATTTCAGCTTCGTGGGTGTCAGAATGTTGCTGGAGGCAACATTCACCTGTAACACAGAGGTATCTTCTAAAATGGTATCATAACAGTCAGAAACATCCTGGCCTGAATAAGCTCAGATGTGGTGTTTTGTGTCTTTCTTCAGATTAGGTCACGTGCTTTCTTAAAGTGAGGTATGTTTGGGTTTTCGGCTCTTCCTGAGAAATGAAAGGAATGCTAACTGGCTGGGAGGATGAGGGGATAAGTGCTTTTGTGACTCCTCATCTTTAGCTTGTCTAGTTCACCACTGCTGCCCTTAAGCCCAGCACCAAGTACAGATGCTTATCCAAGTTCCACAGCAGAAGTAATACCAGGTTCAAGTAGTAGCACCCCTAAGCATTTAGATCTCATCTGTTCCTCTTACTTCACTGCGTTTGGGTTTTCTTTGGCTTGCTCCTCAGTCCAGTATTGGTCAGCCCCTGGTATGCATGCTGTAGCATGTATTTCTTATGTTTTAATGAGTTGCTCTCTGTCTCAAGGACTTTGGAATTTAAAAATTGTGGCTTGTTAAATAAGGCTTGAAACACAGTGTTACCTTAATCAGCTAATCAAACTTATCCCGTAGGTATAATTGATTTTAAAATATGAGATGTGAAATAGAGTGGCTTAACAAGATAAGATTTGAGTGTAGGTGTGTTGCTGTTTCCCTCTGGTTTACACATTTTCATGTTTTTCTCCTTTTATAATATCTTGTCTATTTGAAAATCTAATTAAAGATAATTTAATTAGTCCTATGTTTAGCCAGGTTTTGCATAGAAAATGTTTTAGGAATTGCATACTTTTGATCTTAAATGTAGTTGTTTCCTGCTTGGAAGAAGATGAAAGGATGTTTGAGGTGGATCTGTGAGAACTTGGTTAACACAGAAATGGGTGTGGAGAGGAGGCAACAAATGAGTGTGGAAGTCCTCTTGAGGGCTGCAGCATAGTGAGGTGCTGTAGCCAATGGGTGCATGACTTCAGAAAGGTGTTACCTTGGTTATAGTTCACAGATGGAAATAATTTAGAGCAGTTTGTTTGAAATAGAACCACCTATGAATTTAAATAACATTGCTAGGATTACAAATGAGGGAGCAAAATACGTCTTATTTTATTTTTTGATTCAGCTTTGAAAGGTGTGTATTCCTTGGAAGGTACTGTAATACTTCCTGTCATTGTTACTTGTGCATGATCGCTGTGGGGAGCAGTAATGCATGAAATCACAGGCTATGCCTCCTTTATATCAGACTTCATGAATCAAGGTTTCCCCCTTCCTCTGCCTTGCCAAGGATATTGCTGTAAAAGGTCTGAACACTGCGTAGTTCTGTTCCAAAAGTATATTTAGTTTTGTTTCTTTCTTAGAGCTAGACAGCATGAAGCATTTGTGTGAAATGCTCCAGTTGTGCCCTTAGTTTCTGACTAGACTGGGTGCATTTTAGGTAAGACAAGGATGCCGGAGGTATGACATTTTCTTTGCCAGCTTGTCAAATCATTTCTAAAGATACTTGTGTTGCGTTAGTGGAATTGCATTAGCAAAATGAAAGGCTGATTCCAGTGTGTGAAATAGTAAAGACTGTTGAGAAATGGGAATAATACTTTTTTACTGGAAAATGATCTTGTCTACCTTAAGTGTGACTTGCTTTTCTTTTTTAAAAATAGATCTTATGTTCTGGAAAGTGTGATTTAACTGTAGCAGGAGCCAGCGGAGGAGAGTTAGAAAAAGTCTTGGAAAGCAAAATATGTTTCTAGTTACTGCATTCCTTGGCCTTATCTCTTGCTATAAACAACACATGCTAAAAGAGTAATCAGAGGATATCCCCCTGAAATCTGTGTTCTAATTATCCACTAACAGCTCTGGAAACTGATAATTCTTTTCTAGGTCATGCTGCCTCCTGGTGCCCAGCACTCTGATGATAAAGGTGCTAAAGAAACTATTCTTGATGATGATGAGTGTCCACTGCAGATATTCAGGGAGTGGCCTAGTGATAAAGGTATGTCCAAACTGCTTTAAGAGATTTTTGTGCCTAGGGTGTTGTCAGCCATGCTGTGGACCCTCTGTAAAGTAAGAACTTGTAACATATATTTTAGTGTGTTTTGGTTTTGGACACCTTTAGTATTAGGGAACATTGGAGTTCTTTACTATTTCATTATGCACTGTTTGTAGTATTGCATCTTCTGGTACAAGAAAGGTTTTACATTTTATCCTAAGGTTTCTAAATTATCCACTAAGGCGAAGCATGCTATTAATCCTTCTGCTTTTGTTGCCAAGTTAAAACTATTTTAAAGAAGTGTCAGGAACTTAGTAAGCTGAAAGTAATCCTATGGAACACTTGTAAATTTAAAATATGTCAGTTGTGTTCTGATAGTGTGACTCAAAGGATGTATAATATTTTGTTTTAGGATTACTAGTCTTTCAGTTGAAAAGGCGACCTCCTGATTATGTCCCAAAGAAAACCAGGAAAATAACTGAAGGAAAGCCATTAAAGGGGAAGGAAAGAGTTGACGGGTCTGGCTATGGCTCTTGCCTTCCTCCTGAGAAACTACCATACCTGGTAGAATTAAGCCCAGGTAAGAATTCTGATTGTCTGATAATCTAAATTGCATTATTACGTAGTCATTTAGATTTTCCAAAAATAAGACTTTGATTTTAAGCGCAAGGAAGTCTGTGGGCAGTGTAGGTGAATGCCAAATTAGTTGTTCTTCTATCAGATTCTGTATTGGAGCTGCATATTGGTGTGATATCAAAATTTTAGCACCAAGTCTTTGGAGTGCAAGAGGAGAAAAAAATTATTTACTAAGGCTTTGTCTCTAAGAACATAGTTGCAAGTATGAAGCTTTCAGTGTTTTAAAGACAAAATAAAAAAATTGTTCAATCTTCAGCTTACTTTGGATTCTGGGGTTTAATACTTCATAATAAGCAAAATAGTTTAACATGTCATATAATTTGGGAGGGGAAACCAGAAAAGCACTGCTTAAATCTGATTTGTTTGCATTACAAGTACACTGCAGCATATGTGGTATTTGACAGTGCCCTACATGGAAAATAACATTTTTTAACAGAACAAGAACATGAATTTTAAAATCAACCTTAGACATTAAATATTTTTCAGACTACATGGAACCTTCAAATCACTGGCAAGGCTGAGTTTTATTTTGGCATTGTTACTACCCTCTGGTCTGCACTATAATTTACAAATAATTTTATGATCTAGGAACAGCCAGGAGAGATTTTGTATAGCAGAACTACTGATACAACATACACAAGTTGTAGTTTCTGTTGTCTTCGTGGATTTGGATATGGACTCTCATTTTTGAGGATTTGATTTTATACAACTCTTTTTCCTATTAAGTGTAACTTGGGTACGCTCAGGTATTCAAGCAAATGTTAGAATTGAAGTCTGGTTGTTTACCTTTTGTCAAACAAGATTGGAAATTGGTGCTGAAAGTTGTGATCAGAACTGCAAACTGAAGGTTAAATGTATACTCAAATAGTGTAGGGTTTTTTGTTTGTTTTTTTTTTTTTTTTTGGGGGAAGGGGTTTGGGTTTTTTAATCCGGATGAAATTAGCAGTGCACAGAATGTATTAAATCTCTTGTTCTGTTCTAAACACTGAGGTTTGTTTTGCATATTAATATTTTCAGTTCTTCTAATAGTACTCTGGATTTCTTGTGCTCTAAACTTTTACTCTTTGTGGAGCATAGTTGCTTAAGTGTTAAAATGTTGTACTTGGGCAGTGGAGCAAGACATCCATTAACTGAGAGAGGAAAAGCAGTCTGAAATGCCACAGGTGTCAGCGCTATGTACTGAGCCTTCACACATTGCCTGTGGGACTGACCTGTTGTTCATGGTTTTCTTCTAACAGCTTGTCGCTTTTCTAAATAAGGATTGTTTCATTCAGTAGCTTTGTATTACTGAAATCTTATATTCTACACAGTTTCTGAAGTTGAAAGTGTTTAATGCACATCATCCTTATAAATTGAGTAAGTGTTGTCTTGCTACAGTTTCACCCTTTCCTGTCTTTTCTTTTCTTGCCCTCCTCCACATGTTCTGCATGGTATCTGTCCTGCTGGTGCTGCCTTCACCTGGGTCCTCTGCATGTGTTTCTAACCCCAGGGAGAAGGAATCACTTTGCCTACTACAACTATCACACTTACGAAGGTAACACTGTATTTAATACTGTTCTCTCATTAGTCACTAAAAACTTCACCTGACTGTAAATTCTGTATTCCTTTTTGACAAATGAAAGGCTATCTTGTTTATCCTAGGGTTTGTTTTCTTTTTCCCCAATGGACTGTTCTGTGAAGTAGTTATCTGTTTTGTCAGCTGGTGTTTAATTATTTGATCTGTGTGCAAACATCAAATAGATCATGTGCTATCATCCAAAGAGTTCCACTTTCCAACTACGGTTAAGAGCTAAATTTCATAGGGTGGTTTACAAGTAATGTTGTGGTAGTAAATGCAAAGTTCTTTGATCTATCTGCCTGCGGAATTCATAATTAAAAACTGTATTGGGTAAATGGCATAGAACTTAACTGTGCTTTCCACTGTTTGACTGCACTGGTGCAGTGGATGAAATCTGTGACTATTTTTGAGTAACATAGTTTGGACCACTGATAAAAGTGACCTTGCTTTCTACTTTGTGGCATTCCATAGCATCCTTTGATATCTCTATTGCCTGATTTGTGTTGTTGCCTAACATTAGCAGTGTGGATCAAAGGTTTAGCCACGTTAGACAGTAGATTCTTGATCAGTTTTATCTGTAGCATTTGAAATTATTAACCTACAAAACATTGTGTCTTGGTATCTCCACAGAGTTTAGAGTAATGTGCAGATATGTCCTGGTTTGGCTAAACAGATGGGAATACAAAGTCACTTCATTGTGAAATGTCTTCTGAAATACCTTTTCCTTTTCTTACCTTTTTTATCTTGTTTCCTCATTTTATAATACTATATAACTACTACATTTAGTAGTCAGTGTTGCTCACCCTTTCTTTCATGGTAGTGGAGTTACAGTACTGGGATTTAAAGTACTCTGTTCAAACCTGTGCCTCCAGCACTCAATTCTTTGAATTGAATCCAGACTTCCATTCATAAACATCATTATCATTATTCCAGAGACCAGAAAAGTTTTGTAGAGTGTGCTGAACTAAAAAGCATGGATGGGCTCTGCAGAAACACTTGACCATTACATAGAAAGCTTGAAATTTGGTTGCACCTCACTAGGAAAAAAAGAAGAAAAAAAACCCAAAACCACCAAACCAAAGTCAGTTTCTTATGTCCTAGAGTGTAAAAAAGCAGTCTTTATACTCCAGAGTCCAGGCTATCTCTTTGGAACAAAGCACTTCAGGATACTTCAGAAGACATGTATTTATTATAGAAAGAACTCCTGTCAAAATATTGGCTGTTTGTATTCTTGCAGAAGAACCTAGCAGACTCACTTGCATGCTCTGTGCCCTAAATAAATTCAGTTTGCTACTGAAGTTTGTGTAGATTTTCCACTTCTCCACAGCTGCTAATGTTGCTGGTTGTATCACCGTTTCATTGACTGAATATCGGATTCTGTATGGCAGAGGATGCACTTCTGTAGCTTGTGACTGTAAATGTGGCAGTGAGCAATTGTCTCTGTATCCAAGTCATGGAATGAACCAGTAAATTGAGATGACTCTGACAGTAATAGAAATAGACTTGATAGACTGAAGGGAGATTTGGCAGCACTTTGAATAGCTGATATTCTCTGTGAATATGGCTACTGATGAGTTCAAGAATGTTATGAACTTAAGCTGTTTAAAGGTTGAGCAAAATGACAAAAACACGTTTTTGGGATGTGATTCTGAGATTCTACAAACCTGAAATCAAAATTACAGGGCATTAAAAAAAAATAAAAGGAAAAAAAGCAAAACTATAAGGCTTTTCTCCCTGCTTCATTACAAAAAGAGAAACTCTGAGCTGTATAATACATGGCAATGGAAGATGTGGGGAATGTGCAGGTATAACAATTCTGAAACAAGAATTACAGGAGGTTGGAGGAGTTTGAAAGCCTTGACCAGGGTTTTTTCTCAGCCAACCTTCGTTCTGAGAACAGAACTGCAGTATGGTAGTGCAGTATGCACTTTTACATATTAGTTTGAAGGAGCTTTGTTGCCTGTTAGAAGGACAGTTTAAAAAACATTTACTATTGGCTCTTTCTGCTCGGTCTAATATCTTCAGATATCTTGTCTGAAATTTAATAGCAGAATTGTTTCCTGAATTTGGCATGGCATTTCAAATCTGTCCAATCATCTCTTAAACTTACGACTTTTTTAAACTCTTAGTACTCAGGAACTTGTGCAGGAAGTATGCTTTTCAAATGTTGATTTAACTAATTTTAACTCAACAGGTGAAGTTCATGGTGTGACCATTTTTGTTCAGCTTTGGGCTTGTTTTCTATGATCTGATCCTCATAATTTGGTTTAGTCTGGTTTAAATTCTATATTGTTTTCCGACATTGTTTCAAGCATTGAATTAGGAAAATCAATTGAAATTAAAATTTCCAGAGTGGTGTAGGGCTCACCTTTTAGAGGTGAAGTAACATGTTTAAAATATATACCCATGAAGGGCAGCCTGTCTTAAAAAAAATAGACATTTGTGTTATCACTCAGCTGATGTGCTTACAATGACTGTTTAGTACATAGTTTTTACAACACTGGTATTTGCAGTATGCACGTTGACTCGTAACAGCATAAACCAAGTAATGAAATCTATTTGTATAGCATCCTTAGCTAAGAACAGTCTTCATGGACTGTTGTGGTTTGGGGAGTAGGGTATTTGCCGTAGGTGTGGCAGAATCTCTGTCCTGCTGCAGTGAGTTATGAGGGGTACATTCCAAACAACATTTAGGCAAGCTTTCAGCTGTTGGTAAGCAGGAAATACAACATTTTACACTGTAGTATAATGCAACCTTCCTTTTCTCCTGCATACCTCCTCTAGAACAAAAAGCCTTTCATCCTTTTTAGAATTTATAGTAATTACCTTCAAGAAAAAGAGACCTTTTTCTGGAGAAATTGGCTTTTACTGGTGCAGTATTACATGTGTGTTCCAAATAACTTTCAAGTAACTCCTTAAATTTTTCTCATTTTTGTGGGAAGAAAAAAAAGGCAGTTGTATCTAGTGCTGTGGTTCTAAAACAAGGGTTTTTTTCATGATAAAATGGACACTGCATAGAAACAAAACAGTCCAAATTTGCCTCAGCAGAAACACTGTAATACTAAAATATATTTCTTATGTGAAAGCGCATTTTTTTTATGACCTGCACTTGTATTGAGGATATATGGTGGTGTGAGGTAAACGTCTCTTGGTAGAAACTTGGTATTGATCAATTTGCCACAAGTGCTGTGAATGTAGGAATGAGATCCAGAAGTTCTCTTAAATAAACACTTGAAAACAATAATATGTTATAATGTATTTTGCAGGATATTCCAGAAATATATAGGAATATTTTAAAGGTGTTATTTTTTTCTTTTTAAGATGTCAAAAATGAAGAAATAAGGGGCAATGGGGGTAGTATGTTCCCTTTGAAATCTCTAGACTGTAAAGCCTGTTCTCTGATCTGTAGATAAAGGTGTTAGGAGAAAGTGCCATAAGAAATTAAGCACAAAAGCCCTAGATAGCTAGACCTCACTTCTATGCCACTGGATATTGTATCTTTTTGGTGGCAGTTTTGTAAAACAGGGATGCTGGTAGGAGGATGAAGTGCTTGACTTTTGGATTCATAAATAAATAAATGAAGGAGCTACTCTAAATTTTGATGTGGGGAGACATAATAAAAATTCATGGAATTTGGTATAAGCAGCCAAATGTATGCAGTAACGTGTTACATGTCTATGATATTGAAGATACAGACATACAATTTCTGATTTAGCATTGCTAAGTATTAAAAACTACAAACAATTCAAATTGCTGAAGATACTGCATTAGCATTACCTTTTTAAGGGTAATTATAATAGTGATATTAAATTTATGCCTCTCTAGACTCAAACATAAGAATTTAATAAAAGACTTATCCTTGTACATGAAAAATGTTTAGAGGAATGCTCTCATGACTAATGCTTCTTTTGTGATGGATGACATACTGAAATTATGATAGTGATTCTGTGTTCGGGAACTGGATATTACTATGGTATCAGAACTTAACTTTGGTATTTACAGTACCAATCTATGGACTCCACGTGCCTGGTGTCTTTATGTCCCAATAACATCCTAACAACGCCAGGAGAAGCTTGCTACTACCTTTTTATGGTTAAATGATTGGCATTCTGATTTTAATAAACAGATTCTGGTAGTAATGCTGGGATTTTGCAACTAGATTTACGGACATTCTGTTTATACTGACTTCCATTTAAAAATCTGAAGATGACTAATGTCCTACTGCAAACATTATCACTGTATATGCCATGGCGTTAATAATGATCTGTAATGCTTTTTTTGGGATGACTTGAGATTATTGTTCATTTCCACAGGTAAGACCTTGCAGCCTCCCTTTTTTACATCTTTCTTTTGGAGAAGATACAGGAGAGAAGTTGGAAGTGACAGTATTACTTCAATAGCTGATTGTATTTAAAGTTATAGGATTTTCTAAGAAGCAGGAAGGATTTATATGTACACCAAAACCCATTTGTGTTAGCCTGTGAAGGCAGCAGCTGAATCACGTACATTTTATATCCAGTGTGTCTTATGAAATTTTATTGTACTTGGACGATATGTACTTCTGGGAGGAGTAGGAAGATGAACTTCATTTACCTCAGTTTCCCTGAGATGAAGTAGGTCAATGGGACTATAAAGATAACGCCAGAAGTGCTAAAGTCCTGTATGCTAAGACTTAGGCTGTCATAGGTAAACATTGTGTAAGATTCTCTTTTCATATCTAGTTTAGTATGTAATGAATTGGAAACAGTTTGGTATGTGGACCACTTAACCCTGGATATTGCTGATAATCTGTACTTCATAAGATCGATAAATTCCATTTTTATAGAGATCTTCAGGTATTTTATTTTCTTAATATTTAAAACCCTTTCTGGTATACCCATATATGATCATTAACAAAAACGTTACTGTTTAAATTACTAAGTAGGTAGAGGTTTTTCAAAGTATATTCAGAGCAGTAGTTCTTGATTACTTTGTTCGTTGCATTTGTAGAAAACAGCTGCGCCAAGTAGGCGCTGTCTCTTTTGGTGTTCTTGCATTAGGATGAACAGCTAAGTTCTCAAGAAATCTTGAAAGGATGTCACTCAGTTATTTCTTTTTTGTGAACATTACTATTCTGAATTAAATTGCAATTATACAGAAGTACTGTGTGAATATTTCGACTTTAATAACTTGCAAATTGATATTTATTACTTGCTGTACAGATGGTTCTGACTCCAGAGATAAGCCAAAGCTCTATCGTCTACAATTAAGTGTTACTGAAGTTGGAACTGAAAAATTTGATGACAATTCCATTCAGGTATGATTAAAAAAGCAGACTCAAATAACATGTCTGATCTGAGCTCTGGTGTGTTATGTGGAATTGTGGAAACTAGTAAAATATGCTGTAAAAACCCTTCAAAGCTAGAAAGTTTCCAGTATTGCTGCAATTTCATATTAATGGTCATAACTGTCTGTCTTAATTTACTTCCTTGCTTGCTTTAAGAGAAGGGTTTATAATTTTAAATAAGGTTTTTATTATATGAGGGGTTTATTATTCAAAATGTGGTTTTCTTTTTTGTAACTGGATCAAATGGTGCATATCAGTGTTACTGTAATTGTCTAATGGCTTTCAAATCCTAGTCTCCTTCCTTTGAGGAAGAATTTCTTAAACTGTATAAAACAAGTATATTTGTATGAAATTCATACCAGGGAGTCTCTTGTAGTATCCTGGGTTCATGTCAGTGCAGTTAATTGACCTGTAATTACTTGCATTATGAGGCTTCACATCTAAACAGCAAGTAGAAGAAAACACTATTTGACAAAAAAGTGAAAATCTTTTTATTAAGGGATTTCTGCTGCACATGTGAGTTAAATGTGTGTTTCATTATTCTTGTTGCAATGAAAAATGAAGTGAAACTCATTTTAGTACTACTCATCTATGTAAAATTCATAAGCAAGCAAAGTTATATTACTAGCCTGTAAGTAGGGTAAGCTGCAGCTCAGTCTCTTTATTTTAATTTCTGCTGCAGTATAATTTATTCTGTGTTAATGAATTCTATTCCCAGTTATTTGGTCCAGGAATTCAGCCTCATCATTGTGACCTCACTAATATGGATGGAGTTGTTACTGTAACCCCGAGAAGCATTGATGCTGAAACCTATGTGGAAGGTCAGCGTATTTCAGAAACCACCATGCTGCAAAGTGGAATGAAGGTTCAGTTTGGGTCATCTCATGTATTTAAGTTTGTGGATCCCACTCAGGACCATATTATTTCCAAAAGACCTACTGATGCAAGTCTTATGGTCAAAGGTCCAAGACACAAAACTGGGTGAGTAAAATTTGTTTTCTTCCTGCAGAGGTGAGGAGGGTAGCCTTGGGTAAAGATAGAGAATGAGTGCATCATAAATGACTTGTGACTAGAGTATGACTTAAACCCAACTACTCAAAACTCATTTAGTGTTGAATATATAATTTTAATACTTGAGCTCCACCTTGTGATTTTATTTAGGATTAGCAAGTGTCTTTTTCATTATGAAGCATTCAGACAAGTTTTCTTCATGCTCACTTCTGTGTAAAAACAGTGTAAGGCCTTATTTTAATGTATTTCACAGTTCATGCAACCTCCAGGAAAAAGTAACAAATTTCCTGAATGTGTTTAGAGACCCTGATTTTTTTTTCTCAGATAATAACTTTATCATTCCACTAGAAGGATTTAGAAATGAAGTAATCATGAAATGAACCTGTTAAGATGATGAGCTAAATGTCTCAATATAGCAACCAGTTTTTACAGTTTTATTACTTAGGTTCTAGTTCCTGTGTTGCAAGGACTAACACTCCAGAAGTCCACCCTGTTGTTTCTCTGTGCATAATAAAAATACTGATTATAGATTTAGTAACTGGTAGGAGTTCAGGTGTTTTCTTCAATGGCTACAGAAATAATCAGAAGAAAGAAACTTAAAATCAGTTTGTATAGCAGTGAAAAAAACATAGCTTCCATGTTCTCTGGGTACAAAAGAGGCTCCTGTTGTTACTATACATATTATTGTATAATGTGATATAGAAAAAAACTGAAGTGGATTGGAAATAAGTGAGAAAAGCTTATCTGCTGCATTAATACAGATGTATGCTTTAACCATTATGATGTTTTCTCCACTTTATTTTCATGGGGAAGGGTGCTGTGTACTTGTTGTAGAATGTGTCTGCAGGAAGGCCTCTGGCCATTTAGTTGTCATGTAATATTCTGCTTAAATGTTGAGTTCATTCTGCATCTACCCTGCAGATCAATAAATAAATGCCTCTTGCAGGTTTATGTAGTCAACTGCAAAGCACTGTATTACTGCAGAGCTTTATTTGGACAGTAAAATCTATGGCAAAAGGCTACTGCAGGTTGAACAACCAAATATTTTAAAGAATATTTTAAAGAATCTTTAGAATAAGCGGGTCTTAACAGGCATTACTGTGATTTAATAATTGTTTACATTATCAAGAATGTTGTACATTTAGTACTGAAGAACTGAGAAAAAATTGTAGCCAGTCTACTGTAGTGAATATAACACCATGAACTTACTTTCTATATATTTATGAGTATTTATATTGTCTCACTTGATAATCTCAGGCACATATATGACTCTTGGGGATGGTCATGTGGAGGGCCAGGAGTTAGGCTTAATGGTCCTTGTGGGTCCCTTCCAACTAAGCATATTCTGTGATTCTGTGAAATTAACTAAGAATATGTTTTTCCAAAGGAAATTATCTGTATAAATAGTTATAGGTTCTATTAATATAAAGAATTGATATAGTATTTTAAAAAGTTAATATTAACTGGACTTATGTTAAATTTACAGATTTTAGCTACTCTGTTCCTTGTTTGTTGAATATTAAATGTTTAACACTATAATTTCTAAAATGTACTTTAAATATTATCTTGCTTTTAGAGCTGTACAGGAAACCACATTTGATCTGGAGGGAGATGTTCACAGTGGAACAGCACTACCAGCGAGCAAGGTATTATATTATGACTAAATTAGCAATAATTAATAAAATGTGCACATTAAATCAAAATTACAACATCAGTAGTGCTTGGGAAGTGTGGCCAGTTCATCAGTCTCTCCAGGTATTTCTGTTGTGAATGGGCTTGGGTACTGTGTACATTATATTTTTAGGTTTGGGGGTTTTTTCCCCCAAAATTATTTTGTCTAAATTTGCATTGACATTCGGCATATATTCCCTGTCAAGAATAGTAATATTTTTTAGAAAAGGAGATTGCTTGAGCCTGAAATAGTTTCTCCCCAAACTGATACATGCAGGTAGAGATTCGTATTAAACTGATACATCATTACCTTGTGTGTAGCATATGGCTATTGTCATCTGTGATGGAGTAAATAAATGTTTTATATAAAATGTGAAAGGGTATTCAATTTTAATTTAACTAGGCTTTTAAAATTTAATGGATGTGACTTTAGACTTCAAAAGAGCTTCTGTACACACACTGACTGAACAAACTGTCTCTGCAGTCACAATTATGAACATTTTATGAGGTGATAGTATTTTCTTTCTTTTTTTTCTGCACTGTCTTTCTGTTAGTAAGTTTTGTACCAGAATTGCGTTTTCCAAGAGTAAACAAATAGACTACAATGCCCCAATGGTTAATGCCTTACTTGCTATGGTCACATGCCTCAGATAAAATGAGTGCGAATTATTTCAGCAGTATGAAATGTAGTAATCCGCCCAAAGATTCATGTCCTTTTATGTTTTATTACTACTATCATAAAGTTGAAACACTTATATTTCATTAAATATTTTTAAAAATTAAATATAAATTAAAAATTAAATATATTGATGTGGCAGTGTAGGTATTAAAAATACTCTGACAGTTTTTGAATATTTTTGTTAGTCTTTTTTTTGTCTCCTTGCCACAGTCTTTTGATTCAATTTCTCTCTTTCTTTGTAGCTTTTTGATAGTGTTTTCTTTTGTCTTGTGTGCATTCTTTACCTTTCTCTGTTAGTTGTTTATTTAGTGACATTTTAGAAGGAAGAACAGAAACTGTGTAAACTAATAAAATGTCTTAAAACTCAGAATAAGGGTTTCTGACATTATTAGATATGACTTCTTGGATTATTGGACACACTTTTTGCACTCATTAGAAAAATACTAGTGGACCTAGAGATTATTGGGAAAATTTATTTTCTTTATAGGGGTACTGTTTGTGTATGACATATTGTTAAATCACTCATTTTCTAACAGTTGCTCTCTTCTAAATTTGCTTTTCTATTTGGAAAAAGAGTAGCAGCAACTTCAATGGAAGTTCTCTGAGACGTGGTGGTGAAAAGTGGTTCTGTGACTGGCATGTCAGAACTGAAAAAATATTTTGTTAAAACTCTTATTTTGAGGTGAACCTCTTGGCAGGTTTTCTTATGTCAAAGCAAATTATTTTGTTCTAGAAACTTCCTTTGAAATGCTGAAACACTTCATATTTTACTGATGTTTTGTTTTCAACTCTTTATACTGAAAATAATTGCTATGTATTTTGCTGCTGAAAACAGCATGTTTGTCCCCTTCCTGGTAGAGTTTGATGTAGTTGGAAATTAAAAATTAAAAGCTTCATAATCAGTAAAAAGAAAACATATTAAGCAGTACATAGAAAAACAACATAGTCTGAATTGCCACTTCTTGTTTTGGAAAATTTTGTGCTGTCTAGCAGATCAAACTTGGCACTGTTGCAGAAGCAGGGTGAGGGAGCATGGACAATTTTAAATCAGTAAATATGTTGAACTTTGTCTTTTTCCTAAAGTTTTCATTACCAACTCATTCTTACTTTGTATTGATAGCTATGTAATTTCTAATTAAAGCCTTTTGAAAGTTTCATTATAAGTTCTTGCAGAGCATTAACAAAGAGCTGCTCCTCTCTGGTCATTTGTGGTTTGTTGAATTGCAAGCAGTGCTTCATTGTGGTGAGAACACCTGCTGAGCTGCCGGTCTTTGTGCTGTATGCCTTTCTGGTTCCCCATCTCTTTTCAAGCCTCAAATTGACACTTCATTTTAGTAGTGCCAAGCTAATCCAGTGTTTGCACGCTAAGCACCTGTCCCGCTGTTTTGAATTAGAGCACCAGCAGACTCGATGGTGACAGGACATCATCAGCATCCAGCACGGCTGAACGAGGAATGGTGAAGCCGATGATCAGAATAGAGCAGCAGGATTACCGCAGACAGGAAAGCAGGTAGGAAATGTGTAATCCATTGTTTCTCATAATAGGAAAAACTGGATAAGTTGTTCCAATAGTAAGCATCATCATAGTAGAGGTGAGGAAAAGTATTTTAAATAACCTGGTTTTCCTTATGGAGAATGAGGTTTCCATTGAGATCCCGCTCCAGAAGAATGCGAGAGTTAACAACTAAAGCAAAAAACTTCGGCATACTTAACAGAATAGTGAAGCAAAGGATTACTTTGTGGGTTGTTTGTTTGTTTTTTTTATTTTTATTTGTGGGTTGGTTTTGTTTTTTTTTTTAAATTTGCAGTTCTCTTTGTGAAGTCACGTTGGTAATCATGTCACATCATTGTTGATTTGTGCTTAGGCATGTCATGAAATACCTTCAGTAACAAACGTACAATTATTTGACATTTTCATTTGCCAGTGGCAAGATGATATGATTTACTCTGGAGAGTGAAAAAAACGGGTCATTCTGCTGTAGTGTTGTCAGCAGGTGTGAACTCTGTCCTTGAAGATACTTAAAACCTGAGGGGACAGGATAGTGAGCAACTTGCTGGAGGTGACCCCGTTTTGAGCAGGGAAATTGGACCAGATGATCTCTAGAGTTCTATCATACCTCAGTGAATCAGTGATTATGTGAATAGAATTTTTTTCGAATCATGAGAAAAATTAAAGGATTGTATAGCTGTCTACATAAATCAGCTTTTAAATTTAGATGAACAGCTATGATAAATGGATGAAAGGTAAGGTAAATGTGCTGCAGGGTTAAAACGTGCAGTGATTCAAGTTGTAATGCTTGTACTATGAAGCTTTTAGTACCCTTAGATGGATTTATTATTCACTAGACAGAAAACAGAGTTCAGAGTGAGTGGTAGGAAAAAATACAAACAAAAAAGGGCAGAAAATTGTGCTTCTACCTGAACTTGAACATTCAAGTGTTTTGAAGCAAGACCATCTTTTAAATACTTTAAGTTACAGTAAAATACAGGTTGGCTGTACTCTGCACTCTTGTTAGAGCACCTGGGTGTCTTGAGGTACTTTTTCAGAACAGCTTTTATTAATGTTGCTGAATATTTAACTCTGCCTTATTGAATTACTGCTATTTTAACCATAATTTTCCTCTGTCATAAAAGATGACCAAAACTTTCTGAACTTTTTATAGCCTGACAGCAGTTCTTGAGGCTTCTGACGTTATTTTTTTTGAGCTGTGCATCTGTATGTGTATGAAGATTATTAAATTTCTATGAAGAGGATTATCTTGTGCTGTAGTTCTGTATTTCAAAAACACAGAGCCATGTCCAAGATGCACCTTGGCTTTATGTTGTTGGTATTAAAAAACTTCTAAATTTCCCTCTGAAGAGAGTACTCATTGCCAGTGTTTACAGGTTTTTTTTTTTCACTTTTAGTTCCTGTGTGCACAAAATACTTCTAGAGAGTTATCTAGATGACACCTAAATTTGTGATCACTACAACCACAGAAGTCTTTGTCACCAACACTGACATTGATACTTTATTTCTGCATGTATCTTATATGTCTGTAGCATGTGCTATGTAATTAGTATTATTTAGCTAAATACAGCATTTCTGTCATACACTCTTTCTCAGATAGAATCACTGTGTTGAGATTAATAAATTAGCAAAGTCAGGCTGTGAAATGAGGACTTGGCAAATTGGGCAGCGAGTTGCTCAAGTGCACTGAATTCTTCCTCTTTGTGGATGTATTTTGTAGATCTTTAGTTATGTTTTTTTCTGGGATACTCCGGTGTCATTTTGTGAACTGTAAGGACAATAACTGTGAACTGCTACGTTAGTTTGAAAAATCAAAAAATCTTCATGGCGAGATTCCAGGTTCTTGTTACCATACAACTAATCCACCCCATACTATCCCTTGTCTACTTTTTGTGTATTTGTTGCTGCTGTTCAAAGTTGAATAATAAGACAAATGAGACTTTCTTACTGTAACTCACTGAATGAGTTGAAGACCATAGATTAGAACATGGCTGCCATGTTTTTTTCATTTCTAGAAAGAAATTGAGAGCTGAGACCATAACTTCAGTTTACTTATTGGATATGGCTGTTCTGATTGAAATGTTGTTCTTGGAACTATTTTCTTCAGGATTGTGGTCATACATGCTGTTTAGATAGCTGACTACAATTAACCTAAGCAAGCATATAATAAAAATCAGAAAAGATAATTTTTACCTTGGATACCTTTCAGGAGTTCTTAAATATGTGATTGGTTGGAAATGAGAATAATGATACGTAAGTGGTGTGATATGCAGACACTTGCCTGATTCCTAATTCTAACATGCCTTACAACATTTATGCATGTAGGCTGGCTAAAGCAATCACACAAGGATACTTTATATTTTATGCAGTTTATCAGAGACAATCCAGAAGACTACAGAAATACCTAGAGAATGTACTATTGTTTTTAGTGCAGTTTTCAAGTGTAAAATTACCTGACGCTATACTAAGAGAGGAGGCAAGCCCTAATCAATATTTTATGGCCCTCCTAGACATAACTTAACTAGACTTTCAGACTGGTTTGCCTCAAAGAATTTCATCACCACAGAGCCTATATCTATAAAAACAGTAGCACAAAGACAATACATACTTAATATGTATCCACTAACAAAGCAGGTTGGGCAGCTGCTATCACATCAGAAGCACAGAGAATTATTTTAACTTAGATTTCTAATTTACAAAGCTTAATTAGAGAGTATTTTGTTTGTGTGTGCTTAGGGAGAGGTAGTAGATGGTACAGGGGGTTGGAACTAGATGATCTTCAAGGTCCTCTTCCAACTGAAACCATTCTATGATTCTGTGATTAGTTGAAGGGAGCTCCTACTAGGATAGTTAAATAGTTGATTTGCTGCATATGTTCCTAGACAACTAATTTACAGGTAAAAATAAATTATTTTTGTTTAAAGAATACTTCTTATTAATTTGTCACTTAAAACCAATTTCCAAAATTCTGTATGCAATCTTACACTAATACCATCTCTCATCACTCTCGTGACACATTGTCTCTCACTGACTGTAAATCTTGTTCCTTCACTTGAGCTGAAAGGGATCAATATAATTTAGTTCTCAGTAAAATAAATCTTCAGCTGAAATCTGTCACTGGTTTCCCAGCCAGTTTGTTAAAATATTTCTATGTCTTATTGCCATTCCTGTAATGAGAGATGAAAAATTCCCGTGGAGTTGTCACTATTAGTTCTATTTTATAATGCTCTGCATTAGTTACTATTCTGTGGAAGTAATTAAGTTCTCAGTGAAGATGATGCACTTTTGACAGTGTGGAAGTAGTGAAAAATTAGTTCATTATAAATTTATAGCAGTAAAAAGAGATGAAATACTACAATTTACACACCAGCTGAGTGCTTTTCGTAAAGAGAACATACTGTCATGTTTAAAATATAACTGAACTGGCAGAAATTTGTGTACATATTGCCCAGCTGTTCATGTTGATCCTTGACTTTCACTCTCCAAAATCTCCTGGATTTTCTGAGCACTTATTATAAAAAGGTATTATCTATATAGCATAACTGAGTTCTCTGCCAGTTTAAAGTTTTGCAAGCTTAAAAAAAAAAAAAAAAGATGAGCAACTAAACAAAAACCCCACCAAACTCCAAAGGTGTACCCATAAGTTTTTTATTCAATATGCTAAAATTTAATTTTAGATCTTTTGACATCAGCCTTCAAAGTTATATGGTGGATTTTTACTACAGGAGATAGCTGAATAAAGGCTTTCAGTGTCTTGTCTCTGCTTTGTGGGAGAATTAATAATACTCAGTAGAATGAGGCTTATGTAATTATACTTCATTCCTTCCTTTGTCGAAGTTGCTGGGGAAAATGTTTGAAAGATACCTATTGTGTTACATGTAGTTAAAAATGGCTATTGCATGAAGATGATGTTAAACTTTTACTTATTTCATAAAAATAGATGCCCAGTTGCAGAGAACAGCTCAGTTAATGATTTTACTTATGGGCTGAGTAATAAGTTAGATATTAGGAAAGGTTCTTCACCCAGAGGATTCTTGGGCACTGGAACAGACTCCCCAGGGCAGTGGTCACAGCACCAAGCCTGCCAGAGCTCAAGAACTGTTTGGACAGTAATCTTGGGCACATGGTCTGACTCTTGGGGTTGTCCTGTGCTGGGCCAAGAGTTGGACTTTAGTGATCCTTGTGGGTCCCTTCCAACTCAGGATATTCTATAATTTTATGAAATACACGCTTCACCTTTTGCAGATACCAGAAAAATAACATTTCTGCTCAGTTTTCTCCCTGCAGTTTCTCTGATGGGTGCTGGTAAGAACTAGCACTGCAGTCAGTTTCAGTGAGGGCATAATTCTGGGGTTCATTCAGTGGCCGCTGTTTCTTAATATAGCAACAGCCAGATGAGGGTAGGGGCTAGATTTGGTCTTTTTCCTCCTTACCAGAAAAAAGGACAAATAGGTTGATGAAGTTCTCATCAGTTTTGGGGGCATTAAAGACAGCAAAGTACATCTGTTGTAACCAAGCTGATGTTCCAGGCAAAGGTTCATTCTCTTTCTTATGTCCATGAATAATTTGTTACTTGAATCGTGTCAATGGCAGATGGCAAACTGATCCTATAAGTCTGCCGTGCAGCACGGAAGAGAGTTCATTATATCACAGACTCCACAGTTCAAGTCTGTATTTTGATCTATTGTGTTGCTGGCAAATATATCTTGAATGATTCTGGAGGAAAGGTGAAAAAAAGATTATTCTGTGGAAGGATTTTGTATCAACATTTGGAACCTGTGTATTTGGAGAAATCTATTGTTTTACAGTGGAATTAATATCCATGTGGATTGTTTGTTTTAATTTTTCTTATCTTTCTTTAGATCTCAGGATACCCATGGACCAGAACTGATACTGCCTGCCAGTATTGAATTCAGGGAAAGCTGTGAGTAAATTGTGAAGTTACAACACTAAGCTGTTAACACATTTTTCTATTCTGTAGTATTTCAATCAGTTTGAAAACTTACAGGTAATTTAAGTGAACATTGGAAAATATAATGCCTGTACAGATGATAGACAGTCTAGACAATTCGATCAATCTAATGTTTTTTGTTGGGAGAGTGAAGAGACACTTCAGATATTGAGGGAGGTTCATGTGTATCTAATTCTAATTGCATTTCAACTCTTTATCTTCAGATACCCAAATAAAACATGAAAAAAAATTTAATCCCATCTCCTCAACAGTGTACTGAATTAATTTTCTTCTATGCAGTTCTCTGTGCCTGAGATAATAGATTGCATTTTGGTCAGAATCCATTTTGTATAAGATCTGATTAGGTTAGGGTTTTCATTTATAATTTAATTTTTTATTTTCTTGGTCCCCAGGTTTTTAAGGCCTCAGATCTGGTAGAAAAGCATCATACCAGAGATTGTCCAGACTTAAAATATTTGAAACTAAGAAGATATGTGAGCAAGCAAATACCGATTTATTTTTTTGTTAATATGGAAGCTTTGTAGGAATAAAATGTACAAGAGAAATCTTGCATTTTCCAGTTCCCTTGAGGATGCAAATTTTCAGGAAAGAGATAAGAAATAGTACAGAAATGTGTCCTAATGATCAGATTTTCTAGATTTATATAGAAGTGCGTTCTTAAAGTGCCTATGTAACTGTAGAACACAGAGACAATGTAGAGTTCAAATTCTTGTAAATTACTCCCCTATTTCCCTTCCTCCAAAAAGAAATCATCTCTGCCTCAAGGTATGAAATTGTTTTATTTCATTTTCTTTCTGCCTTTGTCTTTACAACATGTTTTTTTTCTTTGTCTACAGCTGAAGATGCCTTCTTATCTGCCATTATAAACTACACAAATAGCTCGACAGTTCATTTTAAGCTGTCACCTACATATGTGTTGTATATGACATGTCGGTATGTATTGTCCAGCCAGTACAGACCCGACATCACTCCTGCTGAGCGTACTCACAAAGTCATTGCAATAGTCAACAAGATGGTGAACATGATGGAAGGAGTGATACAGGTGAGTTACTGTGCAAAAGTATGTCAGGGGAATCACATACATATTGTTGGTAATAGAGCAAACTACTTAGACTTTCTTAGTCTGATCTTTAACAATAGTTGATTAAGCTGTAATTACCTGCATTAGTTGCCCATGTCGAGGTTTGCTTTTGTGTCAGTGAGTAATGTCAGTGGTAAGAAACTCTCCTGAGCAATATGGGAAGTTAGGGAGTGGCTGTTGCTCTGAAGATATGTTCCCTGACAAGAGGTGAATCTTCTCTAGAAGGTAAGATCTTTGCAAACATTTCTGGCTGTGAACACTTGTAGAACAAGTTGGATGGGCTTATTAAAGGATACTGTATAGATAGCAGTTGTTTGTCCTGATTGATGCTTGCAGTGAACATGTTAAAAAGAATCATGACTTGAATTTTGATCCTGTTATTCTCACAATTTTTGTAACCACAAAACTGGTGATAAAAATTTGGATGTTTTGAACCAAGCTGACACAATTGTTTTGTAAAGAAAAATACAAGTTCTCAAATGTTCTAACATTCTACTTGTAGTCCAATACTATTGCTACTATATGTGTAAGATTTCTACAGAGGCACAGGGTGAGTTCTTTTTTTTTGTGGGAATGCAGGATAAGATCCCACTGAGTTATCTGTGAAATTAGACAATACCTTGCATTGTGTAACTGTTGATAAAATGGAGTGGTCATTTCCTGAAAAGTAGTTAGTTCGAGTATCCTCACTAATTAACTAATTATTATAGCTTTTTCATCTGCGGGTTTTTCTTAGAGGAAAAAATGAAATATGTTGAAATAAATACGTTTATATATTTATTGAAATAGGTGTGTTTGTTGCAAATAGTGCTGCCAAAGTAACTTGTATAGAGCAAGGACGCTACTGCTAAGTACTGTGCAAGCATAACAAATGAGTCAGTCCTGCTGTAGAGACTTTAAGATTGCAAGTATTACACAACAGGTTGATTGAGAGACAGTAGGAAAGTAAGCAACAGGAGTGGAATGAAAGTCATGGCACAGTTCAACTCTTTTCACATTTTGAAAGGATTTAGTGGAGTTTTTAGCAGTTGGAATATTATCATTAGACAGCTCTCTAAACTTATACAAGAGTCTTGCACCTTTCACAAGAAAGAATGGGAAAAAAGGCCGGTGTTGAGGACATATTGCAGGATGAAAATAAAGATTAGTCCTCTGTGTGCATTCCAAAGCTGATCTGAGGCTGGAGGGCAGTTTGACTCCAAAGTGAAGAACTGGTACATTGCCACAGTGGACATTAGATAAAATAGTACCAAAAATTTATTATATTAAAAAAAAAGAAATCTGTCTGTAAAAGAGGGCAAACTATGGCTGTAGTGGAGAACATGAATTGGAAAGAGCCTGCGCATAAGCAGTTCATCTGAGAGAATGGAAACTAAACAGAGAAAGGGTAGACTTCAAATATAAACTGGAAGTTACAGTTCTTAATCAGAGAAAGCTAATATAGCTAATGTATACTAGTAACAATGATCCAGTGAAGACTTTGAGTGACAGAGGTGGGTACAGTGGAAAGGCAGAGATGAAGTTCTCCATTCTTGGTGCTGAATGCCTAACCATGTAGCTTTTAGAAGATGCTAGAGGGGTGGACTGGAACATCAGTTAGATTTGAAAACAAATCAAAGCTAGAAAGTAGATTATTCTCTGAAAATAATCATTTACAGCACCAAGAATGACTTCCCAAATCATGTGCAGCCTTGTGATTATTGTAAGCAAGTGTATTTTCTATAATCCTACTAATACTATTACAAAACTGTTAAAACCAAGTGTTTGGACTGTCCTCTGTGAAAGGCCATTTCTACATTCTTGTAACTCCACACTTGCAATCTAATCTCCAACCTAAATTTTAAGGAACACATCACCAAGGAAGCTGTAGTTGCATTTGTGTTTTGTGAAAAGATACTACCTAGTTGCAAGAGTCAGACGTTACATAAAAATTGGGAGATGGTTCTCTCAAATGTCTTGCTAAACAAGTTGGAGGAAAGGGTGAAAACCACATGTAGGACAAAAGAGTAAAACTTAAGTGAATTTCAGTATTAATGTACTGAAGGCAAAGAAATGCATTGGTTCTAATGACCAGGAAAAATGTCTTTGGCTTGGAGCTGTTTTAGTGGTGTATAAACACTATGAGCTAAGCTAGGTCAAATTACTTTGCCTAAGTTGTAAAGTAGTTGTATTGATGGCTGTCGCAGTTAAATTACCATGCAATAGTCGTGTCACAAAAGGTTTGATTTATTTTTCTTGACTGTAAAGTATTCTTGCACTGAAAAGAATTGTGAGGGTGTGAGAGACAGAGAAAACAAATGGGAGGCAAGGGGAGAGAGGTACCCTAAACAGAAGTACTGAGAAGATGCACAAACTCTTGTGCTGTACTGTGTGAGTAAAATAAATGTTTTAGATCCTAATTTTGCCTACCTAGGTCAGAAAGTCTCTTTAAGAAGTTACTCAAGAAGTACCTACTACCGAATTAAATCTGTGACTTTCTGTAGTATCTTAATTAGTGTATGCAAATATTACAGATGATTTCAGATGAGATAGGGGTAAAATTGAAGAGATCTATGAGAAGGCTTATTGCTTTCAATAAAAAACTAGGAATAGAAACTTAATTCGTATAAGATAGCCATTTTTAAAATCCTGATTATTTTTTTTCTCCAAGTCATCCTGTGGCATTTTCCATCCTTTTTAAATTTTAACATTCATTTGTAGAAGCAGCATCTCCTTTTTTTCGGTGCCAACGCATCTTCAGTCAGTTCAGAGTGCTTTGATTGGACAGGAAAAAGAAACAGAAATTTGGATTTTTGAGCTCTAACTAAAATTATAAGAGTAACGGTAAATAACACCTCAAATATTTGCATCTAAACTCACTGTGTTGCAGGTGGGGGAGACTGATCTGAACAGAAAGCTGAAAATGATTAAGAGCTCAGTTTTATATAATCAGGAAAACATATCTGATGGGTTCTTCTCCTCCCTGCCCCCCTTAAGTCAGTTTAGCTTTATATGTACCAGCAGTTAAGAAACTTAGTGTAGTATTTCATTTCACTCTTTTGTTGTTTAAAATGGTCTTTTGATTTGTTTTTTTTTTGTGTTTGTGGGGTTTTTTTTCTTTTCTTTTTTTTTTTTTTTTCTTTATTTATTTAAGTGGGGGTTTTCTGTCCCTCTTCACATGTGTTTGCATATTGTCTCCTTTGCAGCAGTGTGGGCAAATAGCTCCCTGGATCTCTTACAGGGATGGCTAGTTTCCCCATTGCCTACAAAAAGTTCTGTGAGATTTCTGTGGCACACTGAGCATTGAATAACAACTGGTCTGGGATGTCAATTAGTACAGGGCATTCCTTGAATGAATTGTGACTTGTTGGCACTTCAGTTTGTAGCTGTTATGCTACTAGTCCTATTAAAACGATCAGGTTTTTAAGAGGAGCTCAGTTGTATCTCAGCCACTGATTAATGCATCTGTGTATAACTGTGAACATGTGTTGTACGGTCATATTTAGTGTTTGATTTCTAAAGCTTTCATGATTGTTCACAAGTTTCTTTCTTCTATTCTGTTTGATTTCCTTCGTCCGTTTTTCTCCAGGAGGTAGACCAGGTTGATCAGGTAGGATATACTGCTGGGAACTGATCCTAGCTATGTTGGCTTAGCTCAGTTTCTCATGCTGCTTCCATATCAAAATACAATACTCAAACAGCTGGACTTGAACAGTTCATAACACTCATTCAGCAACTGGAACATGCAGTACTAAAATCCTTTTTTGACTTGGCAACTTTTACGGCATTCCATAATTTCTGCTTAACGCACTTCAATGTGGATATGAAATGACCAAAGTTCTTTTTCTTCCCTTTATTTTCTTTTTTTGTTGTTTGTGGTTCCTATTCTTTGGATTTCATCTGAGGTTGCCTGGCCTGGCATTTGTGGTCGGGAAATGGTGAGATAGATCAGTACTTGATACTGAATCACCTGGTATCACAGCCAGTGAGCGCAGTATCAGCGTGGCAGTGGGCAGTAGTGAATATGCGCTTAAAAGTGCACAGATTACCAGATACTGCATTCTGATAAGCTCTTAGCACTGTATAGCTAGATGCTTACACTGTGGCTTTATTGATATAGCTATTGGCAATTTATCAGATTTTCGTGTGTTCAGTGAACATGTTAAAATTGAACTCACTAGTTACAGCAATTGCAATATTACATGCAAACATTTTGCAAATATCTGGTATCTGAGAGATGTTTGGTGAAATGGGAAGAGGTACTGGTCTATCTTTTGGAGCCTTTTTAAGCAGCTGTGCTTTATGAGAAAGCTATTTCCCTGTATTATTTCTTGCTTCTTTTCACTTACAGAAACAGAAGAATATTGCTGGGGCACTTGCCTTTTGGATGGCAAATGCATCTGAATTACTGAATTTCATAAAGCAAGACAGAGATCTTAGTCGCATTACTGTGGATGCACAAGATGTTTTGGCACACTTGGTTCAAATGGCATTCAAGTAAGGCTTTCAAACTTACTATTTTACTTTGGTATTCTTTGTTTCTGTGGTTTTTAGAAATACTTCATATTTTGGCCAAATTTTAGGTATAGCAATAATGACTGTTGTACATTGGTAAATATCTGAGAGGAGAACTTAACAGAAAGGCTAGACTGACTTCTTCAGTCAGATGCCTTGTTTCATGAATATGGATCACTGAGTTATGCAAGTAGCTTAATGTGTTAGTTGTTCTTGTGATAGTTGAGACTGCCAGTGAAAATTTTAGGGAAATGTTATTTAAATTTAGTTTGTGTTGATTACTCTCTCTTAATTTAATGTTAGATTGTGAGGAAAGGTTATTTTTACTGTTAATACATAGGCTTAAATATTTATGGTCTCTAAAGAAATGAATCTTGTGCTCTTTAAGGGCTTCTAATTATAATCCACTTTTGTAATTCTCATAAATAGCAATTTGCACAGTGGTTTGGTTTTTTTGCACAGGTTTTTTTCCTTTAAAACAGAAGGACATGATTTAGCTTGGGGTAAAAATTAAGCTATGCTTGTCAGATCAGGCAGTTACAATACTGATTAAAAGAAAAACTGAATGAAGTACCCAAAGTTAAGGGAAACCCTTATAGGAAAGAGTCCTCAAATAAAGATAACAATGTTGACTGAGCACAGCATTAATCAACCAGAAAGGCTTGATTTTTGTTCATATTTAGATTATTTTTTTTCTCCCTGAGCTACTGCTGAAAAAATATTTTGTAGCAAATTTGTATATCCAAAGCTAATGTTTAGAGAAGCTGCAGTGTACCTTGGGGTTGAGGCCAGACTTCTGCCACTTGTAGGATGTCTGTTTTAAATACAGTATTTCCATTTTTCTGTAGTATGAAATATCCTGTGCTTTTTTCATGCTGTGATGGAATGGATTATCTAACCATGGTTGAACTGTTTAGCTTTAAGAGAGGCTGTTTTTCTCTGAAGAGGAGCAGTATGGGTAGTCTGTAAAACCTTATAATTGCTTTCTGAACTTTCAAAAGATTTCAGAGGAGCACCAAGCCCCTTTGTATGGACTCCCACAGTTACTATTTTTTTCTGTTGGAAAATTATGGACAGATAGCAAGTAGCTATTTTGACAAAGACTTTCAATTTTTATAGCACCTCTCTAAATGACTAAGTGTTAATGAAACTGTGCCTTTTTGCCATAGCTCAGTGTTTTGCATTGATGTCTCGAAACAACTCTGTGCTACTTCAATTTGCCAGGTAGTCATCGAATACACAATATTGCTGTGACTAGGAAGGATTGTGCTGTATTTTTCTTTATGCATTATAAGCAGACTGGAAGCAAAAGTATTACTGAATTTTAGTTATGTGAATTTTCCCAAAGTACACAGTAACATGGCAGATTAAAAAAGTATGTAATAAACACTTGGAGAACTGTGGAATATATACTTAGAAGGCAAATAGAAAAGCACAACTAAAGCATGGAAAGAAAGAAATCTGCCTTGAAAGTGTTGCTTGATAATGACTGGCATAGGCCTGGATGGGTTGAAATTACTGTGGCTTTTATTTTCTAGCAACAGGGGGTACTTCTTTAAGAATGTTACCAGTGAAATAACAGGGGGAGTTTTAGAAAGCCATGAAATATTCTCCTTTATATGTGTGTTCACAATTCGATTCCCTTTTAATTCCAGTTCTTAAGAGAAAATGTATAAATGAATTAGCAAATACAGTGTTAAAGAAAATGTTCAATTATAGAAGAGAAAGAATACTAAACCAGGCTTTTCATTTCATTGTAATGATAACAGCAATTCAAAAATAAAAAAATTCCTCACACAAAACAGTAGGGCAGTTCCAGAATTTTGTATGTTGGGTCAGAATAGGAATTTTACTATATTTTTTTTTAATACTACTCGTGGTAGATTTTAAAACAGAGAAAAGTGTATTTATGTTTGGAAAAAGTAGTTTTTGCAGAGTTTCATACCCCAGATTTGACCTGACAGCATTCCTTTTGTTTAGCGTATGACCTTTGTTTTCAAGTATGGTAGTGATATTGCATGTAATTGCATGTGCCTGTTCCCAGACAACCTAGTTCTTTTTCCAACATTTCTAGGAAGGGTATGGGAGAATTGCTCTATTTGGTCTTTTTAAAAGTATTATTTGCTTTCCTGCAATCATATAATACTGAGATTTAAAGAATCTTGGAACTTAATAGATCTCTCATGTTTAAAACCATCTGTAATGAACACATACAGGATCTAAATTCTTTTTTTTTTTCCCCATTCCCTTCCAGGTACCTTGTTCATTGTCTGCAGTCAGAGCTTAATAACTACATGCCAGCATTCCTTGATGATCCAGAGGAAAATAATCCTCAGAGGCCTAAAATAGGTTAGACTACTTGATCTTTTCTTGTGTCTTCCAAACCATACAATAATTGTTAAGAAAAGTTCTGTTTATTACTAGTCATATGACGTTTTTGATATTTTCATGTTGCCCTAACCCCTGAGAATTATTTGGATCAATGTTGTATGGATGATGATAAGAAAGGACAGTAGGAACATTCAGATGGTCGATATTTTAAAAAATTATTCAATAATTTGTTCTGGAGGGGAACCTCTGTGTTTCATCTAGGTCAGTGTCTTACTCGAGGCAGGTGAAACTGGATCAGGTTGTTCAGAATATTTTCTGGCTGAGTTTTAAATGTCCACTGAGGGTTGAGTTTCCACAACATCTCTGAGTAATCTGTTCCAATGTTTGACTGCCCTCTTCGTGAAAATATGTTTCCTGTATCTTATTGGAGTTTCCTATGTTGCAATTCTTATGTTGGTTTGTCTGTTGTTCTGTGCTATCACTGTGCACCTTTTGGGAGTGATCTTGTTCTGAACCCTCCTATTACGTAGAGGAAGATAGCACTAAGATGGACCTTTAGTCTTCCTTCTCATTCCCTAGGATGAACCAAATCCAGTTCTCTGTCCCTCTTCTGTGTCCTTTTCTTCAGACTATCAAACATCCTGGTGTGTCTCTGCTGAATTTTGTCCTTTTCAGTCTGTTTCCTCCTTGTGCTGGGGAGTCTAAAACTGGATGCAGTCTCACAAATGCTGAATGTGTAGGAAAGATTCCTTCCCTCCTTCCCTCCTTCCCTCCCTCCCTCCCTCCCTCCCTCCCGCTAGCTGCACTGCTGCTAACTTAACAGCTTAGTATGCAGCTTGCTGCCTTTGAAGCAAGAACATGCTGCGTAATTACATTGAACTTGATGTTTCCTTGGTACTCAACATAATTTTTAGCAGGGCTGCTTTCTATTCATATGGCAGCTGTCCAGTGCTGTTGCATGGACTTACTCCTTCCCACATGCAGGCCTTGGTAATTGCCTTTGAACTTCACAAAGCCCCTGTCAGCCCATTTCCCAGTTCCTGAGGCCCTTCTGTATCAGTATTTTCCCCTCATCTTGGCATAATCTGTGAATTTGCTGAAAATGTATTCTGTCCAATAGTTCAGGTCATTAATAAAGTCATTAAACAGTATCAATCTCAGCCTCAGTCCTTGGGGGAAACCAGTAATAACTGATTTCCAGCTGGACTTTGTATCCACAAATCCACCAGGTCCAGTGGTCCAACCCTTTCTCTCCATATGTTACTATCAGTTTATCCAATCCTTACCTCAGCAGTTTCACTGTAGAAATGTTTTGGGAGGATCTGATCAAATACCTCTGAGGTACTGAGGTTAAGCTGACCGGCCTTGTAGACTCCTACCAGGGTTCCCTGCCATGGTATTTGCAGCAGTGAACCTTACTGAGCTGCTCCTGTCCAGGAGAGCACCCTTGTCATGTGTGCTATCCTACCGTGTGTGTCATCTTGGTTGAGTGACTGTGCTCAGACTTCTAATGCCTCAATAATTGAAGTAAAGATGATCTGCAGTGTGATTAAGTTCAGTCATTTTGTTGAAATACAAAAAGTATTTATGCGAAATTGATAGATACTTTCTGGTGCTTTGGGTATTAAGCTTTCTGTGCTTGCTTTTTTCATACATTGGATGTTGAAGGAAGACTATACAATGTTTTTAGGGCCCTATACTGTAAGAGAAGGTACTTTTACTTTCAGAGACACAAACCCTGAAAAGTAGCAAACTGATACTGGAATAAAGTCTGATGCTGTAATTACTTCAGTTATTTTGAGCTGTGTTGTAGATTTTTTTTTCAGACACAATCCTGTAGTTAAATTCAAAAAAAAAAAAATAAAAAAATTTGATGGTCTCTCTAATAGATACTTCAGATTAAACGTATTGCCTTAAAAGAAGACTTAGAGATAAATGTGCTACTTACATAAATATATTAAACGAGGAAGCATATAAGGATGTTTGCTCTTGGTGACACTAAGGAAGTGTCTATTCCTTGTTAGGTAATATTACAGTGAAGTAACTGGCAAAAGGACATTTGAGCAATGATTAAAATATCTAATGTATAAGCAGAAGGTGCATTCTGGTGTTTTTTAAGAGCATCATACAATACAAATAGCTTCTGTTGAAATTTCTGAGTACAAGTTGATACTTCGGGAAGCTGTGGAATACTTGCAATATTCATTGGAAACAATAGAATATGTAGGTTTTAACTTGCTATAAAAATAATAGAATAATCAGTCTACTGAAGTGAGAATGTGATTTAAATGTCAGGTGTAACCAGTTATGTATTTGCATGCTAAGTATTTTCTCTCACAAATTTATTTTCATTTCCAGAGTTAAAAAACATATTTCAGCCATCAATTTAATGTTGCTTTATCTTGAAAACCATGGAGCAGTAAATCTATTTCTGAAAGTCTGTGTAACATAAATACATGTAGGTTTCAGCTAGTGTTCACCAGCCTGACTTAAGTGTCTCTCTGTATTATATTTTTCTTGCCTAAATCAGGTGTACACTGCAGTATGTGACCATGATTTACTTTTTGTTTCATCTCTGTAGATGATGTGCTGCATACATTGACCGGAGCCATGTCCCTGTTGCGACGATGTAGAGTGAATGCTGCTCTGACTATACAGCTCTTCTCCCAGCTGTTTCATTTTATCAACATGTGGCTTTTTAACAGATTAGTTACAGCCCCAGATTCAGGGTTATGTTCACATTACTGGGGAGCTATTGTTCGTCAACAGTTGGGCCACATTGAAGCCTGGGCAGAAAAACAAGGTTTAGAATTGGCTGCTGATTGTCACCTGAGCAGAATAGTACAGGTGAGTGTGTGTATTTGTAATTAACATTTCTCACATATTTGTATATTCAAAGAGAATATTTGCATATTCTGTGTTCCTAGAGAATAGCATGTGGACAAGTGTAGTTTGTGTGAATCAATCCTGGGACACTGAGGTAGCATGAAAAGACACAAAATAAGTTTTCAACATAATTTCTCTTGTAACTTCAATACTAATAAATAACTATTGAGCGTGCTGTTCAATTTCTGTTGATAAGACGGAGCTATGGCTATGCTGAGCAGAGACAAGAAGAGCTGAAAAACTGATGTGCCTCATCTATTATAGGTTTACTATACTATTAATTCATCTTATAGATATAGGAGATATATTTAGTGGATTTTTGGAGATAGTTATTTCTGCTACAAATCTGGTCTCCTGTTTTGATTTTTTTCCCTCTCTCTTATCTAAAGAACTCTCAGAAACAAGGCTTAAGGTTTCATTATGCTTTGAATTTTTCATCCATGACTGTTTTTCCCCCCTCCAGGCAACCACATTGCTTACCATGGACAAATACTCACATGCAGATGTTCCAAATATTAACAGTACTTGCTTTAAGCTAAATTCTCTGCAGCTACAAGCTTTGTTGCAGAATTATCACTGTGCTCCAGATGAACCACTGATCCCAACAGTAAGTCTCTTCTGTCTCTCACTGTGCAGTTTTAACATACCTGAGAAAAATAAACAGTGGCTGTAAATAGCTGTTTTATCTTGTTGTGTGTACTTCACTGACTTGAGTAGGGTATTAACAAGAATCTCTCTTGCACTGAGTTGGAAAGTAATTTACTGCTCCATGTTGCAAATACTCAGAGAAGTGTCACTGTACCATAGGCCATTAGTGGATGAAATCCAGAAAGGCAGTAGAAGAGAGAACAGAGCAGCCCCAAAAGCTGCTTGTGTGTAACCAGAAGGAACAAAGGTTGGTAATATTTAGAAATCAAAGAAAAACAGCAGAAACACTAAGCTTTTTCACATGGAGGATGTAAAAATGCGTGAATCTTGAAACCCTTCCTACAAGCAGTGGACTGATTGTCCTTTGAACAGATTGATACATGGAACTTGTATGTAGATATATGTATAATGTTGATTTCAGAACTGGTTTTTATTTTGATATTTAAGATAAGTGACTATTCTAAGTTTTATCTATGGCAAAAGTCAGAGAATGTGTTCCTGGTGGAATTGTAATAAAGAATTTGACGGTAAAGTCTGATAGTTTACTGATCTCAAAAAAACCCCAAAAAACCAAAAAACATAGCCAGACAGCTAAATGCATTGTCTACAAACTCTCATTTTTATTAACTTTGGTACACATTTGTTTATTAAAACAGAGGTACTAATAACAGCAATTCTGAATGGGCAGGGAGGGGCAGGACGAGCAGATATTTTTATATATTGGCTACCAAGCCAGAAAGTCTTGCTGAAGAACATAGCCTAGATTTCCTGTTTAAACACAGGTAGAATTCCATAGTTGTTGGTTGTATTATTGTTATAGTTTTCATTATTAAATTAAAAACAAGCACCACAAGCTTAGAAAATAATGAAGTAAAAAATAAGGGCTTCTTTTACATTTGCTAACACAATTATCTATGGGATTTCGTAAAAGAAAGCAATGCAGTGTACTGACTGTGCATAGTGGAGCCAGAAAAGTGTTTTATCTGGTAATTTATTTTCCAAATTCCTTTTTCTTGCAGTCTTAGCATCCTCTTAATTTAGTTTTTTTTTCCCTTAATGAAATTATTCCTTTGTAGTAACAATATCTTTTTGCCTTTTGTCCAGGAATTGATAGAGAATGTAGTAACTGTTGCAGAAAATACGGCTGATGAACTTGCTCGCAGCGATGGCCGAGAAGTCCAGCTGGAAGAGGATCCTGACTTACAGCTACCTTTTCTTTTACCAGAAGATGGCTATTCTTGTGACGTTGTCAGAAATGTTCCAAGTGGCTTACAAGAATTTCTAGATCCACTCTGTCAAAGAGGTTAGTTCTGTTGTTTTACAGTTACCGTTTTTGGAGTAGGAACACAGAATGCAAAATGTGTTTTACTTTGATGCAAACCAGTTCTTGTTTATGTATGTTTCAGTCCTTTTGTACTATATTCAAGTGTTTACCTTTGCAACCTGTAAGAACTATTAAGGCTTTTTTTAATCCTTGCCCCTTCTCCCTACCTCTTTCATTCATTTGCAGGATTCTAAGTAAGCAGTGCTGAGTTACTAGTGCCTACTGAAACCTTGTTTTGCCTTTGCTCCAGAACTTTCATTTTAAAAGCCGAAGTGAATTAAATAGTTGTCACTGGTTTTTTTACTTGTCAGCTCCTTCCATATAACATTAAAAAAACCCTCATGAGCTTAAAATAGTTATTTCAGTCTTAATCAGTGTGAGAAAGTATGATTTGGGCATTTGTAATCCAGCAAAATTTCAGATGACAAGTAGTTTGCTCTTGTGTTTTGATGAAAGTGACCTAAACTTGAGAAAGTAAAGCAGGGGGTCTGTCAGAGCATTTACAGTAAATGAACAAGTTATAATCTTTATCTGGTGCTACTCACCAAAAAAATCTGGTTTAGAATTACTTCCTCTATTATAATTGGACTGTCTTAATAATTTTCTAATTAAAAACAGATGTTTAGAAAATTAGTTTTAGAATTAGAATTTCTTAATTTTCTACTTAAAAACAGATGTTTAAAAATTTGTACAGGAATGTCATGGTAAATAAGAGGCTGTAGCAAAGGAGACTATCGACAGAGCAAACTTGCTCTATACTACAATAGAGTTTTGAGGTGGTTGGTTTCAGCTTAGTTTGTAGAAAAGCTATATTCTTGCATTTAAAAGGAAAATTAGGAGACTGACCGTATTGAAAGTACAGTGAGTTACAGAGGATCCAGTCTTGAGACTAAAGGAGACTAGTAGAATAAATTCTATAATTAATAAGTTTAATTCAGTTGCCATACATATGGTTGTATATGTATTGTAAGTAAGGCCTTTTAAATGCGTAAGTTCAAAATCTTACTTTTTAGATATCCCTCGAATTGCACAGGAGGACTTTTTGCAGTAATTCAGTGTAAACTGAATTGATGAAAAATGGTCTTTGTGAGGAGGAGAATGTCATGTATTTGGAAAATACCATATATTTGGATGGAATGATTCATAATCTCCCTGTGGTATGGATTCTCACTGTCCCTGACCTAGGATACAGTATCGGATACCTCTGAGCTTCTGTGGCTTCTTTTTCAAAATTCTCAGAATTTCTCAAATGAAAAAAAAAAAAAGTAAATCAAACTCAATGTCTCCTCTAATTGCTGGGTTACATGTAAAAACATATTGAGTCCAGGCAAAGCTTTACCTTTGCCAAATCTGTGCTGAGATGGGTTAAGAAGGCCTCCTGAAAAGCAGATTTCTGTGGCCCTGTCTTAATCAGAGTTCTGGTAGTTTGTTAGCCTTATTTGGTGTTTCATGTATCTTTCGAGTCTGGTTGGTAAAAGCAGCATTTTGCAGCCCCAGAATTTTCTGTGTCGTGTAGCCTTTTTAATTACGTATGTTCCTCAGAAGCAGCAGCTATAGAACTATAGGATTTTGTAGATAGCATCAAGTTGCAGTGAAGCCCTTAATAGCACCTGAGATGTAAGGTTTGACACATAAATGAATATAAAAAGGTAAATACTCCTATTTTGTTTTGATTAATCTGTTGAGGAAACACTGTTACTATATTGTTAATTTTTCTTCTAGGTTTTTGTAGACTAATACCTCATCCACGGTCACCAGGCACATGGACAATATACTTTGAAGGTGCAGACTATGAAAGTCACCTGTCACATGAGAATGCTGAGCTGGTAAGTGTTGATTCAGTAAATAATTGTCAAAACTGCTATCTTGACAAGCCATTGAATTTTAAGTGATCGGTTTTAGTCCTTACTGCGAAAAGCAGGCTTCATTGTTAAACACGTAGTTCATCCATGATTTGGTGAATTTAAGGCACTAGTTGCAGATTTTTTTTTTTTTAAGTCACTGTTTTTCTAGACTGTAATATGATATAATTTTCATATAAGCAGACTGTCTGCCGTATTCCCCTGCTCTGAGAGTAAACAGTGAAGACATTTCTTTTAAACATAGGCAAAAAAATATACATGGACATTCATCTATAAATAACTTGTAAAGTGAATGGAGCTGCAGGCTACTATTATTTATAAACTGTCAGTTACCAACCAAATATTTAGTATTAAGTTCAAATCTAATACTTTTTCCTGAAAACCTAGCAAAAAAAAATTCTTTAGTTTTTCTTTTCATTATACTTATTAAAAAAGGGTCTTACTTCTGTGCAAGGTCGTAGTTTTCTGCTGAGGGTTTGTTTGTTTTTTTGAATATCAGTTACAGGACACATTGCTTTCAGAAAGATGGTGGTTTTGTGTGAAATAATTTTTAGAACAACTAAACAGAGAAAGTTTCATAGTTATAGTTAGTATTCCCAGCTTAAAAACTACTTGTTTTACTAGGACTTGACCTTAATCAAAAGTGTTCATATTTTTTTTAAATTAGTTGCCTTGGTTTATATTTTTACTTTGTCATGGATCTTGTGGAACTTGCAGTTAGCTTGTATTCCTATTAAAACCTGAGGTGCTCTAATTTATGGTTCAGCTAATGAAGACAGTGTTGACAGCTTCTTGAGTTGAGGAACTGGCAATGTTGAAAGATAAAAACCAAAAAAATTTACTGAACTTGTTTAGGTGCTCTGGCTGTATTTGAGAATTTTCAGAAGTGAAATTTGTTTGAACTTTCTTTCAAGGCTTTAAGTCTACTTTTCCAATTAATTGGTCTTTTGATATCTTTGCAGGATTGTTATCTCCCATATGCACCACTAAAAGTTGAGCTCCATGTAGATCACTCTCACCTTTGTAATAGGGGTCTTCACAGTCTGAATTTCAGTTTTCATTAAAAGTTATCACAATTTTATAGACATATTGCATTTCAAATTGTGACTTACTAATTATCTCTTTACTGAACTAGAGAGGAGAGGCAATGTGTAAACTTCAAAGTTTCAGCAGTGTTTTTACAGGTGTAATAATTAATAATATGAACCCATATTAATCAAATGTTAGATGTTCTACCTTTAAAATGGAGTAGCAGACATTTAGGACACAAGATCTGCTGCTCTAACAACTTAAGTTTTTTTGTAATGAACTCTTTTGCTCAGTAGCCTTCCTTGCCTGGCAGTGAATATGAACTTCTGAATTATTTTCCGCTTTTCCCTTTCCTGTTTGATAGGCTCAGCCTTTGAGGAAAGAACCTGAAATTATCACTGTAACACTAAAAAAGCAAAACGGAATGGGACTGAGCATTGTTGCTGCCAAGGTATGGAAGTCAGTTTGTTTAAGTGTTACTGAAAAAAGCTTCAGTTTTTACCAGCTTACTGTGGAAAATGTTAATGAAAAAAATCTATTTCCCTTTAGTTTGTTGTGCACGTGTGGTGTTGATCATACTTTTTATTAAGACTGGGGAATGTTTCTGTAAAGTACACAGGTGTGGACAGCACAAATGGAAGCATAAAAAAGATGTAGTTATTGTGACATTGAAGTTCAGACCTCTACTACGGGTTTATTAATTTTTTCAGAGACAAAAATTGGTAGTGATATTAAATGGAATTAATAAACAGGCTTATTTAGAACTGCTGAAATAAAAGCAGTAAATTCAAAGAATAGAATGTATATGGGGTTTTTTTTAATTGATGAATAAATAACTCAATTGCATACATGGAAGTTTGTATACTTCGTGCTATGAAGACACCTTCTCTTTTGCACAGTGTGCAGGTATGGCTTCAGTTTTGCTTCTTTATAGTAGAGAGTTGCAGCATAATAGCAGGTGTAGAGGAGGGTGTACCTCTTGCCCTGACTTGCCAAAATTGTGGGTGTTTGCTGTTCTTAGTAGCACTAGACAGTAGTGTATAGAATGCACATACAGCTCCAGCCACCAGATGGAAGACTCCACCAGGTGGTTGGTTTCTTGTTATTAACTGGATCAAATAGCAGACACAATCTTTTAAGTTTAGAACTTGTTACAAATTATGCAATGGTGATATCCAAAGTCTGTGTTGTAATTATGCGGTGTACAATAGATAAAACAAATCTTTCATAATGTCTCTTTGCTGTGTAGTACATGAAACTTCAGAATTCTGTGGTCCTCCTTGGCACCTAGTGCATGAGCTGAAAACACATTTTACTGCTTTTAAGTTACCTCACATAGTTAATTGCTTCTAAACAGCACTGTTTATTTTTTTTTATCCCTACAACTTCACTCATTGCATACTCTGTTCTTGAAATGGTAATCTTGCATGGTATCAGCTTTAAAGAGTTATTCCTGACATTTGCAAAGGACTACCTGGTGTCAACTGTATGATGCTAACAATCAGCAATTATTGAGGAAACAATTCAGGATCTGAAAAAATTAGCTTACTGCTGTTATTTTTGGTGGAGTGGGTTAATAATTTGAGAAGCAAATACGAGCTCTTAACATTAGATTAAATATATATCAGACTTCTGACTACCATCAGCATTTCTGTTAAATGTTTCAAAATGTGCAGTGGAAACTGCTTTTTTCACTTTAAACTTGAAATCTGATTTCTCTAGAGTGGAGCGGGATATTGCAGGGGGAAAAGGTTTCTGTTTTCACTGGAGCTGGCTGGCTTCTAGATGTCCTTTTAGCTGCTGACATTTAACTTCCATTAGCATTATGTGACAGTGCAACTAGTCACTGTATAAGCTTGATTTGAAAGGTTTTTTACAAGTTATTTACAAACTTTATGATACCTTTATCATGATCAGTCATGGAAGCAACAGTTTTTATCTCTGCACAGTTGCAGCAATACTGGTTTAGAGAGTGCTTGTATTTCATTTTACAACTGTGTGCTTGCAATAATATTGGAATTGTGATTTAAAAACAGTTGTATTTTAAATCTTGGTCTGGAAGAAGCAAGAATGAGATTGAGTTTCTGTGTATGTAGAATAGCAACTTCTGCTTAATTTGAAATCATCAAATGTTCATTGGATAGAAATGATCGTATGCATTGTGTTTCAACAAGTTGCTGTCATAGTTAAATATGATTATTTTCAAGAGATTCAAAGTTTTGTATTGTAACTATTCTTGAATCCTGTAGTAGGCTTCATAAAATAACAACAAAGGAAGGAGTAAGGAAGAATACACAGGCATTAATTTTCTCAGTTTGGTCAGAGCAGAGCAGCTTAGAGAATTGAGTAAGCATGACTGAGAAGCTGGCAATAGTGGGTAATTTTTTTCTTTCTATTCCTATCTTGTTAACTTGTACTGGTGTGTTTTCCTACATGTCTCAAGTCATGTATCTTATAACAGCATAAAAATTAAAATTCTTGGGTTTAACTTTGGTTTAGGAAAATGGAGGAAGAAATTCAGTAGACTATTAGTAAAAATTTTCTAAATATTAAGTGAATAGAATACCTAAAATGAGAGGGAAAGACAAGTGTGAGAACAGATTTAGATTTCTTCCTAACTGTTAATAGTAAAAGACTGGTTATCATGTGCTAATATAATTGAAGAAATGAAAGCTCATACTTAGTTCCAGAAGTACATAGTTGCTGCTGCCCTGCACAGAAACACAGTTTGATTGCTGAGCCAATTAGTTTATTGAACTGTTGGTTTCTAGGGTGCTTCAAAAGTGCTCCAGAAATAAAAAATGCAGTGGCTGGTCAACAGGTCGCCTTGCTCCATCCAGTAAAGGACAACCCTGAATCTGTTTAGCTTTTGTTAGGAAAACAGTTATTTCCTGTGATGTGACAGAATAGTTGTTTTCAGTAACATGCTGTGAGAATGCTTTTGCATGTCAATGCTGACCTGCCTTTCTTGTTATGTCTTATGGGCTCCTCATACTTGTCACTGGCTTTGGATGAAGTTTATAGTTTGCTGATATTCTAGAGATCAGCAGATTCTCAAGAGATCATTAGGAAAAATAATTCCAATGGACTGCTCTTCTTCCATCCACCTGTTGCAAAAAAATGTACACTTCCCTAGTAACATGCTCATCTCAGAAAAAACATACACCTAAGAAATTTATCATATAATAGTCTTTGAACTTTTATTAGTTTGCAGAGTTTTGTAGATAGTCTGTGCTAATTGAGAGTTTCCAATGAAGAAATTGCATACAATACCTTATATGCCTTTACACCAGTAGTTTGTGATTATCAAGTGATTGCCACACCTCCTCTGCTGCCATCCGAAAATGAGGATTGAAGTTGAAGCTAAGGTTATACAAGTAGAGAAGGGATGCAACTTGCACTGAAATGCTGTGCACCTGCTTATTATTATGATATCACCTTGGGATACTAGGGGATTGCAGCCGTGTACGTGAATATAAAAACAAAACCTAAAGAGGTGAGTCAAGGAGTACATGAAAGCATTAGGTCCCTAGGGAACTCTATGGAATCCTCTTCCTACCTAGTGATAGGTAAAATGTTGATATGCACTACTTCTGTGTCATGGCTATTCATATTTTATTTAATTAGAAGTTTTAAAGGCCTGCCAGGAGCGCCAGAGAGAGCAAAAATACAGCATGTTACGGAGTTCACCTCACTTTGCTGTAGGGGTGTTTGCTGAGGCAGGCCAGCCCCTTTGAGCAAACGCATAGTAAGTGTGTGCACTATATGCAAACATAGAAGCGAAAACAAGTTTAGTTGTGAAACAACTGCTAGTTGCCAGAGCAGTGTAAACAGTGTTGTATTTGTTTGTGTTTTGTTTTGAGGTTTTTTAATAAATTGGGAAAATACCTAACAGCACTTTTAAACTGAATGCTTTAAACCAATTTTTATTTAAAATTAAACCTTATAGCTTCATATGTGATCCAAAAAGATGACTTCTTGTTCTACCCTTTTGTAGGTATTGCATGTTTTCTTAAAGCTTTATTAGCAATAGCTTTTGTAATAGGTATATGGAAATGTAGTTCGTAGGACTGGTCGGGCATCAGGAGCAGAGAACAGTATTGCTTTTTGAGGTTGTGTGCAGACTTTGCTCTAACCCTGAAAGATGTTTTGATGATAAAGCTGCCAGACTCCCAACCACATTGTGGTTAAGTTTTTATGAAATCCAGATGATTTGGAAGCTGTGTGTGCATGCAGTTTACTTTAAAAATATATCACTTTTTTGGGACTTTCACATGTGACTTCTTAGCCATCTGTGGGCCAGTACATTACTTCCTGTTTAATTTGGAGGGCTTTTTGTCTTTAGTACAAAAGGGCTCCTCTTTTGTTTTTTTCTAGCAGTTTTCAAAGTTTAATAAAGCCTCTAAAGTAGATGGGAGTCAGAACAGCATAACTGATTACGTAAGAGTCTGAATATTGTATTGGTTATAGCTGGTGTTGATAAACGCTACACTGTGTCATAGCATCCAGCTCCGAGTTATCTTGATGGGTATCTTGGAAAATCCAGCAGACTAGAGCGGTGGTTGCTGTTGAGGGCTGGAAGAGAAGTGGAGAATTGTTTTTTTTCTTTCAAGGATCTGTAGTCCCGGAGATCAAAATGTGGTTTTCTGTTGTTGGAAGAACAGAATCCATGGTAAGTCCGTTCAGGTTTCTGTTGGGACTGTTTTTCTCTGAAGTTTTACTATCTGTGTACTTTTTCCTTCTCTCTTGCTTGTTTAAACCTGCCAGTAGTTATTTGTTCATGTAGCAACTATGTAATACAGCATGCAGTTAAATATAGTCAGATGTTAGTAGCTAACTTTCTAAAATCTAGAAAGAAAAAAAACTAATTCTTAGCCTGTTCTTCTCATGCACTTCTCAAATTTGTGGAAGTGACGATTAATTTTTAAAGTTTCAGGTGTGGTAACTACTGTTTTACTGTGCCAGAGCATGAGCAGCATGACCTGTGATCTGTTTACTTGTAATATTATTTGGCTTTAATTCAGGTTTCTCTAAGTCTGTTTTCCCCTTAGAAAATCTTAGTAGAAAAATTAAAATTGACATCCCAAACGGTATAACATTTTTAATACTGTAGACCCTTCTGAACCTCAAATAGTTTGCAGTTAGCATGCCTTATTCGACACATTATCAGAGGAGAGGCATTTAAATTCTGTTTGGGTTACTACTGCACAAAAGAAAGGATTCCCATGTTCTGCAAGAATGATAGAGCAGGTTTTGTTGATTAATATTTGCATACTGGTTATATTCGTTAGGACAGTACGATTTAGTTCTTTAATGTATTACACATTTCTACTTCTTGCTCAGTCATCTTTTAGTGGTATAACAGAAACAGTTAAAAATATATACAAGCACCTTAAAATATATGCCTCTACTGGCACACAAATCAGAGTGTATTTTCAAGTATTTTTTGCAGGTGGTCAGTTTAAGTACTTTCATAGTGCTTACTAAAACAGGATAAGGTGTGATAAGGTAGTCTCTTTTTAATAGAGGCATTTCAGACACTGAGAGTATGTGACAGTTCAGTAAGTCCATTCTGGGGAATGGACTTAACTGTTCTAAAAACAGCTGTGTGACATCTTAGCCATAAATAACTTTTATTATTTGGCAACCGTTGTTTGTTCTTAAAGGTTAGTTAAATCTTCTAAGGTTTAATTTCTGAACCAGTGCTTGTCACTTTAGCATTCGATTCAAGGTATTAAATTTAAGGAGTATTTGAGACTACCAGGAATATAAATTTTGATGTAAAATTTTCTTGAAAGTTTTTTTCTACACATATCTTGTAGGTAGGTGATCCATGTAGAAGGACTGGGTTTAAACATTCATTTATTTTTTTTCCAAAAACTGAAAATTATGCTTATACTTAATAATGCTGGTAACAATATACAAATTTGGTTCTCTCTAATATGTGTTTGCGAATACAGAGTCAATAGGATTTTTTTTAACTGTTTGTTAGCTCTTTTCATGTGTTCTGGGTCTTAAGATTTCAGACACCTCAGTATCTGAAATCATCTAGTCTATGCTTTCTGAGTATTTAAGGAAATTTTTTGACCTTTCCTCCCAGCATTGAAGTAATTGAACTGTTTTAGGAATAAGTTGTTTTGTGGGGCTTTTTTTTTTTTTTTTTTATGTTCAATACTTATTCACCTCAGCAATCTGAACTACTGATGTTGCCTTAACAGGCTTCTTTGGAGGACCTTAGTGAAAATACAGTATATAATTGTCAGATTTCAGCTTCACAGGAATAAAATAGTGTCTAAGTTGCCAGTTTAGTCTTCAGGATGAACAAATAAGTGTTAGCAATTTGCCTGGTTTTGTTGATTCATAACTTCCAGCAGCGTTTTTGCTTAAACTTTGGTGCCTTATAGATGTTGTATATAATTTTGTTAATGCTTTTATATGCTGTGCAAAATCTGAAGCTTACACCTTCACAGCATGAATTTCCTTCTCAGTAGCTGTGAGACCTCAGCTCTGCTCACATACAGTGGGTTTTGTCTTACTTATTCATTTGTGTTTATATTGATGCTGCAAGTGAGTGACCCAGACATTTGTATCTAAGGCCTTTGGGAACAAAGCGAGTTTTAAAATTCATGCAACATTTCCTCATTGCACTAACATTCTGTATGCAGGCCCTTGCTAGCAAGCCTGAAAAAGCTACAGTGCACATATGCTTTAGCTGGAATTTCTCTACTAGACTTAACCAGTTCTGGCATTCTAATAGATTTAGAAATTCCCTTTAGATACATATTAATAAAGCATTTTTATTATTTTACTTCTATTGAAGAAGACGACCTTCTTCAGAATTTAACAAATTCTATGCAGATTTTTTGCTACATGAGTAATAATCTCAGTTGGAGTAAAAATTTGGGTGCTTAATAATGTGATAGTGTACACACTCATCCTAGATTAAGTAGTATTCATCTGAAACTGCACAGCAGCATTATGTGGAAGTTTTTGCTGTAGGTTTTTTTTGTGTGTGTGTGTTTTTTTCTTTTTAATTGTAAATTATTCTTAGCTATAGAGCCAAGTGCCATTTCTTTTAAAAAGTGCAGAGATACAGGATGATTTTTTTCAAAAATAAATTGCCCAGTATGTCTTGTCTGTAAAGCCCAGTGCACAGACATAATTAAGCTGAGACATTAGAACAGAGTTGCCTTACCAGGGAATAGCATCACAGAACCTGCAGTACAACTTGTGGATTTGTACATAACTCTGGATAGTCCTTAGTGTGTCACTGCTCATGGAGTATTTATAACAAATGTACATTAAAAAGTTAACCTTTGTTTGGGAAAATAAGGCTAAAGCAATATATTTTTCTTGAGCTTAATGACAATTTTTTTATTTAAAGCTTTAGGTTGATTGCTTTAGCTAGTTCATTTAGTTGCTTTGGTTTTCATGAAAGAAGATGTATCTTTTAGAAGTACTCAATTTCCAGAGTGTGAGAGAAATCACACTGTTATAAATTTATATACTTCTGTTTAGCACCAAAGACACTACATCTGTTTGTGTCAGTGTGCGTGCTTTCCATGCTGAATAGTGTTAAAATCCCCAAACAACTCCATATGCACTAGAGCACAGTAGTGCATATTTTATTAATGGCATTTCAGGGGATTCATTACAGAATATCTTGGCTTTTCCTGTAAGAAACATTCTTTAGGAAGATAGAGTATATTCACCTTTTTACCTTGTGTGCAGGTCAATCTTGATTGCAAACATTCTTTTATAAAAAGTAACATAACTCTTGTTCCATTAAAGAGAACAATGAGACTCTTTAGTCCTTTCTCTTTACTCCTTTTGATGCTACTTGTAAATAGAGGTTCTGTATACACCAGACTGCTGCCAATCTAACCTTTTTTTACTCTGAGTAGTTAGATGCTTATTTTTCATCTGTTTTCACACACAGTGCAACTTAAAAGCTGCCAGGGAATTGGACGCAGCAGTTAAACGCATGATGTTTCCTTACTTGTTGAATAATGATGATTGTCACCAAATTTCCACTGCTTGTTTTTTTTAATTGGAAATGTTTTGTCCACTTGTGATTGTACTTTATCTAGTGCCAGAGATGGAGTTTTTTGCCCCCAGTGTAGAGGAGTATTTGACAGGGGAAAGCATAAGTTTATGCATGTAGAGGATGGATCAGTCTTAAATTCCTTTTAAGTCAGGGTACAACATGACTCAGAGCAGCTGTAGCCAAAACTAGATCAGTTTTACATGCAGAAGACTGGTTCACCTCACTTGTATTTGAAAAGTATTTTGTCTAACGATGACAGACTTTCAAAGTGTCTGCGTTGGTCTTGAGGCAGAACAGGCCTTTGCTTCTGCTGACAAAGTGGTGTTTCTTCTGATCTTCAAGTCCAGATAAGTTTGCCCTTGCTGGAGGTGGGACCATTAGCTACAAACTTAGCCTTTCTCCTGCTTCTGGGCTGACAGCATGTAGTTCAAGGAGTCTTAGACTATGATATGTAAAGGAGAGAAATATGTACTGATTGAGATACAACCTACAAAATGCATGCAGCTTTATGGAATGCGAGTATTTGGGTGGTCAGAAACCCTTGCTTTTGCCTCCTAGAGAGTAAATTTGTAAACTGGCTGCGTAGTTTGGTAAACTGGTATTTTTTAAAACACTTGCAAGCTTGGATTATTTAACTGCTTCTAGACTAACTATTTGTCAGGGTGGTCAGACTGAGACTTGAATCTGTTCCATAAATTTGCCTTTAAGGATGTTTATTAAAACTTACAGAGATCGTCTCTGTGAACTTAGAGTCTGGAATCAGAGACTCAACCATGATAAAAATCAGTAAAATCTATTCTGGGTGTAGGCAGATAAAAGGTTTCAGGCTTGATAAGCTACTTTTCTGTCCTGTCTCCTTGAAAGATATTTTAGTTGCAATTTATTCATTCTGTATTTAATAAAAACTGTATTTTCTAAAAGAGTAACAAAAAAGACTGACTTGGGGAAACAGTGTCATCCTTAAAGCATTGTGAAACATTCCAGATCATGATATTTCAGTGAGGTATATTTGTATATGTATGCACATATATAAGGGATATTTACATTATTAAAATAAAATATCATTTCATGTTTGCGTGATTATGAAAAATCCAATAAAATCTGTGAACCTAAAAATCTTTATGTGAACCACTGGACTTTTGACATACAGGCTTGGTAGCTGAAATCACTTGAAAGGGAGTATTACTGAAAAAGATTGAAAAGATTGCTGCCTGAATTCACATTTTTTTGTGAATTCAGTCAAAGTATAATTGGAGAGTAATATACTGTCACTTCAGGTCTACTTTTTCATATAACTATACATGTGAATCGTGAAATCATTTACATATATACATATTTAGGACAGAAATGTTCAAATTGGTGTTGAAAGATCATTAGGAAGACTTTCTGGAATATTTATGGAAATAAAAGTAGACTTTTAATACATACAGTATTTTAAAGAAACTTGTTATTGAAGGATATTCTTTTCTTTGACCCAACATGATTCTGCCAGTCTTTAGTGGAAACCATTCCACCACGCCAGGTTTGAGTGATAAACAAAGTATATGAAGCTAAAAGGGTGTGAGCAAATGAGGGTTTAGAACAAGTAATGGCAAGACCTTCCTGTTAATTGTCTGCAGCAGTACTGGTTTGGTTAGGTGCTTTACCTGCAGATATGTTTTGCAGATGCATAGTTTTTTCCTTAATTGCTTAATACAATTTTACTGTCATTCCTAACAACTGGGAAAGTATTTTGTAATAGTGGTTGTATTTTTAACTCTCATTATAGGTATTGAAATACCTAGGCCATGCTGCAGATCTAGTAAAACTTCAAGACTATTGCTAACCTCACAGAAAGTGCAGCTAGTCTGATCCACCGAAGTTAGGCGGGGTGTGATTTTTGGGGACGGGAGTAGTTTATCTCTTAGGAGGCTAACACCTGGTCAGTAGATGGACCTTCATTCCCACTCATACTTTAGATTGGCATACTGGTGGGACTGTATGGTGTCGCAGCAACTCCATCCTCATGTGCTACTGGAGGCAGGTCCCTATGTGGCACATCACCGCATGGGTGGCTCACTCAGGAACAACGGTCTGTGTTGATTCTCACTAGAAGGAGGTGCCTATGGCTTCCACTGTGCTGTTACAGCTGCCTTTCCTGGCAAATACAAATGGGGAGGAGGAACTGGCAGGATTTTCTTCTGCCTGCTTTTAATTCCTCCGTGGTGACTGACTCACCAGCTCATGGATAGCTGTGATTTTGACATTAGGAACACTGTATCTGATGTTCCTGGTACTGAAACTGTGATTTTATATGTGGCACATTCTGATTTTATGGCCTGTGTAATGTAGGTGAGCCAGAGTTTCCTATGTTTATTACTGATGAGGAGGTTTTATAAAACTCATCTTGTGACAACATTGCAACACTTGCAATAAATTCTGTTCTACTTGAACACCTTCAATAAATCTATCATGTTTATTAATTCATTACTAGGGTACCTGAATAGTTGTTTCTTTTTGAAGGTCACTGTAGTGCATCTTTGTCTTTTCCTTATGGTCTGAATACTCTGTAGAAGTAGCGTTAATTTTTTTAAAATGCTGCCTCTTCTATTTCTAGAGTTTGCATAGTGATTTTTGAAGCAAATGCAGTATTTTGGGCACAATCCTATTAGAGCAAAGAGGTGCTTGCAAAATAATGCAAGTTGTGCAGCAAGTATGGACTACTGTATACTGCCGTGTTGCTTGATAGATCACCCAGATTATAAGTGGCTGTGATGGAAAATTTCTTGTTAGGCTGTCCCAAAAATGAGGTTAGATTAAATTATCCAGCTTGGTCCTTTGGCTTAAGAATGAATGACAGAATTTTTGGAGTCAATCAAAAATTATACTAGGCTTAAAAGGGGAAAACACCCATTTGGACAATAGATACGAAGTCTTTGCATACCATTGTCTAACCTGAGCATGTGGGTTTTTTGTTTGGTGTTTTTTTTTTCCTTTTGATGCGTTAAATGTGTGATTGACTTGGCTCTGTTGTATCAACTTTGTTTTCCTTTCATCCTCTGGCTCCCAGTGCATTTTTTTTTCTTTCTTTTTTTTTTGAGGTTTCAGTCTGTGTGCCTTGCAGAATGAAAATCCCATAAACAAACCCAATATTGGGTGGGTGGAGGTTATTTTCTTCACCTTCCAGGTTGTCTTTTAATTAGGCACTGTAGTGTTTGTTTCCTTCTCTGCCCTCTGTCTGTGCCAGAGTCTTAAATATATTGTATCAACATTCTAGAGGCTGAGGTTGTGCTGACCAGAGGTGCCAAAATTTGTCCTTTAACATCTGTCGATTGTGATAGTCCCATGAGTTTTCAGGGCTCTTTCAGGCCCTACAAAAAAGTCATTCAGTCAATTGATTTGTTTATTCAGTCAAGTCTTTACTAAATTACTTTGTAAGAGGTGATATGGTTTGGGATACTAGCTCAGGTTTTCTAGTTGTCCTGCTGCTTATTTAGAAGACATTTATAAATGAAAGTTTACGGAGTCTGTTAATTTTCCAAATGTGAGTATTTAACAGTCACTTTTTCTGAATGACTAGAGAAGAATATATATATGTATATAAAAGCAGGTATGTCAGTATATACAAATGTTATTTATACATGTTTAAAAAAAAAAAAAGTTATATCTCAGGTGAGATTTTAATGTTGGCTTTAATTGTTGAATTTTAATGGGATTTTTCTGTTGGCTCCAGTCTGTCTGAATTCATTAATCTCCAAGATAAATAGCTGTGGTTTTTTGAAAGAACTAAAAGCTCCTGCAGAAGTTCCAGTTGGTTAACTGTTCTCTGCTCTGCAGTCTTTGATTGTATTTTCAGGTGAGGTTCTGTTTACAGTGTAAATATATTGGGGTTTTGATTTTTAGGATAGTTCCCCCCACACTTCCTCCCCCAGTTCAGCATGAGGGAGGAATGATAAAACATTTTGTTAAACAAATCAAATCAAATGATAACTACTGGTAATTTTTTTCTCTTCCGTGTGTAAGCTTCTTTCTTGTTCATTGTGTCCTCTGCTATTCTAGCATTTATATATGTCACTCTGTGGTTTGTGAATATGGTCTGCGATTTTAGTTCCTTCTAACATGTCAGGGTTTTTTGCTTTGAAAAGAACTGATTTGGGAAGTTTCATAAGTTTTATACAATACTCAATGTAGGTACTAGAAGATACTATAAACTGATGAGTTTATAGTGTTTTGGAGTTTAATTACAATACTTAAATATTTTACAGCATTTAGGAGTTGGTTTTCAATATTTATTGCATGAGTAGACTTCAGATGCCGATGCTTCAGCATCAGTCAGTTCATGTATAGAGTCTGCTCAGTGGTTTCAGAAGGTTCCTTGTCAATTCAGCTCCAAACAACCAGAAAAATAAGTATCTCTTGTTATAGTTAAGTTTTCCTTATGTGCATTAGAGAGATTAGAATGTTAGACATTGTTAAACAATGCTCATACTAAACTCTGGCCTAATTAGTACCGGTTCAAGAATTTGAAGTTGTGTTTGATTTGAAATGAAGGCTTAGATTTGCATGGATTCTGCAACCTGCGACCTGTGAGCAGTACTGATGTGAAACTCAACAATCATCATCATCCAAAACGTCTAATAAACTTAACAGTCCTCTCTCTGTTTCATTCCATTGCTTTTATTTATATCCTTAGGTTGTAATTTTAGATTCTCTCTTGTAAGATTTTTCTAAACGTGTTTTTGTTCTGTGATAAGAACTGTTTCAAACTTGACTGCCTTGTCAAAAATCAAGTTAATCCTCTAAAACCTTACCTATCCTTCTTCAGTCTCACTTTAAATATTGTCAAATCATGTATGTGTGGCACACAGATGCAATAAGGCCAGATCTAAAGGAAGTAGTGTGATTTAATCTCTGGATTTATTGATACTGTTTCATACATCAGTTTTTTTGCTTATCCTCTTGACTTATAGCTGTCAGTGAGGGAAGTTTATTTACTATTTACAGGGTAGTTTGGTGACTTAAACATTTTCCCATGCATTCTTTTCTTCATTTAGATTTAGGATAAAGACCTGAGTTGCCATTCTAAGCAGACTTGTATGTGCAGAAGTGTCCTGCGTTTGTCTTTACCTCCCAAATAGGATTAGATCTGTTAAAATTCCATCTAAATGTGAAAGTTACCCATTGTCATAGAATTCCTGCAGCAACCTGCAAGTCACAGCAAATTTAGAATTAATTATTCTCATACTCTAAACCCAAGTACACAACAAACTTGAAAGTGGAATATTTTAACATCTTTCAACTTGTACTGTGTTAAAGCATTTAATTGCATCTTAAGATAAGCTTTAGATGATAAGAAAACCTTTATACAGGTGTGGCATCCTGGGTACTGGGTCTAATAGTTTTCCTCTGTTTCCCCCATGTGTTGGCTGTGTACATCTTAAAGATGAATAAGCCCAAGCACGGACAAGAATATTTTCATGTTTTTACGCAGCAACCTAATAAGGCTTTCTGGGGAAAAAAAAAAAAAGGAGGGGGGGGGCAACACACAACATTTTTATTCCATTGTGCAGTAGCATCAGTGAAAGTGCATTGTGTTTTTTAGTAGGACGCATTTAATTCAGTTCTACATGTCATTCATCTCTATCCTTTCCTAAAGTTAGGATTTTTTTTACATTTACAAGGGGAATGGGTGGGACTTGAAGTTGGAAAGTGCTTTTTTGGTGCGCTTGTCATGCATGCAGGCTATCTAAAGCTTAAAATGACTTTTTTCCACTGTGTAGTTTGCATCTCTCTGTGGGAATCTGAATTTACGTGGCTGTGTGTTTGTTTGGTTTGCAATTGTTTTGGGGCTCAGCATCCATTAGAATACTGCTGTTTTGCAGACATTACCCAGAGCTGCTTGAAAAGTCAGTGGGTGACAAATAGTAGGATTTAGGAATTTTAAACAGTTTAAATTACTGTATTAAAAAAATCACATTGTTCACCAAAATGTGGAGTCAAATGCCCTTAATGATCCAGGCCCACTCTAGCAGCCCCCTTTCCTGTACTGTTATGAATAGTCATGCTGTGCTGTAAACAATTCGAGGGAGCTGATTTAGTTGAAAACAAGGACTGTATTTGGGAGGAGGGGAACTGGAGGTGGGGATCAGCTTAGCCTCTAGCCAGGTCTGTCATGTGACCTGCCATAACACAGTAGTGCCTACACAGCTCCAAGAGTGAGACAGCATGTAAGTAGACAGGTGGGTTTTTTCTTGACACTCTGTATGAGTGCACTACTAGTTGTAATTAATATAACATTATTTTAAAAATACTGACATGTGTCTATAGTGAACCACTGCTAGCCACTGGACTAGTTCCCTGCTTTATGCTGTTTTGTTCTTTTGTACTAACTATATTGCAAAAGCACGGAAGGGAGGTGCTTCTCGTTTTCAAGTTCAGGTATCATATATTAGAATTTTTAAATACCCGGTTCTTATCTTCAGTCCACTGTTTATCAAGTTCTGTTTAGTTAATACCTTTGTTTTGGCTATGATATCATAAAGATACCATTTGGAGCTGAACAAAGGAGGTCTTCACAATAGTGTGTTAGGCAGTTCAGGAATATTGTCACCCAGATGAACTGAAGCAGTAGTAGATTTGTGGACTTTTTCCAGATATAGGTGCAGTAAATTTTTCTGAATATGACTTAAGGGGAAGGATTTCCCAAATTTTTCCTCCAAAGGGTGTATTGTTTCACTTTCTGCAAGGACTGTGGTAGAAGTTGCGTCAAGTGTGAAAGAACAGATAGACTGGTAAGAGAGTTTACTACTACTGTGGATGAAGCTTTTTTTTTAAGGTATATTTGAAAAAAATGTGCTGTGGGTTTCAGTATGTTAATTTCTGGGGGAGGGAATAAACCATCTTTTTATGCTTACTACAATCCTGCTTTCCACAGTCATCTAACTTCTTTACAGTTGTGTTCTTCTGTTTGGACTAACTGCTTTATGGATGCTTTTGTTATTCAGGATTGGAGAAAATAGGGTGAAATAAAAAGAATGTATACTTTATTATTGTTACAGATACACCCATGTCATAGCTGTTTTGTTATGGGGGAATAGTTTTAATTATGTTGACCTTCACATTCCTTTGACAGAATGACAGTAAGTAGTTTGCAAAGTAGTCTGTTTTATTGTAACATCGGTAACTGAGAACAGAAATACTCATGTGGCATGTATGAGAATTTTGTTTATTTTGGAGTTTAGTATGTGTGATTATATTAACAATCATTTTGTGTCCCTAATAATGATATGTTTCTTTCCAATGTAGTCTCCTGGAAGGTGGAAAGAAAGCAAAATAAAGTCTGTTTCAACAGAAATGATGAATTTGGATTCAGATTATTATAAACGTTAGGGTAAAAGTTGAAGGAAGATGAGTTAATTTTAAGGATACTTAGAAGTCTTCCCAAACATGTGAAAGTGCATGCATGTTGTTAGAAACATTAAAAGACATGTGAATTAGAGAAAAAAAAATTGGTCCTAATAAAATGGGAGTAGATGTGGCAGCTAATAAAGATATTTCAAGTGTAATCTGAACAAAGATTTATTTATTTATTTTAAAATATTCTTATGCTTTCAAAATCCATTTGTTTTCTGTTTATGAGGTGATTTGAAGTTAACACATCTGCTCATAATGTCTCTTGAACAGAAGATTGATAAACTATATAGACTTCATAAAAACATGGAAAGAAAAGGAATGAGGAGTAAAATGTCAGCTCCTTCAAATCATAATGAAGAATTACTGTCAGGCTTAGAGTACAGTAGCAGTTAGAGCAAAAATCTGAGTGATATGGTATCTTCCAGCTGTGGAGTATTTAGACAAAGAACATATCAAGTATGAGATGTACTTCTCCTATGAGGAGAGGCTGAGAGAATTGGGATTGTTCAACCAGAAGAGAAAAACACAGGATGACCTAACTGTAGCCTTCCAATACATAAAGGGAGCCTGTCAGAGGGCTGCCAAGGGACCCTTTGGAAGGACATGTAGTGATAGGACAACAGGGAATGGCTTTAAACTGAAAGAAAGTAAGTTTAGAGTAGTTACTAGGAAGAAAATCATTACTGTGAGGATGATGAGGGACTGGAACAGGTTACTCAGATGAGTGATGGATGCCCCATCGCTGGAAGTGTTCAAAGCCAGGTTGGAGGGGCCTCTGAGCAACCTGATCTAGTGGAACATGTCCCTGCCCATGGCAGTGGGATGGGAGCTAGATGATCTTTAAGGTCCCGTCCAACCCCACCCATTCTATGATTCTGTGGTTCCTCCTGATATCTAGCTTTCTGTAATTTCAGAATTTCTTTGGGAGTGCATTACTCCTGTTTTGAGGGATTTATGTTCTGTAGTTTTTTTTTTTTAATAAGACCTCAAAAAGCATTACCATGAATCTGTGACTTTGTGATTCTGTTTACATTTTGACATCTGCAGCAGTCTTGTTCCTGGATGTTTCCCAATTTAATTACGAAATCCTATGCAAAATATTTTGGGTGGGGTGTTTTGTTGTGTTTCACTTGGTTTTGGGTTTGTGCTTTACTATTTAAAATATGCTAGATGTGATAGTGAAAGTAAAAATGCATTTTTTGCTGGCTGATTAGAGAAATGATAAATAAACCTGTCAGTGCAACACATAATCCCAATGGCCTTCCCTTTGTTGATTGTTGCTGAGCTGAGGAGTCCATGTCTATTTAGTTGTTTCTGTCAAGAAAGCTATTCCATGTTTCTGATCATCCTTGTTATCCTCTGAGCCTCATGGTTGTCTCAGTGTTATTTTGTAAGGGAGTAATCAGAATTCCAAACAGTTTTCTAAATATAACCCTTTTAGATTTTTTAGTGACCATGATGATTTCAGATTTGTTTGTTCTTTTTTATTAGTTCTGTTTGCTTCCAGATTTTTGGCCTGATAAAAGATGGCTCTGAAACCAGTGACTAAAAGGATCTTTCTTGAGTTAAAGCCAGTTTAGAAACTACTAATGAATATTTGTGCAATTGAAAATGTTTGTTTCATCACTATCTGCAGAGCAATCCATGTATCGCTGACTTATAGAGAAGTTTTCAACTTCATTTGATGTGCACTAACAGTCATAATCAAACATGATAAGAGTGATGGGCATGGATGGAAATAGTGTTTAATGTAATACTTGAGTACCAAAGTCACAATTCCAAAATGGCTTGATTAATAGATGCGCTTTTTAAAGAGGCAGTGCTCTTCCAAAGGCTAGCTTCTTTTTCCCTAATCTTGGACTGTATTAGGCAGATTTTTGTCTGAATTTCTGGATCCAAGGGGATGAGATTCTTGCTCGCATCCTTTGAAGTTAGTATGGAGTGGAAGTGCTGTAAGTCCCAGGTGGCTTCAGAGGCATCTTGGTCAGTCTGGCCTCCAAGAAAAGCTGCCATTTGGTCCCTGCAATAACAAAGGTGATGCAGGAGGTTATAACTCTGTAGATAGGTGAGTTCCTATTGACTCTTTTGCCTTTTGGAAGTCAAGGAGCTTGACTTTTGGTGTATTTAGTTGTTGGAGGCAGAGGAAGGAGCATACAAACACTATAGTTTAATTTTTAGTTCCCCGAAAGGGAAGGTGGTAACTGGTTCTGCTGACAGCTCCCTGTTGAGACCTTAGATAGAATGCTGGAACATTACCCATTTTCATCCCATTATTGTTCCAGTGTTCAGCATTAAGTGATCCTTCTCCAACTCTTGGGTTTTACTTTATCCAACTTACATTTTTACATTTACTTAGTGTTTGCCTTTTTTTCAGGAACACTTGAAAACATAGTGAACAGCACATTCATTTAGGGCTTCTCTGAAAACTTCCATTCCTTGTGAAAATTAACAACTTTCTATCCATTACCGAACCAGTTACTAACATACAGGGACAAGTTGCTTCTTACTGCATGTCACCATAAAGTCTTGAAGAACTCCTGAGAGATCTTGCAACGTCTGTCCTGGAAGTCTAGTTGTTTTGTCAACCAGCTCATCCTTCTCTATGTGCGTCTTGGTTGCTTGGGGAGGGAAGAAGCGGTATTTGTGAAGCATAATTCCATTTTTCATTGCATTTATCTAGCTGTCCTCTGATTTGTGTTTCTCATAACTTTAGTCAATTTTTCTGGTATAAAATCAAAAATATTCTGGAGTTACTGTGATGTTTCTTTTGAGCCCTTTAAAGGAAACAAAGAAAAAGTAACCAAATTCTTTTAATTGCCTTTATAGTCTTTTTAGACAAAGCAAGTGTCCTTATTTCAGTTATTTATTGCATTTTTCCTATTTCTGTCCCTAAGTATGGCTTAATTATTATGAAAAGTTTGGACACACAGAATGTTAATCTGGAATCATGAGGCTCGAAGGAATTCCTTTTCTGTGGCTTTTGTGTAAACATTGGGGATTAACTCAAGAATTACTGAATAAAAATAGATCCTTCACTTGCTTAGAAAACCATACGTTTAACACTAACTTTTTAATAATCTTCACCTTGATTCTTATTTTATTATAAGAGTGAGAGTAATAAATGCTTTTGCTGCCAAATGAAAAAAAGTTGGAAAAGCGGGGTGGGAAAAGTAGGAAGCTGTACATTTAATATCAAAGCAACTTGAGGAATTATTTAGAAAAATGTTGTAATTAAGACTGTGTGCTCTGTTGAAAACATGCTTAGCACTCTTCTAAGTGACTTGCAGGGTAAAATGGCACTATTTGCTATAGTAGATAAAGAAATGACAAGTGATATTCTCACACTGTAAGTGACAATTTAAAGGTTTGTGATACTAACAGTCAGACTGATTTGTGTGGTGTCTTGTACATTGGAGCATGTGGATGACACAACAGCATGGCTTGAATAGATGCTTAAAATCCTGTGTCTTCAATCTGTTGGTTGTCTTGCAATAAGTTCACTGTTAACAGTCCTTTCAAAATTTAGCAGAATACTCTTGAGGAATATGTTTTATGAACAAAATTGCATGATTTTGCAGTAGACTTAAACATTGACGCTGTCAGTTCTAAAGTACGTATTATGTCTGTTTTACTTGTTTATGTGAAGCTAGAGGCACTCTTTGTTCGTTTACACTAGCTCCTTTACAGTCCTATTGAATGTACAAAACATTTCTTTTTTTATTGTAATCTGCAATTCACCTTGTTTCATTGGGTTATTAGCAAGAGAAACTGCACTTTTTGAAACAGTACAAAGAGGTATAAATAAGAACAACATGCATGTAAAAGTACAAATATTTCTTACTAGAAGGGCGTTAGAAGATACATTAGCTAAAACTTATACTTGAGAAGTATTTTCTTTCTCATTCAAACTTAAGACCAAATATTCTTTGTTTCTAACAAAGCTCACAATTTTAGTAGGCCTCATATTAAATTTTTCTTAAGACTTTAAATAACTGTAATTCTTCTCTCTATAACTGGGGGTTTTTTTCCAGTTTGGAAGTACATAGAAGGAGTGAGAACGTAGATGTTTACTTAGCCATGTAAAATTCTGAGTAACACTTGTGGAATGCTTAAGAGATCCAATACAAATTAAATAAATTAATACCTCTTTCTCTGTAGGGTGCTGGTCAAGACAAACTTGGAATATATGTCAAGTCTGTTGTGAAAGGAGGCGCTGCAGACGTGGTTAGTAATACTCATAAACATCAGATGTTCAGAGGTAGAAAGATCCTTTGGAAATGCTTTAAAATCCTTTGTTTTTTAGTATATGTGAATAATATAAATTCAGTCCATGTTAGCATTAGTGTGTGACTTTTTTTTCCTTTTTATTTTTTTTCCCCTTTTTTCCTTTCCCCCTTCTTGAATATGTATTTAGGATGGTCGCCTGGCTGCAGGGGATCAGTTGCTTAGTGTGGATGGTCGAAGTTTGGTGGGCCTGTCCCAGGAAAGGTATGGAGTACTTTCCTTGGTTGTCTTTAAATCAAGAAAATGTTAGATTAATTACTTACTGAAATGGGTAGAAGCTCCCTATTTTACAGTTTAGGCTTTGTGTTGGCTTTTGATAACTGCATGTGAATAAGCTTAGTAACATGTTTAACTATTTGTATACTCTTTTCCATATATGATACAGTTTATCTGTATAGTTAGAACAATCTTATTTAGCTCTAATTTGAAATATTTTGGCTTATGACCTCTCATGCAGAAACTGGGAATAAATACTGCTTGCCAGCAGGTGTTGTCTGTGTGCATAAGTGTATCTTCCAGTCATCATCTAATTTTTTTCAAAGGGATTTTTCAGTATTAATCAGAAAAAGACTGTCTGAAAAAGAATACTTTGTCAAACGAAAGATTACTAGAATAAGGATGAGAAATCATGACATACCAACTAATAAGAAGGAGAACTAGATAATACAGTGCCTAATTTTATGTTATTTTCTTTGCTTTGGCTTTTATTGCAGGGCAGCAGAACTTATGACAAGGACAGGTTCTGTAGTAACACTAGAAGTAGCAAAACAAGGAGCAATTTACCATGGTTTGGCAACCCTGCTTAATCAGCCATCCCCAATGATGCAAAGAGGTAAAGATACTATTACTATTTGAGTTAATAACAGCTGTGTAAGTCTGCTTTCTGCATTTATAAGAATGCAGAAAATACAATAATTACAGTATCTTACCAAATATTACCATAATATTAAATCAGAAAAGAAACATAATTGCATACAAAAAACGCATTTCATTTCTTATCAGAAGTTCATCTGGTTTTAAATACTCTTGGACTTTATTCTAGTCTAATTGTTAATAAATGCTTTTCACATATATTTTTAAAAACTTAATTATGCATTTAAACACAGTTCTGATTTGAATTAATTTTAATTTTAACAAATGGAATATAATGAATACAAAGGGCATTAAATTTAATGGCTTTTTTTGCCCTTTCACAAGAGCTTCTCTCCTCCTCTCAGAATATGACTTCCTGATAACCTCAAAGTGCATATAATTACTAACAGAAAAATAAATAGAATCAGAAGCCCCTGGCACATATTTTGTCATTTAATATATATTTTTAAATTTTTTTAAAGCTAGAAATGTTAAACATATTTCCTCAAGTTTCTGTGTTTGATCATAAGAAGTTCTTGGATGTCTCTCCCGTGTTAAATTTTCTCATCCTACTTCAGGGATCTAACAAGAGTCATATAAAATAATGTTCATAAGGAAATAGTTTTGTCAAGGAAGACCTTTTCTGCATGTGGGGTAGTACTATAGAAAAGAATGGGTTAAAAGAACAAATCCGTATTATCACAGTTTACAACACCATCCCAGATGCCATATGCCTCAATCTGAAAGAGACCTTTCTGCATAGCACATTCAGCTTTTCCAAATATTGTGATACCTTTTCAAAAGTGCTTTTGAAGAATGCAGAGATTGGGATTGTATATTTGAAGAAGTAAAGATATGAAAATCTAGCATTTGTTTTACTGGGAACTGATTTTTAGATGTAAACACAAGGTAGCTCCGGTTTGAAAAAGAACATGCTAGATAGTAGTTAATATAAGTGAAAGGGAGAAAATACATATCCAACTATTACAGTTTCTGACCGCCGTGGCTCAGGTAAACCCCGACCAAAGAGTGAAGGATTTGAGCTGTATAACAACTCCACTCAGAATGGATCACCTGAGAGTCCTCAGCTGCCGTGGACAGAGTACAGTGAACCAAAGAAGCTTCCAGGGGATGACAGACTGATGAAGAACAGAGCTGATCATCGATCCAGCCCCAATGTAGCAAGTAAGAAAGATTATCCTTCCTTTAGAGGTAGATGCCTCTTCCAGTAGTTTTAGAGGTTATTGTATTTGAAAGAGGGTGATTGTTTTTAAAAGTGGATCAAGTTTAAAATACCAGTGTAATAGTAACATTTGGAGCAAGATTCTTGTTAGAACTCTTTAAAGGGATAATCATAGTCATTTTGTGAATACTGTTATTTTATTAAGTTCTGTAAATTATTATTAACAGTCACGTAAATGCTTCCTTTAACTTTCCAACAGATCAGCCTCCAAGCCCTGGAGGAAAGAATGCTTATGCATCTGGAACTACCACCAAAATAACCTCAGTTTCTACTGGAAATCTTTGTACAGAGGTCAGAAGTGGCAAGTGAAATGCTGGCTATTAAACTTTCCTTAGCTATCAACAGAGTCAGTGTGCTTGAGTCAAACTATTTGAACGCAATCCTGGTGCTAGTGACTGGGTGGGGGTTTTGGTTATTGTGGCTAATGAAAGGTTGAGACAGCTTTCAGTAATTCCATTCAGTTTTGCTCATGAAGTTGTCCTTGTGATTTCTTACGTTTGTGCAATATTGCATACTCTCTTTGAGGCCATAAAAATATGAGTCATAACCACAGTTGTATTTGATACTACACAACCTCTTTATCTCGTGTCCCACATGAGTAATGGTCATATGAGCTAAAAGAAAACATGGGAAATGCATGCTTGGAACAATCTTCCATACAGATCTATGTGATTAGAAAATTCTACTTTACATTCTTTCTCCCTTTTTCAGGAACAGACTCTGCCACCACGCCCTGAAGCTTATCCCATCCCAACACAGACATATACTAGAGAATATTTCACATTCCCAGCTTCCAAGTCCCAGGATCGAATGGGTCCAGTGCAAAGTCAGTGGCCAAATTATGAAGAAAGCCCACAGATCCAGGCAGAAAGTAATCACTCTATCAATAATACTACCATGCAGGTGAGAAGTAATTTTTTTCAGTATAGGGAAACAAACTAGAAAGAAACTGCTTGCTTTCCACTCCCAGTCTGCTAGAGACATTTTCTTTCAAAATAGTCAGCTCTCGACAATCTGTAAATTGTTGGGAACTGTACCACAAGAGGAGTACAACTATACTTTTGCCAGAACGGGCTTGGGTTCAGGAACCCTATGCTTCTTTTTTTTTTTTTTCTTCTCTTTCCTTCTCATTTTGCCTTTTTTATTTTTTTTTCTTCCTTTCATAAAATTTATATTACCATGTTCTGTAGACGTGTTACCTGGGATGTTTTAATCCCCCATTAGAGATCATGGGGTGCAAATGGTAGTAGGATTTGTCTTGTAAAATGTTTTACGGTTTTCTGAAAAGAAAACTAAATCTTCCATTCTTTCAAGAAGGTTTATGTGGAAAAATCTCTTTGCTGAACGGTGCATTGCTTAAGTGACAAAGTGTTAAAATGGAAATAAAACAGTACTTTGAGAACTATCCAAAGTCTTCACTGAAAAACATTCCCTACTCTCAGTTAAAAAAAAGAAATACATAATTTCAAGTTGTGTCTATTATGAAAGTGCAGATGCATCTTGACATGAAATGAATTTACCTCTAAAAATTCAAAAATAATGTTGTTCTGCTTTTTGTAAACGAGAACTTCACTAAAATCCATACAGGAAATTAAACCTAGATCTCCTAAATCCCAGTTACTGGATGATCTTTTTCTCTAATCTGCCAGATTTAAAAATACAGTGAAAATTTTTTTTTTCCTCTACCATTTCTTAATTTATGATAAAAGCAAAGCCTTACGTTAGGCTCTCATTTTACTTTTGTGAAAGCAGTGTCACGTAAATTACCTTGAGATTACAAGTAAGTAAGCAGAGTAAGGACTGCTTATTGATTAGTCACACACATATAGGCACATGAATTCAGTAAAAAGTCAGTTGAATAAAAAGCTAGAGTTTTTTGGGGTTTTTTTGTGAGTTTGTATTTTTAGTATTATAGAGAGCAAATCCTAATTATTTGGGCTGTTAAGAAAATAAATGTTATATCCAAAGGAGGAGGGTAATTTTGAAGAGAATGCTACACATTAAATGACTGTGGCAAATAGATAGGAAATATTTTGATCTTCCATGCTTAACTCTTTTGCATTTCATGATTTTGTCCTGCCTAGTCTTAGCTGCACAGTTCGTGTTCTAGATGCTCTCTGTCAGCAGTGGGAGAGGGGGAGGCTACTGCCTCCAGAGAATGGTTCCTACTCATTTATCTTAACCAGATTTAATTATAATTGCTGCCTGGACATGCATCTCTCCTCTGCTTAAGACAAGCTTAAGTGAGTAGCCTAGATGAGGTGGTTAAAACTGGTGAGATGAAGCCCATCTGTCGAAGTTGTTGACAGATACTGAAGTTGAGCTATGGTCTTAGTGCTGAATTCATTGCAGAAAAGCATTTTCATAAAGCAAATAGCAGGAAGCTTTATCTCCTAACAAGCATTGAAAGTAAGTGTTCAGTTTTCATCTGCCATACAATAGTTCTTTTAAGTTAAAAATTTGAGGAAAATAGACTTTTAAAAAAAACTGTGCTTTTAATCTTTGCAGTTATTACTGGGCTTGTAAAAAAGTCTGCTAAATGTCTGTTTTCTGTTCTGAAGGCATTAGCAAACTGTTTGGTTAGGTGCATCTTTACAGCAAATCTAACACAAATAGCTGTGTGTTTAGCTGTGTTGGACTAATAGAGCATAAAAAATGCACTTGTTCCTCTCAAAGAAAGCATTCTTTAGAGGTCATGGTTAAGGTCGTTGATGGAGGAAAAAGAAAAGGAGTTTGCTTTGTTAGTTTTCTCTCAGTTGTTGATAATTGGTGCATTATGTGTGCAGTGCTTAGTAGTTCCTAAGATTCAAACTATTGATATTTGCTTCAAGAAAATCATTAACAGGTATGATAAGCCTAATTTCTGGTCCAGCGTTCCTTTTCAGGTGGCTGTGCAGTGCGATGAGACCCCAAGTTTGTATAGACAAAAGACTTGGTGTTTGACGCACTAAAAAAGTGACAAAATGTCATACCAATACAGCCATGCCCTGGGAGCAGGTAGAAGTAGACCTTCCTGCCTGCATTCCATACCCTGAATGGCACTGTATGAGAACTTCCTGTGGGTCATCGTGCCTGTAAATGGAGGAGGGCGGGCAGAGGCTCCCTTTCTCTCTCTCAGCAGCCTTTCTGTTTGCCTTCCCAATAGGAAAGATGTTCAGTTTAGCCAGCTGAAGCCTGAATGGCAGAGCTGGTATGCATGAGCTGCTACTCAGAGCTGCCAGAACTCTTGTGGGGGAGGGAGTGTCAGGGATAGTCCTGAGAAATTGTGTGAGCTGGGGAGGTTTTCAGCTTAAGCTCTGTTTTTGCATTCATCCTTCCTCCCAGTCCAGTTTCCAGGTATTTAGGAGCTTTTTAAGTGGTCCATCACACAAATGAATTAAGAAGACTCAGAAGTTTATTTTATTCTTGGTTTTGGGAAACTTTATGGGCATGAAAATGCTGAAAAGTAATGACCTTCAGTAATAAGGATGTGTTTTGTAAGCCATTTTGAAATAAGTTTTAATATAGATGGACTGTGTTATACATTCCTTGTTTGAATTTTTTTCAGCGTGTAGCTCGTTCCCAGGAAGAGCTCAGAGATAAAGTTTTCCAGCCAGAGAGGAATCGTTTGGAAGTTGTTATAAGGAAGGATGTAGAGTATATTGACCGGAAATCAGATGGTGATCAGTGGATGAATTCATCTGTGGATTCCAGCACATCTAGCCAGGAACATCTGAACCATTCCTCCAAACCGGTCTCGCCTGGTTCTTGTTTAACTAAAAGTGGACCTGGCCGTTGGAAAACTCCAGCTACTAGCCAGCCAACTCCAGTGGCTATTTCGCAACCCATCAGAACAGACCTTCCCCCTCCACCGCCACCTCCTCCAGTGCATTATGCAGCTGAATTTGATGAACTACAAATGGATTTGCCTCTGCCTCCCCCTCCTCCTCCAAATCAGATAGGAGCACAAGCATCCTCCCAGGTAGCTGCTGCTGAGCGTAAAAAGAGAGAAGAGCATCAGAGGTGGTATGAAAAGGAAAAGGCACGCTTGGAAGAAGAACGAGAGAGGAAACGTCGTGAGCAGGAGCGAAAACTGGGCCAAATGCGTTCTCAGCCACTAATTCCTTCTCAGCCTGTGGTTCCTCCCGTTCCCCTTCAACAAGTGAAATCAGAAAAACCTTCAACTTTGCAGAGATCTCAAGAAACAGTTATTCGAGAGTTGCAGCCCCAGCAGCAGCCTCGGACTATTGAGCGGAGAGATCTGCAGTACATTACTATCAGCAAGGAAGAACTGTCCTCTAGTGATAGCCTCTCTCCAGATCCCTGGAAACGGGACGCTAAGGAGAAATTGGAGAAGCAGCAGCAGATGCACATTGTGGACATGCTGAGTAAAGAGATTCAGGAACTGCAGAACAAGCCTGATCGTACAGCGGAAGAAAATGACCGCCTGCGCAAACTCATGCTTGAGTGGCAGTTCCAAAAGCGACTTCAAGAATCAAAGCAGAAGGATGAAGATGATGATGAAGAGGAGGACGATGATGTGGATACTATGCTCATCATGCAGCGACTGGAGGCAGAAAGAAGAGCAAGGGTAAAGAGGGAAAATCCTTTCTAAACAAAAGTATTGTAAATATCTGGTTTGGTGGGTTTTCTTGATTTGTCTGAGTATTTTGATGTTCTTACATGGTAAAGGAGGATGAAACTTTCTTAAGTACCTTGAATTTTAAAATTAATAACTTAAGAGTGGCTTCACCAGTTAAATGATGTATTATGAAAGAATCAAAGCTACCTTTTATAGAATTCAATTTAGCATTTGATTTTTCTTTTTTGGTTTTTGGGGAAAGAAATTATTTCTCTTTGGATAAAGGGATTTTGCCATGTATCTGGAGTAAGATTAAAAGGTCAGATATGGCAGAAATTTGCTTACAGAAAGATAAGCCCAAAACATCTGAAGTTTTGAAAGTCTGTAGGAGAATGAGGAACAAAAATAGTGATATATGTAGTAAGATAATACAACTGAATAGTATGATGAGGTTTCTAATCACTCGGCTGGTGGCTTTTGTCTCTTGGAATCTGCTAGATCTGCTGTTAATGAAAAAAAGTTTCTGTAGGAAAATCTGTTCTTTTCTGAATAATGGCATGGGATACCCAAGTTACATACCAATATCTATGCTTTGCCAGGCTTCAAAACTAGCCCTGTAATATGTTAAGTGTCTTCTATGTGTTTGTCTTGAAAGGTTGACTTAATTTGTGATAAGCAGTGTTTAATTCTTGAAAAATGTTTGGACATGCTTGTTTTGACATTCAGAAATAGCTAGCGGTTTGAGTAGTATTTGAGTTCAGATTGTTTTGGCAGCTTGATTTCCTAAACTTACTTTTCTCTTATTTGCTGCAGTCTGCGTTGCTTTCCTTTTTCTCTTGTGGCTAACTTTATTACTGTGTAAAACAATAGATCCCTCAAACTTGGAAACTGAAGAAAGGAAAAGCTAAATATATATTTGGCAAATGGGCTGCATTAAAGCCCAGCATTGCTAACATGTAATTTGTAGCACATAAGCAGTTACCTGTGGGCATAAAAAAATTCATGTAGAACTGCCATTTTAACAAACAGTATTACTGTAGCAAGGCTAAGAAAGACATGTGTTGTTAAAAGAAAGCCAGTTGTATTGCATAACTTGGTTTCAGTCCTCTCTGCAAGTGCTGGATTTAAAACACTGTTTATGCATAAAGTTATTCCAGCATTTTGGAACATTTTGAAACTAAGAAATAACAGTTGACTTGAACTGAATAAATAGAGATGCAATAAGTAGCATCTCTGGAGAATTACTGAGGTATTTTTAATGAGTCAAATTGATCCTGATAAAAATTTTTGATTATTTGTTTTCCATGTCTGTATTTCAGGATTATGTCAATTCAGTTCCTCACTTTAAAGCACTGGACTAAATAAATAAAAGAAAATGGTTTTGAAATAGTGCAAGTCTAACCTATCTTTATTTTCACTGTACATCTTTCTTTTTTTTCCCCCTTTCTTACTACCTGCAGCAGACTGCTGTGCCAGCAATCTCTGTTCTAGATTTGGTATGTTTGTTTCTTTCTCTTCAATATCTCTTTCCCATTTCAATTCCTTATATTATTAATAAACACTCTATGTGCTTTGGATGATGATGATTTAGCATCTTTGAATGTTGCAAAATCATTGTGATGTAGTAAGGAGTAAGTTAACTGCCAGCATGCATTTGAATGTTTTCAGATGTGGTGATTCCTTTCCCTATGTTTCCTTCCTTTTAGATGTTGTGTTCTGCTTGCAAACGTGATTTGTTTCTTGTAGCAGTGATCTAATATTAAACTGTGTATCTGCTGTTCTGTGCAATCATGTTTATAAAATCTTACTAATCACTTTGAATGAACAGGCTGTGAGGTAAAATTTCTTACTTTCCCTTTACCATTTATGCAGGTTTTAGAAGAGCTCTGGGAACACCATTCCTTTCCAATCTTAAGTGAAATGGTCCAGAGAGTCTAATACTACAGCATATTGTTTCAGCACATGCTGAAATGTCCCAAATTGTTGTTTAGAGGTGCTACAGTTTTGTCATTAATATAAAAATGGATTCTAAACTCAGAAATTACTTCTGAACTGGTATTTCCAAGTAGGTTGCATCAACATAAAATTAATTGAAACTGAACCTATATCATAACTTAATACTATTTTCTTGCATCTAAAACATAACAGGCTTTCAAACTGGAGTAGTAACTGCTATGACTTCAGTTAATTCTGTACTTTTTTGCTCTCAGTGGACATGAGTACATGGAAAAGGAGAAGAAATACACACCCTTCAAAGTGTATTTCTATATAATTAGTATACCAGTTTGAAAGAAAGGTGATGCTTCTAAGTCCTATTAGTATAATTAATTTGTTCTGCTTGAAAAAACTGTGAATGTGTTGGTTCAAAACACTGATATGTATATTTGGCACTGCTTTATGAAAACGAAAGTCAACTTTAAAAATGCATACTTCAGGTAACTTACAAAATTGAGCACCTTTGATTTATATCTGTGGCACATGTGTGCTAAGCAGTTTACAGCAATGAAACAGGTGAAACATGTCAGCTTTCTGAATTAATGGACAAGCCTGGAGTAATACATTTTTCAGAATGGTATCTGTCAGTATTTTTTCTTTTTACTACTCCTATATTTTTTTTGCTTAAACCTTGGTTTGTTTTGCTGCAGCTGGATAGATGAAGTACGTTGCCACACAGACAGTAAACTTCTGGCTCTGTCTGCAGCAGGAGGTTGTGAAGGCAGACAGTATCATCAGCTTTAAAAATGGATTAGACAAGTCACAGACATGAAGCTTGTAAACAGCTACTCCAAGGATTACATGAGGCTGTACCAGCTGACATCTCGAATACTGTGCTGAATGCTGGGGAAATACTTGAAGAAATGGCCAGGCTTATTTGCAGCTCTTCTTGCCATGGTCAGAGATAGAATACTGTGCTAGACAGATCTGTGGCCTGTATCAGTCAATGATTTACTGTGCTCACTGGATTTAACTTTAAAAACTTTACTTTAAAAAGAGACTGGAAGCTGATTCTGAGATAGATGATGTTTAACACTACACCCAGCAAAGACTGTTTTTTCCTAATTTCATTATTTTTCACACCATTCACATGGCTTTCCAAACATAAATGCATCAAACGATGCCATTTCATGTATTAAAGTACTTAATGCTTTGTGTTTAAAAAAAAAAAAAAAGCTTTCCTATGCTTGATGCTTTTTATGTATGTCTGATGTGAGCATTGGTGATAACTGTTCTGCTAATTGCAAGACTGAAGAAAGGTGATGAATAGTTAGCACATGAATTGTCAGCCTGGCTGGTACTTGTTTTATAAATTCCCCAGGCCACTATGAGATCTGATCCAGCTTTAGTGTTCATAAATGACCGGATATAAATTTAAAATTCTTCTGAAATATATTTTAGAGCACTCTAAGCAGTGCTTGGAGAAATGAACTTTTTCTGAAATCTGAGACTTCCTGGATCCCAGCCAGTTCTATGAATATCTTAACATTCCTGATACGTATCAGCCCACTGGCCTGTTTACAAGGAGCAATAGTTCAGAAGAAAGGTGGCCCACTTTGCCCTTCTATGTAGGAAAAGGGCTGCAAGCATATTTGGTGATAGGGGGCCAGAGTCTTGCAGCTGAGCGATCTGTTGGCACTGTGCAGTAGAGCTGGGACAAAGCAGAGGGAAAGAATTGGTGGTTTGTGCTTGGCTGCTTCGCTCAGTGCTGAGAGAATGCTTTTCTCTGTTACTCTGGCTGTGCAAATCGGTTGTTATCTGTTACAGTTATAAACGTATGCAACTCTGGCGAAAATGAAGTACAGTAAATCACATGAAAACACAACTTTTAAACGAGAAAAACTAATCCGGTTAGAGAAGCATGAAGTAGAAATACTCAACCTGGGAATCTAATAGCCCTCTTAACAGAAGTGGAACACAAAACTAATTTTCCTTTGCATCTTTAAGGTTTATGATGAAGTTAGAATTGGGTACTGTGGTATGCACACAGTTACAGACATAAATGCCTGCAAATGCTCTAGCATGCTTCAGCATCTGTTGATGTGGGAATGCTCCAAAGCAGAAACTGGTTACTGATCATTAAGAAATGAAATTATATCTCTTAATAGTTGCTGTGTTCTCTCTTCTGCCTTACTTAAATTTTTTAGCAGTTTTACAAAGTATTATGTTTAGAATTGCCTCCGAGCTAGATACATTTGTCTTTGCAATTATTATGACTCAGTTGTTGACAACAGTTCTCAGGTGGGCAGCCTGCCCAATTTCACCTTATTTCTTTAGTTAAGGTCACAAGACAAGCAAACCAGTCCTGCTTTGCCTTTAATTTAGTTGGAAATACTTCCTTGTTAGAAGTGTATTGGAATAGGAATATTTGCTACTAAGCAAAAAGGCATGCATGCTTTAACCTGGAAGCAGTAACTCCCATGTTCAGGATTTTTTTTTCTAAATGCAGCTGGGACAGTCCCAGCTTTCCTGCATTTTCTCACTGTGCAGTTCTTACTTGGCTTTTTTTAAAGAGGAAATAACTCCCTTGTATAAACTCTTGTGAATTATTAACTGTCTTTCCTTTTGACAGCAGTATTGTCTCCTTTGCGAAAATAATGTAATTTTAATGACCAAGACAAGAAGAGGTCTTAATCCAAGCAGGGAGTAAGTTAACTATTATGTTCCCTGCTCTTCAGTACAAATTAAGCTTGATCTCTGTATGTCATTTTAAGTTAGGAATGACAAGGTTTTAGCCCTAAATAAGGGGAATTGACTCGGAGGTAGCATCCTCTAGTATACGTTCACTAAATTACTGCTTAAGTGAAATGAATTAATTTTATCCTTTTGCTTTCATGCTCAAAAATGAGCAGTGAAGGTAAATAATTGGAAGAAAATTAGTAAAAAAATTTTTACTTTTTTGGAATTAATTGGAAATTTGATAAAAATCTAATCTGCTTTAAAGCACATTTCCCATAAATTAAAGGGGACGAATATACTTACATGAAGGTTGTCCTCACAAAGTTTATTAAAACTAAATGTTTTTACTATATCGTTACTGCTTTGTATCTTAATGATCGTTCTCTGTAAGTGAAGCTGGATTGTAAAAACAAATCCAGGAGTAGAAAGGATCCTTGTTACATGCAGCTTATAGCAAGATCCAGTTATTTACTGATGTATACCAGTCGGTATTAAAAAATCTTGTGTGGAGGAAAAAAAAAAATCACTTTAAAGCATAGCTCCAGTAAGAAATGACATACTGTGTAGTCCAGTTAATTTCTACTTGTGAGTGCCAGTGAATATTCCTGTCTGTCAAGGGCTTAGATGCTGTTAGCTTGAGGGTATCATGTAGCGTTTGGATTGTCACTCAGGTTTTTTATCTGTGCAGTATTATAAGCATATATAAACTAGTATTGTCTGTTGAACATCAGTTATCTATGTGAGCTGTTTAATCTCAGTAGTCAACGTTTTTTTTCCCCTTCATTCTCTGCTTTTTCCAAAACACATCTGCTGCAGATACAGTGGGAGATTTTATTTATCTCCTAGCACTATTTGTGGACTTGCTGAATGAGCCTGTTACTTTAAATGGATTGACCCTTTGACTAATGAGTCATGATTTTCCGGTGCTTAAATACTAATTTAGAATGAAAGAAAAACGATTGACTGCAGGAGCTGTGGACTGTTGGTTCTGAGTATTTAATTTCACTTTACTGTACCTATGAGACTATGCTTGCTGAAGCTGTCTGGAACGTGAGTCACCTCAGTCTTCTGCTAAGGGTTCATATATGATCACTAAAAATGTCTCCCTGTATATTTTGTGCTTTTACGTAAATAGTTCAGTGTACCTACTTTTTTTTCTTTCCCTTAGGAATTTTAGGAAAATCAATATAACAAAGCATACTGAACAGCTGGAAATGATATTGGTTTATCAGTAGTATAGCATTTTTCTACTGAATGAGTTATATGTAGATGCCAGTACTCAGTTACGTTTTTTTGACCCATCTTGCCCACGTGAGTGACAAAAGAATTGAAGATGTGTGTCTGTTAGTTACAGGATGAAGAACGCAGACGGCAGCAGCAATTGGAAGAAATGCGGAAACGAGAAGCAGAAGACAGGGCCAGGCAGGAAGAAGAGCGCCGACAGCAAGAGGAGGAGCGGAGCAGGAGAGAGGCTGAAGAAAAGGTTGTGTTCTTCTCTAGTGCTGCAGGGCTTCTTGCAGGCTTTTTCTCTTCAGACTGGCCAGTGACATTTCAGTGCTGGATCAGCAGGGGTTAAACACAGTAGCCCTTGCAGTAAGAGTCATGGCCCAAGGCTTCAGTTCGTTCAGTCTAAACCAATAAATAACTAAACAAATAGCCCATTCCTGCTGGCTGGAGTTGACTGGTATTGCAGAAATAGCACTGTAGGCTTACTGTCTGAAGGTTTTTAGCAGTGACTAGGACTTGCCTTCAGAACCTTTCTGAAAGTTATGGAAGAAATCAGTTACCTTCTGTTTTCCTTCAGCACCCAGCATGACTTGTGTGCCTTCTTTATTAAAATGGATGAGTTTGTGGTATTGGGTTTTGCTGTGTCTCAGAGATGGCACTTAAAATGTTTTTGTTTTTTGGGGGGGGAGGGGTCAGAATTTTTTTAATACGAATACAGAGAGAAATATGAAATACAGTGATGATGAGTATTCCATATTGTTTTTTATGTTTGAACTATTGGAGGAAAGAGAATTGGTTTCTAGAAAGAAAGTAAATAACTTCAGCAGATAAGTCACTGTGCAGTCAGATTGTAAAAATTCAGGGTTTTAGGTTTCTTCAGAACATTATACATGAATTTGAGAAGCTTTATTGATCAAAAGTAGAAGACAAAGCAGCTTTGAGCATGTTTGTTAAGACTCTAGAGAATGAGCAGTTACTTCTGTTCAAATTGCCTGTTAGTAACAGTGATTTCAGAAAGAAGAAAGAGGGCTAGCTTTTAGTGTTGGTGTTAATCTTGGAATATTGAGCAAATATCTTATAAAAAGCTCCCAGCAAAACCAACCTTAGATGTATTAACTTTATTAATTCCATTAGATTGTTTTCAGGCTTTGTTAAATTGTTTCCCGTAAGCAGCATGGGTTGATCAGTAGAGGAGAGCTAAACTTCTGTTGGAAATAGGTGAGAAGTGAGGAAGGTGGTGTATCTGGACTGAGTAGAGTATTTAAAAGTATACAGTAGGAAGCTTTAAAAAAAAAAAAAGGCAAGCAATAAAAAACCATCAAGACTTAATTTCTGATAATGATGCAACCAAATGACACTTGGATCACACACTTGAAAGGCTTTTCATTGACAGATCTTGACTGAGGTATTTGCACACCTACCATTGGTACAACAGTTTTAGAGAGAACTACAGGGAAATGCTCTAGATGAATACGATCAAATTTAGTATTTTTTTCAGGATAACTCAGTGTTGGACAGATAAGCAAATAAGGTGGATTTCTTTAAACATACGGATTAAAAATAGGATGGTTGTTCAAAATGTCATATATTTCCAGCAGAAGTTACGCTATGCTTATACACAAGGGGTTTTGTAGTATACAGTTCCCAAATAGACATTTTCCTTTGTTATCGAAGTACTGAATTAACCCTTTTATTAGTTTACAGTGTGTCTTAGACAAGAGCTGAATAAAATTAAATGTTATTTAGTTTAAAAAAAGAAAACTCTTCTGAAGTGGAAAAAACATAGAAGATATTTCATAACCTTCTAAATGCTCAGTAGCCTTGTATAAATATTACTAGCATAGTTTGTGTTAAAAATGCTTTTTAAAAACATTAATTTGTCTGCTTTGGAAAAGTTCTTTGATTTCTGCATGAAAGTAGTTTTTCTGATATTTATAGTTAGAAGCATTGTTATGAGTCATTCCAAGGCTCTGTTAATTAACTTATATTGTATAAGCATTGGGCAAAATTACAAAGTAACTTTTTTAAGATGGTTTTCCTCTCCCACAGGTTCTTTACAGCTTTACTAAATCTGCCCCATGTAAACTGTAGTTATGCTTTGAGTAATAAATGCTGGAGTTGCCCTTAGTTCACACAGGCAGTTGCCTTAGTGACCACAGGCAGTGGTAAATCTGTAAATAACAGCTACAGTGTGTTACAGGATGACTGCCAGTTTCTTACATAGTAGTAAATATTCTTTATATGAGTCCATAGAGATGCTCATCTTTGCTTATTGCCAGAAAAGGAGACCAAAAAGAAGAAAAGATTTACACAAGATGTTTGTAGCTCAGTGATGGAAAGCTGAAATCTCTCTTAGACTGAAATGTCTGACCACTGTGTTTGTTTCCTCTGGACTTACAGAGGCGACAGGAAGAGGAATATTACAGTCGCTTAGAGGCTGAAAGGCGCAGGCAGCACGATGAAGCTGAACGAAGATTGCTGGAACCTGACGAGCCTGGTCTGTACAGACCTCCGCTTCCACGGGAATATGAACTCCCATCCCCAACCCCTTCATCTAACGCTCCTCCTCCCCCACCTCAGCGAAACACCTCTTACCTCAAAACACAGGTCCTCTCCCCTGACACGATTTATACTGCCAAGTTTGTTGCATACAATGATGATGATGATGAGGAGGAGGAGGATTCCAATCTAGCAGGTCAGGATAAGTACTCCAGCACAAGAAAATCTTATGGTGACTTTCCTCCTGCCACCCTTAAGCCACAGCAGCCCTCCCGCCAGCCTCGCCCAGTTTCAGATGGCATCTTTCTTTCCAACTCATTCCAGTCATCTCCAGTCAATGCCAACAGTACTACTGCCAAAAAAAGCCAGCCCCCACCCCCGTCAAACAAACCAAGTTTCATCCATGCCAGCAGCTTTAAAGGTAGACACAATGGAATCAGTCATCTCTACAGAACTATCCTCTTGTTTTCAACTCTAGTGCTCTAGATCGAATTGCTTATTTTGTGATTTTTTTTTCCCCCCTCCCCCACACTTAATCACTGTTTTCACTCTGGTGATCTAACTTAAATCCTGGTGTTAATATGAATCCTCCAATTTTTTAATTATTTTGATCTCTCAAATTTTCTTGCTCTTTACCCAGACTTTTCAAAAACAAAAACTCCATCTTTCACACAATGAATCAAATTATTTTAACTACTGCTCAGCCGATTCAAAGTACTGTTGGTCTTGGCTTTCACTCTATCTTTCAGTGATTTGTTTTGTATGACTGACCACTGTTTACTCAGGGCATCTGGAAGCACACCTTTCTTGAATGCAGGAAACCTCTCCTAATGGGTTCATGGACAGAACTTACCTTCTGCTTCGTTGTTGGTTACCAGGGTTCTCTCTTTTCACAGTGTGTGCAAATGGCTTTAAAAATTACTTTAGATATAGTTCTTTAACGAACAAGCACCAAGAGACATATAGAATGCGCAATTAGTTTCATGTGGTAGCACCATTAGTTCTGGTTTGTACAGTGCAGACAGACAAAGTCTAAATTTCATATTTGTACTTTTTTCTTTACTCTTTCCCATTCCTTCTTCGCCTCTGTGTTTGTCTCCTCATCTTGTTTCTTTTGTAACTCTAAGTGGTCAACCATAATGAAGTTTAATTTCAAGTAGAGCTCTAGTTGCTAGGAACTTTAGCACCATATTTTGTCTGCAGAGTACTAGTTCAGCTATAGTGATGAATTCAAACCTAATTCAGTTCAAAGTTCCATGTTAAATTTTTTTAAAATGCTGCTATGTAGGAGGAATCTTAATATACTTAACTCTTTAAGTATGTCTCATTCTCTTGAGTTTATTGATATAATAATTTGTCTTTAAATAGCAGCATCTGCTGGCGTTTTCCCTACATTTGTTTTCTTCTATATTCTTCTGAAGGGAGTGGTGGCCAGGACATTCCCCTAGTTCATTCTTTTTACTTATGCTGGAAGTCAACAAATGCCTGACAACCAACTCAAGCTGATCAAATCATCCTTCTAAAATGAAGAGTACCAAGTCACCTGAGATCTCAAAGGGAAAGTGTTAAACCATTCTAGCAGAATGACTAACTTGTTTGCTGGATTCAAGTCTGAGTGGAGCAGGTGGAAGCCTACAATGCGGTATATCCCTCATCACCTTTTTGGCCACCTAATGAATTATGAAAATCACTTACTTGCTTTATTCAGAGGTGTGCCCTGGTCATAGGGAAAATATGAGCCTCTGGATAGGTTCCATCTATCAGAACCATTTCTAATCCAGCTGCAGTAGTATATGAGTTGGATTGTGTATCTGTATGAAGCCACTGAGCTTCCTGTCTGCATCTGTTTCAATTCAGGCTCAAGTCATCATTTTCCAGCAGGGCACCCTTTCCTTTGCAGGGCACATTGACTTCTGCTACATTTGGACTGCTTCCATTCCAGTGCTGAAGAGAAGCTCTGAACAGTATTGTTTTAATATTGCTGAAGGGCCAGTAGTTTAGCTCACTTACAATTACTGTCCCACTGATGCTATTGATGCTTAGTAGTTTCACTGTTTGCAGTCAATACAGCACCCAAGTTGTGTGAAAAAAGTAACCACAATGATTCTTGTTTAAAGGTAGGGGAAAAAAGACCCTCATTACTTGTCCTGATGTGTTGCCTGTGAGATCTCAGGATGTAGTAGTGTCCAGGGGTCCTGCAAGCCCATCTGTCACTCCTGTCTGGCTCTGTCATAGGTTCCAAATCTTGGAAGGAGAGGGATGGTTTTAGCTTTTCAGTGTGTTTTCATTAGACTGGAGTTGAAGCAGACACTACTACCTGCTATGTGCTACCATTACAGTGCAAGTAATTCCATTATGCCTCCCCACCATGCACATAAAGTCACTGAAAAACTCACAGCCAGTTTTGTATGAGAAGGACTCTAGCTTTCGAACACTGGATATCACAGAGAATTAATGAGCTAAAATAAGATTAAAGACAGGAAATAGCAGAAAAGATTATCCTTAATCACTGTAACTATCTATGTTGTCAGCTTGTTCTTAAGAATAATCTGAAATGGTGGGCTTCCAACATGAAACTTCAGTACTGTATGTCTGTACTGAATTTTTGTTTGTTCAAAAGGCTTTCTTTTTCCAGAAATTCTTATTTGAAAACAACTTACAATAAAATGTGCCTTCCATCATAATACATAGGCTTCCAAAGGCCCTTGATTTGGAACTTTGAAGGCTGTACATATAGTCTATTAAGCAACCCTAGAACCATCAGTCAGTAGTTATCACCACCACTCTCCCTGCCTCCCATCATCCACAACCTAGAATACAATATATAATTGCATTTCCCCATCCTGCTTTCTGTTAATTTTAATTGAAAAATGAATCTCAAAGTGAAATGTTCAGTGGTATTGTGTGTGCACATTTGTTTTTCCTGGAAAACAGTCAAAAGGACAACCCACAAATATTTGGTTAGGGTTTTGGTAACAATTAAGAAATATTGTCGTATGATGCTTCGCCTTTAATAGCCTAATTCATAAACCATATAACTAATTCTGAATACTCTTATTTCATAATTTTTAAAATAGCCATGAGAACAGGTTAACTTCACCTGATTACTCAAGCTTCTATGAAGACTGCCTGCGTAACGTACAAAGCCGTTTGCACAAAATGCAGAATTCACTGTGCAGTTTACCATCTCCCATCTTGCTGACTCTGTTACATTCCTGTCCTTTACAGCTCTTTCCTGTTCTGAGTGTTAACTCTAGTAAACCACGCTTCTGCAAATTTTGCTCTCGTGCCTTCTTCCACTGGGTCTCTTCAGACCATTGGATCACTTAACTAATGAAGGAAAAAGCCAATAAAAACTACTCTCCTAATAAAATGAAACTCTGAACCACAGCCTGTGGTTCCAGAATTTCTAAAATAAGGAAGGATAGTATTTTCATCAGTGTGAGACTCATGTCTGAGAGGAAAAACAGTCTGGCATACGTAGTATGATTTGGTCTGCTACAAATTTGTGGTGGAAAAAATTTAGCCTACAGCATACTAACTAAATTTGCTTATGTGTTCCAGTATCATATGTCCTTTATTGAATATTTATGAGAAGTTACATATACCAGTGGAAGAAGCAAACATTTCCTTTTGTACCAAAGAGGGTTCACAAGACATAACACGTTCAGTATTGAGACCAGAACTGTCTGAAAACAAATCTGAGCTGTGTGCTGACACTTACTTTTTTCTTGACAGTTATTAAGAGAATATGGTCTTAAATATAAACTAAATTATTAATGTTTTTTATTGGAAATAAAAAGTTTTGTCTTGTGGCCTTTAGAAAGAATTAATATAATGTGTAAAACCTGTTGTGTTCTATCAGCTTTTAAAGGTGCAGTGCTGCAAGATAGTTGCTTGAAATTTAAGTGCAGGGGAAAGAGGTCATCTTCTGAGTGGTACAGTTCACCTACTCAGACTAAACAAAAATTAAAATTTTGACTATTGAATTGCCAATTGGTAAAGCTTAAAGAGAGCAGCTGCAGCTAACTTATTTCCTGTGGACCTTGTCACAGGGTAACAAAGTATGTTGCTCTTACCTCTGATCTCCTTGAACAACTTCTAATGTCTGTGTTACAATAAGCCATAATAAGATTAAGACAATGATTTGGTGTGTGCTGGATAATCTAAACACTTTGGGTTCTCACTCAAAATCAGGAATAAAAAAATTCAGCAATTTTGAGGGAGATGGAATTTAGTAGCACTGGTTTTAAATACTCTAGAGGTAAAATGGCCCTCTAAATTTATTTCTGATTCTAGTTTGAGATGATTTCTTGACAGAAGCACTGCACCTTTTTTAAGAAATATAAAATTTCTGTGTTGTGACTGCAGTCCTTCAACTTCCTTTTTCTTTTGCATAAGGAATAAATTCATACACTGGATCTACAGGAGCAGCTGCTGGAGAAGTTTATCGGGATCCAAGAGATAAAAGATCTAAAAGGTGACATACAGGAGTCCATGAAGTTTTATATACCCGACTTGGCCAACTTCTGCAATATGTTCTGTTGTTGTATGTCTGTGGGCTGTCATTCGTTCTGCAGTTGGCTCTATCGTGGGTTACAATAAATCACAGCTAAGTTCTCCACAAGTCTTCCAGGTGATCTGAAGCACTGCTGAACAGCAGCAAATTTCAGCGCTGCAGCTAAGTAAACCAAATGACCTATGCAAATGAACAACTTCAGCTCTTTTAGGTGTATTTATGAATCTAAACAGTATCTCTCAAGTGGGATTCTTACCAAACTTGTAGTAAGCATAAATAATGTAAGCTCTGTATGTATTTCATACAAGCTTTAACATACAGCATACTGAGGATGTGCTTTTGTCTTCCAGTGCTTTTTCTTAGACATGTGCCATCACATAAAAGCTTGCTAAGTTAGCCAGAGCAGCAATTCTGTGCTAATATAGATAGACCCTTGGTTTATACCTGCCTTGGTTTATACTTGGAAAATTGGAAGGTATTTTCATTCATTTTAAGGTGCAAGAAGTGGTCACAAGCCATAAATTTGTCTTAAGTCATAGCACAATTAAAGGTATGTGTGGACAACAAAACCTTGCAGAACAGAGTGGAGGCACTTTTGCTGTAGTCAAAGAAGCTATGAGTCAATACATGTAATTAAGAATTATTATGATTAAGGATATTGTAGATTAGAATTATTAATTTTTTTTTTCCTTTGCAGTCAAGATGCGGATTTACCTGGAGCACCAGAAAACTTGACTTTCAGGGAACGCCAACGACTTTTTTCACAGGGTCAGGATGTATCCAATAAAGTAAAAGCTTCTAGGAAACTAATGGAACTGGAAAATGAGTTGAACACAAAATAAGATTAAAGCACCTTATCAGATGTAACGGAAGATCTCCAAATTGAGGGATTGAGATGGGGGGCACACTACTAATGAACAGAAAATGAATGTTTTCTGAAAGGAGTCACTTTGATTCCTCTATATCTAAGACTGTTAATTAAGATTTAGAGATGTTGCAATAGCAAGAAAACTTACTTTGCCAGGAGCTTGTGGTTTATACAATGAAAGCACTGTAAAATTTTAAAAATCACGTGAAGGTAACTTTTTCCTTTCTGTTTTGAGGGGTTAAGTTCTTGTGCACCAACCCAAGTAGCACTTGTCAAAGATAAGTTCTGTTTCCTGGTGTTTTATGGACACACTTTTGTTTTAGCTGCTGAGCAGAGAGAGTGAGAATAGCTTGAACTGCCTAAAGTAAGCTGTGCACTAGAAGTTAGTATTTTAGGTTCTTTGATAAGCCAGTATCTGGGCCACCTTAAGTTTGAGATTTCATATGCAAGTTTGACATACTGTATGGTGTTCATAGAATGATCAGCCATATCAATACAGATCTTACCAATACTTAGTACTGGAATAACACACATTCTGTTGGTGGAACCTTGGAATGAAAACATTTCTAGTCCTATATATTTGTTGGGTCTAAAATGGTTGCCTATAAGTTTATCTCTAGTTGCGAAAAAGTCTGTAGATGCATCCCCACTGTATGTGTTTCAGACTTTCAAAAATGTGAAGATACAAACCTTTGGTTAACTGTTTCATTAAAACTTACATAAGCAATAGATAGTAGGCTACACTAGCAGCCCTCCATCAACTAGGACCAAAATGTTAGTAGTGTGTTGAAGGTGAGGAGTAATGATTGCAGTTTCAAGGTGAAGAGAAGGGATACATAAAGTTTCCTGAGAAAGGCAGATTACGTAATTAGGTAATGAGGCAAAGAACGGTATTGATAAATCTGTTGTTACCAGTTCAGCAATAGATATTTTTTTCTATAGAGACATGAACTGGCATATTACTGAAAAATACTGAAGTGTGAAGCATCAAATACAATTCTGCAGTCTGGGAGTGGGAATGTTAGTGAGGTCATTAACAGAGCTGGTGTCCTGGCGGGGAACCATGCCTGCTCATGATGAGGAAGTAGTGCTAGTGAGCTCTTCTTCAGTCTAGCTGGCTTTACTGACATCCTATTAGTGTTGTACTGAAAACCTTTTTGGCAGTTCAAGCTATTTTTTTCACACTGTAATAGCCTTATTTAATTTTAAATTGTTAATCTTTTTCCTCCCACTGTTTCTTCAGCTATGCTTATGTGGCTGATGATGTTGGGAATAAGGACCTCATCAGAGTTTTTCTCATTGTGTGATGTTAAGACAATATATATTGTGATTCCAAACAAATTTTCTATTTGACAAAGCCCTTTATTGGCTTTAGATGAATTTTTTTTTCCTGTATCATATTGTTCTCTTATAAATATATATTTAGGGAATTGTGCACACTTCCAGATACAAAGGGGTAGACTTTCACTGCCTTAGGAAAGAAATCACTTTTAATAAGAGTTGTATGATAAATAAATGCAAGTTAATGAAAATTGGACTGTAAATATTTTTTACGTATTTCAGGTTTCTTATTTGAAAGTGTGCTTTTACCGTTTCACCTGTTAAATATGAAGTAGAGGATTAAACTGGTTCCAAGTGTTAATGAAGGATCTGCATGCTTGCTGTGTCTGTTCATCAGCAAAAGCAAGCCTCTCCCAATTTATCTTGAGAACACTAGCAGCCTTACAGTGACAGGCTTTCCTTAAGGAAAAAAAACTTATGCTGTGGCTGAATTACTGTTGCTGCTGGATTCCAAAAAAGGCTTAGCAAAAAAAATACCTATAACCTTCAGTTGAGTGGATTTGGCCGCTATTGGGCATTCGGGTCAAGTGTGAATATGTGTAAAAGTGCTTTTCATATTTGTCTGTGCATTATTATGAAAAACATCAAAACTGCTGTAGTTTCCCATTTCTACTGTATTTCACTTGCAACCTATTTTTAATAAAGTTTGTATTGTATTTAACTTCGTATTAAATTTTTTTTTGTACTGTTTGCTATTCAATTCTGCATTCCTAACAACATTATATTAAACTAAAGGGGCTCTTAGTATGTTTTGCCTTACGTGTCCTCTTAAAATAGATTTACAAGCAAAGTCAGTGTATCTCACAGTAAATAGATGACAACCCCAGATTAATTTTACATGGAGAATCGATGAAGGAGGCTGATCTTCATGGATCAGAGAGGAGAATTTCTTGGCCTAATGTTTGATACCTGTAGCACTGACTTGAAAGAAGTGATTTCTATAGCTTAACCAGCAACTTAAGAAATGGTAAATATTGGCGAGGTCGGTTATGCAGGCTAGTCATAATGTGTTTGTATCCTCCTCAAGTGCAAAGTTTCTAACAACTAAGAGGAATGTGGAACATGGCTTCTTTTGGAAAATTAAGTAATTACATGCAGAGACTCCACTGTCATTTCTCTGTTTAATGGGAGTGAGCAGTTTAAACTCTGCTTCGGGAGGGAGCCATGCCCCAGTGCAGTGTTCTAGATGTCTTCTCCTGTAGCTGTATGTCCACTGGAGATGGCATTGAGAGCCATCTCACTCATTGAGAGTGAATACCTTTAATCTGTTGTGGGGTCTGGAATTTTCAAAATCACAATTGAGAACACAATTTTAGTTTGAGATAAGTATTTAAATGCAGGGAAGGAGCCAAAGGAACCTCACAAAGCTGAAAGTGCTGTTTAATATGTTGCCAAGTTTTGAGTGTATAGCTTTTGGTTGTGAGAACAGACTAAGGAAAAAGAACTTAATTGAATGTATAGCCTGGAAGAAAAAACATGTCCGTTGTTCTGCATGGGAGTCCCTCGGTCCATGCAAGAGCAAAGAAGCTGTACGAGCAAATAGTGGCTGTAGTTACTGCAGTCATGACCTGTGTCATAGAAACTTTTTATTTCCAGACCAAAGTAGTCCAGGGGTTGTGGGAGAGGACCTGTGTGGGATGTGCAGCAGTGGTAATGCATTACCAGTAGGGAAAGAAGTTTTGGGCTATACCTTGCCAGTTCAGGTTGGGTTTGGTCAGTGAGCACACTGGTGATACCACTGAACAGTGCAGCACCTGCTTTGCTTTAGGAATATGAGTTGTCAACCTTGGCAGTTGTCAGCTCTTGATGTTTTAATTGATGATGGCCCTTGTGGTGATAACTCTGTGAATTTATATTTGTGCATGCTGCCAGCTCTCAGCAAAGACTTTTAATTACTCTAAAAGTCTTTCAAATTTTCCCTTCTGCGTGTTTCATCCACATACACTGCTATTCAACTCCTTTTAGGTACTGTTTGTACTACAGCCTTTCTGGTACTGGATGAAAAGGCAGGGAAATGAAGAAATTGACAAAGTCCATAGTATGTGTCCTGTTCACTGAAATAATAAATAATATAGTTGATAATACAGATTGTAGGTCAAGCAATGACTATACAAGCAGCAGAATAAACAAGACTGTTATTTACTTCCTAATTCTATTTGATAACCCAAGAAATCCAAAATAATGTAAAAAATGAGCTTCTGTAAGACTACTCTTAAAACACACTTAGTAAATCATATATGTGGTAATAAGAATGGGAAAACATTGGCTCTTCCTGCTTTTTTCAGATGATAATGTTGTCCTAGGTGATCAGTTAGTGGCTGTGTGGCCCAGAAGGCAAAGCCTTACAGATTAAAAACTTGGAATTGGGTAATTTCTTTACAAGCTCTCCTTAGGGAGACCACAGTGCAATACACCTGCTCAGAGAACCTCAGTTTATTCTTAGTAACAGATGCTCCAAACTGACCTACACTTGCTGAAGCAAGTGTCTTGCTAAAACTGTGGATTGAAGTATTTGCAGCTTCACTGAATAATCTTCTAGGAGGTTCAAGTGAACCTCCTAAAGGCTGTGTACAATACAGCAATCCCAAGTTACCATCTGCTGAGTGTGGTAAATGCCATTCATACAGGCAGTACGAAACCTGAAGGCAGACTCTCCATGTTTCGCACAAGAGGAGTAGTAGCCTTCTCTGCTGGTACTTTTCTCAAGTGCCTTTCTACTAATTTTGTTTCTTGTTATTGTATTTGGGAATGCTGTAATGGATTGCTTATCAGAATGCTGAAGCTGGGACCTCATAGGTCTGCTGGGTTTCACTGCTGAGGTTAAAGTGAAATGCATCAGAAGTATTCAAGTACACTGGGTTTCTGTGGCCAAGTTTCGGTAGCTGGATGGCTACAGGGGTGGCTTCTGGGGGGAAGGTGTATTTAAGATTATTTTTGCTTCTCCCTCTTTAGCTCTGATCCTGTCAGTAATAAATATATTGAATATCTCCACTTTGAGTCTGTAATACCTGTGATGATGATCAACAAGTGACCTCTCCCAGCTCTTAACTCATGAATCCATTGGTTTTTTTCTCTCCTCTGTCCAGTTGCAAAGGGGAGGGAGGGAGCGGCCTTAGGGGGTACATGGCATCCAGCCAGCATCAACCCCACTACATCAAGACAGTGCTTACTTAGTAGTATCTCTAGATTTATAATCTACTGATGGATTTTATAACCTGTAGATGGTATTTCACTGTTGCGAAAACTACTAGTTAAACATGGGTTTAGATCATTAAATTTCTGTCCTTCCAATGGACAATTTGTAACATGGCAGGACTGCATTTTGCAGGGGGATGATGGGATCAAGTTGGTAAAAGTTTGGGGGGGGAAAAAAACAAGATTCTTCAAAGCACAGAATTGGTATAGAAAGCTGTGCTGGTGTACAGCCTGGTAGCATTTCCAGATGATAGGTGGATTTTATATTTGTTTCTCCCCTAGATCTCACCGACAGACTTTTGCTCTCTGCCCATCATGCAACTTCTCCTAAGAAATAGAAGGAAGATCCCTAAAGAGAATTGCTGCTGTTACGATGAGTCATGGATTATACTGTAATTTTATTTTTACTTTTTTATACAGATGGGACAATTTTCTGTACTATCCGACCTTCAGAGGTGCATAGAGGAATGACTAAATCAGAGTAGTCTATGGATGCTCAGTTTTAGGTTACTAGTTCAAAGTCAGAGTGATAATAAATTGTCTTGTCTGTACAGCCTACAGAAACAAGATCCTTAATCTCATTAATAGTGAGTGAAACCTTCAGTAAGGTTTTACATTACACTTCAGAGATGATCCTTCTGAGAGGAAGCTGAGTTTTCTTGGAAAAAAACATTGCTCTGACTTGATTGCTGCTGCAGGATAAGCATTACATATAAAAATCATAGCTCTCTGTCAAGAATTGAGTCACACCCCCCAAGATACTAAATTATTCTCCCCAAAATAGCTGATGTTGATAAAATCCTTAGTGCCAAGGATGTTGGCCTTAGTGCCAACATCTTGCAACATCCACAGCATTGCAGCACTTTTGAACTATTTTTTTTTAGCCCATATCCATTTGTCAGTTCTCATTTTTCCACCAACCCAGAACTCATTTCAGGGGCAAACTGCTGAGTTACGCTTTTGCATGCCAAACCCAAGTGCAACCAGCCGGCTGGGTGTTTTTTTAAACCGAGCCCACAGATTGTTAGCAGCATGTTGAAGTTGCAGCATCACAGAAGGTAGTGAGTAGAGATGCACAGGGGAGTTTGGTTTGCTCTGTGATAAATGGCCTGCATCGGGGTTCCTCTAAAGCACTGCTATCCCTTTTGTGCCAAACATGGAGAGATTCATGGCTGTGCGTATTTGGATTTTCTACTGCCTGTAAGAAAGCACGTTTGCCATGTGCAGTAGACAGTAACTTGAGACTGCTATTTGGCAGAACTGGATTCCTCTGTAATTATCATGTTGGTTTTGGTTTAAAAAACCCCAAGCAACTGTAGTGCAAAAATAGACCTACTTCCCACTTCCAAGAAGCTGGCATGTTTGTCTCTGGCAAACATTTTTTCATACTTTATAGCCAAATAGTATTATGAGTGCTTTCAAGATCATGTATGTAGTGCAATACAGTAGAGCACTAAGGAATATTACTAACATTTTCACCTTGGAAACCTTAGTGTGAGACCCCCAGCCGTAGCCTGGATGAATAACTCCTGTCTTGGGCAGCCTCTCAGGACTCCCACACCAGCTGAACCTGCAGGCTTTGTTCTTGTCTTAAGACCAGGCCTGACACTGGCTGTGTTCACAGTTACTAAACAGATCTCTGTGGTGCACCATCCTGCCCAGTGACAAAGCAAGGTCTACTACAGCTGCTTGCCCAGGGCTTGGTCAAATTGGGGTTTGAGCAGTTCCAAGGGTGGAGACTCCATAACCTCTTCTGACAGCCTGTGCCGGTGTTTGGCTACCCTCACACTACCCTTAAACTCCTGTCCCGCGGTGGAGCAGGATGGAGCTCTCCCATCAGGTATCCATAGGTATGGACTGGATCTCCCTCAACCTTCCCATCCTCCACGCTGCACAACTCCTGGCACACTCCATGTAACAGACGTTCACAACGCTTAATCTTCTTTGTGGCCTTTGCAGCCTTAGCCCATAGCACACATCACCCACTGCTCAGAGGAGAAATCCTGTAGCAAATATTGGAGCTCTCGTCTCTGTCCTCTTCCTCACCCTTTTTGGTGAAGTTTGCACCCCTGGGCCCAGGAACTGGGGGGAGCCTCACACCAGCCCTGGGAGCTCCAGGATTCCCTTCTGTTCCTGTGCTCTGTCTTGATCCTCGGCCTTGACTCTGAGGTCACCCCTTGCAAAAGTCGGTTCAGGCACAGAGATCCCCCCAGCCTCTATGGATAATGGACATGGATATCTGAGGCCACTTATGCAAAGTGATGCTGCAGGTGGAGAGATTCCCCCCAGCCCCTATGGGTAATGGTTTTGGACCTCTGAGGTTACTTATCCCAAGTGATGCTGCAGCTGGAGAGAGCCCCCCCCCGCTCCTGCGGGTGATGGACATGGACCTCTGAGTCCACTAATCCCAAGTGACGCTGCAGGCAGAGGCGTTCCACCAACCCCTATGGGTAATGGACATGAATCTCTGAGGCCACTTATCCCGGCGAACACTGCAGGCAGAGGCGTTCCCCCAGCCCCTGTGGGTAGCGGGTACGCAGCCCCGAGGTCACTTTTGGGGGGGGGACACTGCAGAGCGGTACCCCGCACCCCCACGGACTGCGCCCCGTCCGC
>VXAU01001879.1:186358-305001 GCA_013399695.1 Formicarius rufipectus | reverse complement strand
GGAGCAGAGCGGGACGATGCGGCCGCGGCACAGCGGGATGGACGCGGGGTCCGTGTGGGCGCAGCGCCTGCGGCAGCTGGAGCAGCAGTTGCGCGTGAGGAGGCGGGGCTGAGGGCGGGGCACCGCGGGCCGGCACTTGCAGGGTGTTCCCGGCGGGTGATCCCAGATCCTGCCCCTTCTTGATGCCAGGCGAGCGGGCTGAGTCTGCCAGCGGGGAGTGGAGGGGCTCGTCGGGCCGCCCGCGATGTGCGGGAGAGGTTGCGGTGGTCGTGGGATGTCGGAGCAGCGAGCGGCTCTCGCTTCGCCCCTCAGGGCCGGCCCCTCTGCTGAGGAGCCGCGGCACCGTCCGAGGCCTCCAACACAAACCTGCGTGGTGGTGCGGCAATAAAACAACTCTTCGCTGAGCACCGCGGCTCCGGAAAGGGCCAGGAGGTGTTTTTGTAAAGCAGAAGTGGTTTAAGTTGTGTACCTGTGCACTGCCGCACAAGGCAGGCAAAACGACAGAAAGGATAGAAATAAACTCTAAATATTCCTTTACGTGCCTCTGTACAAATATTGTGGTGGTTAAGAGATTGGGGGCAGGTGGTCTTTTGATCTCCGAAGGCTGAGAAACAGTGGAATGTAGTAATGAAAGCTTTCATAATGAAATAATGTCAATCAGACTAAACGAGTCTGATTACTAATTAATGATGATCTCCGTTAAATGAATCTGATTAATTTTCTGGGGGTTTGGTTGGGTTTCCTTCCTTAGGCCAAAGAAGAAAGAATAGTTGTCCTGGAAACTGAAAATGCTGCTCTTCATCTAAAACTTGCAGAGGTGACTTGTTTTATTTTTTTTCAAAAAGAGTTCTTGTGGAAATTAAAAAAACACAAAAACAAAAGCAAAGACACTGCAATATACCTTCCTGTTTTCAGGTTTTGCACTCTACCAGTTGGGAAAATTTATGAAGGGATTAAGTCTCAGTGTTTCTTTCCTTTTCAAAATCATAAATGGCAGCAGTAGTGATAGACTAGGTAGAGGTTGTCTTAAATTTAAATGTTTGCTATTATTTTAAATCTAGGAAACTAAACTGGAGGGATGACTCTGCAAGAGTTAAATACGGAATATTGCATTCTTCTTGCAGGGAATATGTTTAAAACACGGTGGCACATTTTCCAGTAATACTTTTGAGATGCAATTAGGATGATGCCTTAAAAAGGACTGTTCATAGAATGCAGGCAGGACTGCATGATGAGGTGCTGTTGCAGATGTACCTTGTCACATAGCACATGGCAACAACCAGATGCCTAAATTTCCTTATATCCTTCTACAGAAGCAAAGGTTGTTTACCTCAACCATTCCTGAAATAAGGAGCTGCCTGTGATAATGTTTGGGGCCTTCAAGGGTAAGATTTCAGAGATGTAAAGAATTTTGAATACAGATCTATGCTACTAGAGCAGAGCCAGCTGTGAGTATTGGTAGTGATACAGGCTGTTGGCCAAGAGTTTCTAATCTGGGCTGAAACATTAACTGATTCTGTGACCTCAGGAAAGGTATTTACCCTCCTTGTGGGTTTGTTAACACCCATGGATAAAAGCAGGTTTAACATTTTTCAAAGTCTGACTGGAAGCAGATGGTACGTCTGAAATGAGTTTTGCTAGGTGTACAGAAGAACACTCTTAGTTATTCTGAGAAAATGTTTTTATTGAGTTTGTTTTGCTTTATAATTTTCACTGAAAGCCTTAAGTATTTTAGCTGATTATTTTTTTACCCTCAAAAGTACAAGAAATAAATTATTCTAGTCAGTAAGGTTAATTTGCTGGAGCAATCTGAAAACGTGAGGTGAAACTATGAAATAGTTTGACCTTAATTGAAGACTATTTAAAACAATACTAATTGAAATTAGTAATATTTAAGGTTGTGCAATGTTGCAATGTATCTCCCAATATTTCACCAGCTATGCTGTTAAGAAAAGCAACTGCCCTTGGCTGTCAATCCCTGACCCTTCAGATCTGCTGGTGGAGCTGCCCAGTGATTGAGCTGTAACAAGTTTAGTCACAGTGACCAGGGTTAACAGAGGTCTCATTCTTAACTTGTAAAAGCCGATTGGATTTGTTTTGGCTGAAGTGAGTTAGGGATCTTTGGAGGCAAACTTATGAGGATTGCCATAAATTAGGATTCACAGTGTAGATGTTTGTCTGTAGGCTACATCCGTCTAATAATAATGTTGTCTCTTGCTGTAGACCTTCCCTTATATCCTTGAGACAGTGATGAGTTCACAGCACTTCCACTGAGTTCTGCAGCCCAGTATATTGTTATCCCAACAGTGTATTTTAAGGGTTGTTACTGAACATAGGAAGTAAAATTCTTTCTCGGTAGACTTCCTTTTGTCTGTTTGGAAATGTGGTTATCTACCTGCATGCCCCTTGCTTTTGTTAGCTGTCCTTGAGGTCCTGATCCTGCAGTCTTCCTTACGTAAAGCCAAGTCTGCTAGAAAGGATCCAGTTGTAAAACTGAGATTTCACTTTGGAGAATAGTATTAAGAAGTTCAGTTTGACTTCTGTTTATAATAAAGTTGAATGTAAAAGTTTTATAGTAAATTTTTGTAAGTTCTGGCCTACGAACAGCTCTGATGAATGCTAAAACTATTTTAATGGAGAAAACCTCAAAACTAAGGCAACATTTGCAATAAAGATAAACTTGATAGTGGAAGTGATGAAAGGGTGACTACAATGACAGTAGCATTGACCATTCTGCTTTTATAGTAAGTGCTGAGAAATATGGAGGGTCAAGGGCCATCTGTGCAGATGGTGCAGATTAGATGTTAAAGTAGGTTTTAATTAGCTTAAGCTTATTTAGCAATAAAGCTTGAGTACTGCAATTGCTTATATATTTGCTTAACTTTTTGCGTGTCATTAGAGATACTAATTCTGGTATGCTACTTGTGTGCATTTTTGTCAAGCTCTTTGTAAATGCTGCATCTGAGTAACAAGAAACTTGAAAATCCTCCGAGTAAAAGAATGTATAAACACTGTATAGAATCAGTCATGATTTTTGGGAGCTTAAAGCCTCAAAAAAAAAAAAAAAGAAAATTATAATTTTTTAAGAATATTATTTTCCTGCTATTTATTTTCCATGTAATAACTTCTTGTATTAGTGCTAAGATGGTGCATAGTAGTGCAGGACTGACAGTTGCATTTGTAAATGGAAGATGCCTGCTTTGTGAAGGTGAAAAATCCGTATGAAAGTGTTGGTTTAGATAAGTTAAATACTTTTAGAAAAAGTATAATCTTTCTTTATCCTAACAGCTCCAGAATATTGCATTGTTGTTTTGGCCAATATAATCTCTAATTAAACTGCAATTAAATGTTTGCTTTTTACTACTGCTATCAGATTGTTGGAATTAAGTCAAACCTGTTGTGTGAGTGGATTTAGCTCTTCCATGCCTTTTGTTATTCTCGCCTATGCTTTGCTAATTTGAATAACAGGGAACCGCAACTGCAGAATTTATGGTGTGAATAAAGTAGGAAATAAGTCTGTGCTGGAGATGAGTGTATTTCAGAAACAAAGGAAGAGGTAATTAATGCTGGTTAAGGAATGATAGATGTCAACAGGTGGCAGGGGAAAGGGGTTGAAGAAGTTGCAGCTTATTTTAAGCACCAGGACTGTCAGTAAATGACAAAAATGCATTTTTAAATGGAATACAGATTCTTCTATATTGCAGAATTTCAGAAGAAATCTCTACAGAGTTTTTTTGTGTGTGTGTTCATGCCTGTAAATATTTAAAGTTGTACCATTTCTATTTTTCTTTTCAACATCTCAAGAAAAAACCTGGTACATAAAAATTGCTTTTGCATAATAGGTAATTTTAGATGGTTAGGAAGCATTCTGCTCCACATCCTTTAAAAATTGCTATGGTTGTGTTGATCTCTGAAGACACAGTGTGTGACTTCATTGGCACGGTTTTGCACCATTGCTGCCCTACTGAATGTAATGGAGTCAGTGTTATCAGGAGGCTGGAGCAATGGACACTCAGTTGGGGGCTGTGTATGAACAGCTCCTTGTGGACTTCAGCAAGTAACACACGTGTGTGTCCTTGTTCTGTTTCATGTCCCTCCAGAGTGCCTTCTACATTAAATCTAGTTTCCAAGAGACACTTAATCCAGCTATGTAACAAGCCCTTTTCCCTAAGTGAACACAGTTTTAAGCCTTTCGATCCTCAAGCATAAGTGTGTTTAGAGACTGTAAAAGCATTTTAGTAGCCTGATGCTCAAGTTTACCACCCTAAGAAAGCAGAATTATATGATCTTATCCAGTTATCATGAGGTGATTGTTGTTACATGACTCAGAAAAAGGTAAAAGCAAAGAAATTATGTATTAACAACATCCCATGAAATCAAATAGTTGAGTTACAAATGTTTACAAAGGAGACAGAATACACCATGAAACATGAGTATTTTAAGGTGATTTTCTGGTGATTTTTTTTTTAACAGTATCAAGGATGGGCTGTAAGAAGCACTAATGAAGTGTTGCAGCTCTATGCTGCTCATGGCCAGCAGCAGAAGGTGCAAAGGAGTTCTGTTGTAACCCAGCTGCACAGAGCAATAAAGGTAAAGACATTTAGTAATAATGCAGCCATTATCTATGTCCTAAACATTTACATGCTTATCAAATATAGTAAATCACAGAAAACAGTCAGATATGAACCTGATCTATGGCTTTACTGTATTCACAGCAGAGCTTGCAGTGAGGTGTAGCTGTTGTACAGTGGTTTTGCTACAATAGGCTGCAGTTACCTGAGAGTCTGGTAAAAGTGGCTACTCCAGAGCTCCAGGATCTTATACGTAGGATGGTATCAATACCCAAGCTAGATATTTTTGTAATCAAAACCTTGCAACTCCTGATTTGTTTTTTAGGGGATGTCTATATGATAGTCGGTGATTGTGATATACTTTAACCAGATAGAAAGATCCTTTAAAAAAGCCTTGGAGAGCTCTATTGATTACTAAGAGTTCTGCTCTGTCAGACCTCACAAAAGGGGGTAGTTGCTGTATGCTCATTCAGGTTGTCTTAATTTTTCATCAGAGAGACTGAAACTGTTCTCCCACTGCCAGTGCTGTAATATTTTCCTTTGTTGAAGTAGTTATTCATTAAGTTACTCCATAGAAAAGTGAGTGCCTTCTGGAGGCACTTACAAATGTCAGCTTTTCTCAGGGCAGCACTGATTGGCTGCATAAAATGACTGAAAATTATTGCAGGAGAAAAACCTGATTCTCATTACGCAGAAGGCTGCAGCTTCATTGTAGCATAATTGGATTAGATTGTTATTGTAGGTCACTTCCAATGGAGCTGTTCTGTTCTATTCTAAATACAGTGATTCTGCTCAGTAAATTTTGTGGTGGTGTTTTACATTTTAGGCTACCTAGTATGGTTGAACTGCTTATGATGCAATACCAGTGGATTGAGATGGTTCGCTTTCAGACATCAATGAATGCTAGGAGGGAGCAAAGCTCTCCAGATAAAAATGTAGATGAATGGTAATCCTATACCTGTAATAACAAAACCCCCACTTCTTCCCAATTACATTCTGTGGCTTTTGAGAGAGAATGCCCTGATTTTGTCCCTTTAGTTTAGTTTGCCTTTTTATCACTGAAACGACTTGATTGATTTATGGTCAGTACCATAGCTGGAAAAACAAAATGTTACAGAATATGTGACACTTGGTACCAAGCTGACTAATGAAACATCACAGTCATTCTGTGAGATAAGGTATTGATAAATTCATCTTACAGATGGTCTTTCATACTGGTTTCAAGTCTTAGATGTCAGGGAGTCCACTGACCTTAAAATCAGGTCAATTTGTTTTTTATTTATTTGAACTTGTAGGTGAATATAAGTTGATATTATAAGCATTTAAAAGAATCGTTCTGTATCTTATGCTGAGTTATATCCATAATAGAAGTACTTTTCTGAAAAAAACCCAACTCATTTCCGATATTTTCAAAATACATCTATGCTCATTAGAAGGCATAGAACTAGCTTATTTAAGAAATTACTTAGATTGAGTCTTAGCATATATCTCCTGATCAAAGTGTGAAAAATGAATGCAGAAAGGGATATGCAGATCACAACTTTTCATTGCTAATTCTAAATATGTCCTATAAGTGGACAGAGCACACACATGCTCACACACACTTATATTTGTCTGATGAAATAAGAAAGAGACTTGGTATGTGCTTGAAGTTGTGTTACAGTGAAAGTATGTAGGATAAGATGGTGAGGGTCTGTACAGTTTTGCTGAAATTTTTAGGAAATTACATTGCAAAATGTCTTGCTTCTCTAAACATATGGAAGACTTCCTTTCCTCAAGTAGGGCGTTCTTCCTGCCTGTCATGTCTCACCATAATTGTGTGTTGTTATATTGATTCTTCTTAACTGCTGTTTTTGTGTCTTTGTAACATATTTTTCTTCTTGCTGAAAAGAGGCTTAAGCAAGACCTGAAGAGCCTCCATTCATTTGCTCTTGAGCTTTCGAAAGACTTTCGGCGTCAAAGCAAGACTTGTCTTTACCAAGTTTTGGCAGCAGTCCAAGGGATACAGCTGCAAAATGAAGCAATGCAAAGTAAGGCTCATTGTACTTACATTTCAAACATGTGACATCAACAATGTAATTGTTAAAGGTTAGCAACATTAAGATACTGAGTTTGATTTTTTGAAATGTGTCACTGAAATTGTGGCACTTGTTTCTTGTTTGACATTAAATCATGAAGGAGCTCTAAGAGTTAGAAGGAATACAAATACTCTGCAGAGGTTATGACTGATCATTTGGATTTAACTTTTTTGTGGATTGCAGCTGCTATTAAACTCTTGCTAAGTTGGCTCAGCTGTAACATTTTTAAACTGAAGTTCTCAGGCTTGTATCTTGACTATTTCAGAATAGCCAAATAAAGAATGCATTGCTTTATAAAGCTGAAATTTGTCTCCTTTTGAATGTATCAGAAGAGGACTCAGGTGACTGAAATTAGGATAGGCTGGATTTTTAATATTTCTGTGTACTTACAGAAAAAAAATTACTTCCAAATCAAAACTTAGTTTCACTCACTAGACTGTAGATAATAACACCACATGGACTACTGGTTTGGAATTCAGGTGCTTCTTTGTTCTTGGAGGGGACCCAGAAGTGCTCTGGTCCTCTCTGTCCTCATCACTGAAGTCTAAGTACATTGGCCCTACACCTGGATCTCATGGCATGATGAGACCTGCTGCATCTGCTTTCAGTATCCTTCATTCTGGAGGAGCTCCTGCCAGGGCTGAGAAGCACACAGCTCAAACTGAAGCTTAGCAGCCTGATGGACTAACAACAAATAAATTTGTAATCAGAGACCCCGTGTGATGCTCTAGTATCTATGTGTTGCCATTTAAAAGGTATGGGTTTGTCCTGCTTTACTTTTTGGTTGAAACTTTTCATTTTGGGATTCATTTGATTCTGATGAGACTCCTCATGTCAATAGCAACAAACAGCATTCTTGGTGATAGATGTTTACAGAACTTGTAATAAGTTATGATTAAAATTGATTTGATTATAGTATTATCCATGTAGAGAAAATGTTCAATCAAGATGTCTTTAAAATGGAAAAAAAAAAGGTAAAGTGGAAATGTAACTTTATCTAAGGGCAAATGGTTTCCCTTACTGAAGCAGGGGGCTAAATGAATAGATAGCAGACTGGATTTGACACTTGAGCGGTTTTGGTGTAAATAATTAGTAACTATTCCTTATGAGGCCTTGCAAATTCCTGTTGACTGTTCTCAATTTGCACTTCATGATGCATTGTTCTATGAAATCATATGCAAGAGAAGCTTCCATGCCTATAACAAAGTAGCATGTTGGTACTTTGGTGGGTGACTTTTGTTTTGGATTTGTCTGTTTTTCATTTCTCTGTCAAATGTTTTAGATGGAGATTCTATTGTTAAGGTTAAATGTGACATTTGGAATTGCCATCCTTAAATTACATATAATCTTTTGTAGACAGAAAACCCTAAGTATATATTCTGGAGAGAATATATATTACCAATTTAATCTTAAAATAGAGATTGAAAATGAGGGAGAGAATTACAGAAGAAACATTTGAGTAGGTTAATTTCAAGGCTGTAGTTGACATGCAACAAACTATAAAACTTCCCTGTAATAACTGAGTAGTGCCTTGCTTAGAAATATTTACTCACAGTCCAAAAACCAGGCTACTGCCACCTTTCATACTGAAATTTAAATAGTAGCAGTTCATAAGAGAAGCGCCCATTATTTTATTGTTATAGGCCTATTTCCTTCATAAACATGTAGTTTTTGCCAAAAATACTGGCCATGCAACTTCAAATGATGCTACTGAGACCGATGCAGTAATTCAGTAGATTTTTGGAAGGGTAGGAATTTATAAAAAATTAAGATTACTTTTTCGATTGCTTCACCATGCAGGTAGTATTAGACAGAGGAAATTACATTATCTGTGCTGCTGCAACCCAGTGACGTAGATACACTTTGCAATTCCAGGACACTTAACCTCTGGGCTGGAAAGAAAATTGAGTAAGGAGTTTATTTGTCACTTTACCTATATGCTAGCACCTATGTGCTTTGCTCCTGTTGGAGAAAGCTGAGCTCTGCTTTGTGCTGATGTATTTGTGGAATGTAAACTATCACCATCTTTTATTCTTCACTCAGCAGCCAAGTCTCACCAGCTCAGCTGCCTTTTGAAAGCATTCCCTTCTTAGTGTGGAGAGGAGAGAAGTGACCTTGGATCCAGCAAGTGAAATATTGTAGCAGCCCAAAATCGTAATCACAGAATCATAGAATGGTTTGGGTTGGAAGAGACCTTGAAAGGTCATCTAGTTCTAGCACCCCTGCAATGAGCAGGGGCATCTTAAACTAGGTCATGTTCTCAGAGTCCCATCCAATCTGCTCTTGAAGGTTTCCAGTGATAGGGCATCCACCACCTTTCAGGGCAATCTGTTCAAGTGTTTCACCACCTTCATTGTAAAAACTGCCTTTCTTATATCTAATGTAAATCAACACTCTTTTAGTTTAAGACCATTGCCCATTGCTCTATAGCAGTGGGCCCTGCTAAAAATGTTATAGCCCTGGATTTAAATTACAGCTGAATTCAAAAGAAGTTTTGGAATTAAGTTTTTGCATTATACCTGCTTGTCCTAGAAGACATAATCAGATTGTTCTTTTTAAACTGGAATCTAGTATGGCAAGAAACATTAAAAACTCCAGGAAACTATGAGGACAGCTACACATTCGTATCTCAGTTCTGCTGTGGCTGTGCTAGTTTATGCTGCTCCCATTTTTCATATCCCTGTCATGGAAATTTCTATTATGCTTGTGTAACTCTTTGTTACACAACAAACATGCAGTACAGATCAGGGTGCTAATCCAGGACTGAAACTGCTCAGAAAGATGGATTGCTTTTAGACATGACTGTGGAAACTAGTGTGCAAGCGCAGCAAAACATCTGATGCAGCACTGAATGTGGAGGAATGAACAGCTTCTTAACCAGGACTGTCAGTTAAAGGAACATTACAATCCTTAATATGCTTGCAAGATATCACAACTGTTAATCTGATTATTGATGAAGATCCAAACTGATCAGTAACATTTAAACAAACAAACAAAAATCAAAAAAAAAAATCAGCATTCCCAGCTCCCAGTGAATTTCTCTATAGCTCAATGAGATGAGAAAAGCGTGGGGGAAAGGGACATCTATAATTGCTGCAGGCATGGAGTGACTACTTGCATAATGAAGACTGTGTAATTAGTGTTTTAAAACAGATGTATCCAATGGCTGCCCCTAGGATAAGGATGAAAATGTAACTCCTAAGTAGCTTGCTGCTGATGTGGAGCAGACAGCTGGGAAAGGGTTAAATAAGTCTTTGTAACTATATAGCTCTACTTTCAGGAAAAAAAAAAAGTTCAGAAATAAGTTATGCATCAGGAAATTTGCTCTGTGAAGCTTCAAGAAGTTTTTCTGTGCTGCACATAAAACTTTACAGAAGATGGACATTAAAACTGATGGATTAGTCTTAAAAATACCAAAATACTATCTGCTAAATGTAACTGTAGCAACTAATTTTCTAGAGATTGTAGTCCTTCACCTATTGCTGAAAAGCCCTGGTGTCAAATTAAAAAGCCCCAGGGCTGATTTCTATTTTCACCATAGAAAGTCTAGTCAGGAAAAAAAAAAAAAGTTAATTAGAGCCTAATTAACTGAAACTGGACTATAACTTCCAGTTGGCTTCTCAAAGTCCTAATGAAGAGACCACTTAGATATTGAAACAAATTAGACTGGAATAATGAAAGAGTACCCTTACCACCTATTGCTTTGCCTTACTGCTTATTCAGGGCACTTAGGGAACTTCAAGTGTGTGTACACAAATTTGTAAATGAAGATACTTATTATGGAGAGTATATAAATAATAAATGAATTGTACCCTTGTGTTTTGAAAAGTACAGTATGACTAGGGGTCAGTGACTCCAAGAGGCTCTTTTGACAATTTATGGTACCATCTTTGCATGAGATTCTCCAAACCAAAAGACACTAGTTTTATTATTCCCCATGCAGATGCAAGAAAAACATTTTTCATAGTGAAACTCTTATTCTTTGATTTCCCAAATATTAACATCACGTTTTCCCTGTATGGGTGCACTTGTGAAAGAACATTATGAGCTGGAGGTGAACAGGATGGATATAAGAAAAAAAAGTTATAGAAATCTGTATTGTAGACAAATGTCCCTTGAAGTGATCTGATTTTTAATCTGTACCAGAGAGAATAAATCATATGCCTGCCATACTGAGATAATAAGTTTATTCCTTTCTCTGTACAGTGGCACACACTGAGGCTGGTGGCCATCCTGCTGACTCAGCTCCCAGACTGCTTGATACTCTACAACTAGATCTAGTAACAGCAGATATGGCATGAACCTTGGAAGTGACAACCACATCTAGTAGCAGGTTGCTTCAAGTTTGGGTTACAGGCTTTGCTGACAGATAACATTACCTAAACTGAATTGCCCTAACTATCTTTTATTTTTGATTGTTTTTCAAGTCTTCGCGTGTATTGTTGTGGTAATTGTAGCTTCACAAAGTAAGAGCTCTGGTGGGATTTTTCAGAGGTATCTCATAAATGAGGAACTAACTCTCCTAACTGAAATTTAGTAGAAGTTGAAAAAGTTTATGCTTGTATTTCATGAGGTGCTGTTGGAAAATTCATTTTGTGAAGTCACTGAGTTTATTTCTTTGAAACTACTTTCTTCTAGTGTTTCAGATAAAAGCTTTTGATCTTGAGCAGTCTCTACAAGAAGTGACAGAGAGGTACGAGAAAGAAAAGCAAAAGAGAAGGGCTTTACATAACAGCTTGATTGTAAGTGTATTTAATGACAATATTTTCTTATTCCCAAAATTTTGTCTTTACATGGATATATTGCTTCCCCCAACTGTTTATATATGATGCATTTATTTGCTGAGGCACATTTGTCTTACAATAAACCCCAGCCCTTTCTTTTTACTCAAGGATTTTTCAGATGCAGTAGTGCAGGATACTTCTCTGAGTATCATCCGTTTTGACTAGTGGACACAGTTTGAGTTTCTTCATCCTCTTGTCTAAATTTGAAGCTTCTGAATTGTTTTTAAAATTCTTAAAATTCTTAACTTGAAATTGAAAAGTAGTTGTGTTTTATTTTTTCAGATATGTCTAGATGTGTCCTGCTCAGCCAATAGTGATGGTTCATCTGGATTTAATTTTTTCCTTTTTGAACTTTAACTTTACTCTTTCTTCCCACTCCCTCAGATGACTAGTCTTGAGTTGCCTTATTCAGGACTTGATTTTTAGAAATATAAGTCACCTTCAAACAAAATTCTTAGACATTTTTGTACCTGGGAAAATGAAGCTCTTTGTTAAAAAGTACTTGCTTTTCAAGCTCTGCCTTGTGTTGCAGTTTACTGAAAGGATATTTCCTGGGGTGGTGGTGCATTAATGCCAGTGGTCACTAGTCATCACAGGCAAGCTGTTCTCAGTCATACAAAACAAGAAGAACTGATAACCCACAAAAAGGAAGAGATAAACTGAAGTCTAAAACAACCTGCAGAGAAAAATCAGCTGCTGACTTTTTAATTATGTAGGAACACACAGTGGAGAGGAAAATATACAGTATGTTTTATATTCCACATCTTCCTCAGGACTGGTGGAAGAGAAATGGAGTAATCTTGTCTGTTGAGTTAACATAGGTGTCTAAAGAAGCTCAGGTAAGGAGGNTCCATATAGACTGGAGAGGGGCTACACAATTCCAGATCTCTGAAGAGCTCATACTTCCTCAGGCACTTTCTCCTACGTTACCTAGACGAATTATATTGATTCTGTTTTTCACCCCACAGCATCTAGGGCTATGATGTAAACACCTGCTTTCTTAAACGTGTTCATGTCTGTTTGGCAAATTCCAGTGTATTTGTCCTCTCCAGCAGCTTGTGCCAAATACACCTTAATATTTTAACCCTAGGAACTGAGAGGAAATATCAGAGTCCACTGCAGGATTCGACCGTTACTGCCTTTTGATGATGCTGCTGGACAATCAATATCACAAGACAGGTAATTTATTTTGGTTGTTTTACGTCTTATCTGACTCATAGTTAATAGAGAAAGCAATAATTATATTTACGTAAGAACCACTGTGTCCTTGATTTTTCTGTTTTTATATGTGTGAGAAGACAATAATAGTGTCATAAAAATTAATTGCTGTTTCTTTTCTCCTGCTAATTTGCCTTGGCCAATCTCGTACCCCTGTGTAAAAATATATCCACCTCAATAGAAAGCCAGAGCTGTTTCTGCCAAGCTAGGATTATCCCTGTCTTGGCAGAATTAACACAGCTGCAGTAAGTTTAGAGTGTATTCACTATCCTATACAAATTCTGGGATTCAGTAACATAATAACTGCCAGACGGCGTGTGTAGAGAAACACACTCAGCATTGCAGTTGTTTTGTAGCGCTACAGAACACATTGGCTTGGCTGTCAGCACACACACTGGTAATTCTATTTCAGTGTAATTTGGCTCTGCATCCCTAACTTACAATACGTTTACTGTAACCGAAGTGTCAAAACATTCCAAGATCCAAAAGGAAAAGAGAGATTAGATGCAAGTATGTGCTTAAGAAGCTAAATTCTCCATAGATGACTAACATGAAAGAAAAAAGGGATTGAAATATACACAAAGAAAGAAGGGGAAAACTTGTTGGGTGGCTAGAAACCTGTAACATTCTCATTTGTTCTATCAGTAAATAAGTGATTTAGGGCTTTATTTTACTTTTGCTCCCTGGTAATTCTAAAAGAGTACATTCAGTGTTTTGGACTTTATTAATTTTTGGCAAATCTGAAAAAAATAGAGTTGTTTTAATTAAAAAAATGTCAAAAATAACAGGATATTTCAAGGAACCTGAAGGAGAAACTTGCATTAACATGTGCTTGCTATACCTGAGAAGGAACCCACTCACCATTTCTGTTGCAATATGGAATAGTGCAATCAGGTGCTGACTTGCAGTTTAACAAAGCATGAACTAGGCCAAAGAAACAATCATTAAGAGTAATTTTTCTTAATGTATTAAAAAGTAATTTCAATAAAGCTTTTTTAAACAAAGCTGTGAAACTGGAGACTAATTCTCCAAACACACAAATGATTAAATGTATACACCTCCGCAATCCCAGTCAGTGTTTGTACTAGTAAAGAATACAAGATTAGGAACAAATATCTAAAAAGAAGGTATTTTTCACTTTAATATTCTAAAGTGAAAGCCTCTCTTTACAGGCTCACATTACAATCTCAAAATAGTAGACTGGCTTGTAAGTGAACTAGTCTTAATTTGGTTTGTTCTAAATGTCTTTTCTGAAGCTGATTATTTTGCTTGATTGCATTTTAATTTGTTTTTTATTCACAGTTAACTGTAATGTATATTATGTGCATGGGGTACAGTAATAATCGCAATTCTGAAAGGTACTCTTCGCACACTTTGAACATTGGCTTTCCTCAGCTAAGCAGAACATTATTGTTTGAAAGGTACTTTTTCCCCCCTCCCATTGGCTTTTTTTTTCCCCCTTACAGGCAAAGAAACTTTTCAGAAAAAGTGGCATATGCGTCTGATGATGTAAGTATTTGATGGTGAAATTCAAAAGCACATTCATAGATACTAGAGGAGGAAACAAGAGTGACATGTGAACCATGAGTTTTTTTAAAAAATATAGATACTTTCTTGTCAGTTGGTGCCCAGCTTTGGTCACCCATGGGTGCAATAGCAGGTGATTTGTGCTGTTTTTTGTCCTGACTCTTTGTAGTGGTAATAGGTTGGAGCTTCAGCTGGTGCAGCCATCCATTAACCAGAGATTGTGTGTTTGCAGTAGTCAAACTGCTGCAGACTTCCTGCAGTCAGTCCCCTTGAGCCACTTGTATTTGCTGTAACTGTTTCTAAAATTATATCTAACTTTTTAAAATTTTATTATTGCAACACAGCTAATGCATTAGGAGAGAAATATGATCCCTCATGAACCACTGCAGCCTACGTGGCAGTGCAGTCAAGCATGTTAGATTGTCCTGGCTTAGATCCATTGGAGGAAGGAGAATGAACATTGAGATTGCAAATCTAAATGACATTCCAGCATTAATTGAGGCCATTACCAAGATACAAAATTTAAAAAGGCACAGTAGTGTGAGCTAAGGTTAAAGTATTAACTTGGAGTTTAATTTTCTTAGCTGCCATAGTTCTTAGTTGACTGCACACAGTTACTTACATGGTGATTAGCCAAATTCTCTTTTAACAATATAGTGCTTAAAATATTGCTGAAGTAACCTACAGTATGTTATGCATTTAAATCTCCCAAAATACAGTTTCGTTAGACAGACCTCACTGGCATAATGTGGATAATTATATATATAATGTGCAATTAGGTGACTAAAGGAGCACGTGAAGAGACTAAGAAAGAGTAAATATGTTAGCAGATAAAAAACAAGGGTCTGTAATGGTAGACGTAGTATTCTGGGTGCCATGACCCATTTATTATACTATAAAATACCACAACCGTTTCTGACCTGTTAAATTTTATTGCATTTAGATGAAATTAGGCAATACTTAGGTTTTGGCCTATTTCATATAGATATCTGATGCATTACAATTTCTATAGGTTTACAGGCAAAGCAGTGTCTGCTTACTTATGCAAGCTTACAAATTTTAGTTTGTGTGAGAATCACCTGGTAACCTTCAATATGCTAACCTTATTAAATATTTCAGGAATATAAGTGGACTTGATTGTAAAATGAAATTTTCAAGATACTAACTTCCTGTTTTTGGAAAACACAACATAATTTCAAATGTTTTATTGGTTTAAAAAAATTGTTGTAATAATCCTTCTTACAAAAGAAAACAATGTTTATTGCCTGTTTATTTTCCTTTCAACAACAGAAGGTGTTACACTTGTGGCTAGGATAAATATGCAGTTTTCAGATGAAATTATGGGGCTCTATTTTTTATTGGGGTTTTAGTTGCAACACAGGCAAAGTTTGTATTTCCAGAAACAAGTTAACCATTTTCCAGACAAGTACTTATGATATGAAGGAATTTTTAGATCAAGGTCAAGAAGTGTCTCTGTGATAGTGGTGCTGAGTTTACTAGTTTTTCTTTTTAGATCATACCTGTCTTGACAGACTTTTCCCTGAACATTCTTTATGTGTCTAACATAACCATGCAGTTATCTGCCATGATCATTTTAGAGTTAGTGTATATTAGAAAGCAGAGTCACATTTTAGAACCAGATTCATAACACAGTCCAGCATACGTATTGGAAATTATGGTTGGATCTTTCGACAAGCTTCAATTTGACATTTTTCCTGGATTGGACAGCAGCTCTAGTTGTTGTTGGCTGAACTTCGCGAACGAAGATCTTGGGATAAGCCTGCGCAATGGATTTTTTAGGTGAGGCACAGTGTGCGCGGAACTGGCCCCACACCCTTTACTCCTGAGGTTCATCTTGCCATGGCCAAGCACACTCGGACAGCAACAGCGAGTTCCTCGGGATGCGAACCGGCGTCCTCAGAGGAGGAGCCGGCTCCACAGGCGGGGGCCTACGCCACTCGGCCAACGCCCGCCGCCTCTCAAATTAATCTCAAATGTTAATCTGTTAATCTCAGATTAACATTAAGGAAAAAAAACCAAAAACAACCAACAAACAGAAAAGCAATAATGTCAGGCTGTTGAGCAATCCTGGGAGCCCACATGGGTCAGAGCACCAGGGGAAGACCTCACTTTATCCTCTCTGCCACCAAATGACACAAACGTGGCACTGCAGCCACGCCTGCAACACAAGCTGGGGCAAGCAGCTCTAGTAATATGCTAATCTGTCTCATCTATGCCAGAACTTTGTTATCTTGTGACTAGAATAAGGAAGACCATGACAGAAGCTGCAGTATAACTTTGCTTTGCTTCTCCTGTGCCAGGAGCTGTGGTAGACTTTCTTCAAACTGTCTGTAGACAGGCAGAACTGACACTTAACAAAATGATTGGGTATGTTTTTGTGAGACTGAGGTTATGTAAATTTCATTTAGTCTTTGAGTGTTTTTTCTTTCGTTTATTTAGAGATTTATCATTCTTTGAAAGACACATGCAACCTTTTCTATAATCTTGCTCATCTTATCTAGAGAATCACTCCAATTCTGAGTCTAAAAAAAGGCTTAGGATTTTGCTGGATGTACAGAAGTTAATTTCAGTTTTTAAGCTACTTGAAGATTTTTGAAGTTTTCTTTTTGCTTTCCTATGTATATCCAGCTACTCAACATTACATTAACAACTCTTTGAAGCTTGTTGTGCAGTAGTGGTGGAGAGTGAGTGTACACAACACATCAGGTGGAACCATTCTACATAGGTGAGGACACTGAGCAGTGCTGAAATTGTCACTACCTGAGAAAATTTGCAAATGACGTACTGAATGCACAGGCTCTTTGTAATGGTGATAGCACAAGGAGGAATGGGTACAATCAGAAATATGGCAAATTGAGCTTAAACATGAGAAGAATCTGTGATGCTGGTGAAACACTGTGACAGGTCTCCCAGAGAGAGTGTGGACTCTCCATCTTTAGAGATACTCAAAAGCTGACTGGACATGGTCCTGGGCAGCCTGCTGTAGGTCACCCTGCTCTGAGAGGGAGTTGGTCGTGATGATCTCTGTAAGTCCCTGCCCATCTCAGACATTCCATAATTCTGGTTCAGGACTCCACCTTCTGTTTTTTCTGTAGTTCCATCCATCTCTGGAGGCTGTGCAGTGTATGCTAGTGAACACAGGTGTTGTGTTTGAATTAGTAGCTAAGGTTTTGCCTGGATTGACAACACCGAATGTAGACACTTAAATGAAGTGCCCAATTGTGGAAGTGATGTTGGAATCCAGAGAAAAAGAAGGTGTCTGTTTCTACATTACAGAATCAGAATCATTTAGATGGGAAATGACCTCTGAGATCATGTCCAGCCTATGACCAGACACCACCAGGTCAACTAAACTACAGCATTAAGTGACCCATCCAGTCTTTTTTAAACACCTCCAGGGGCCGTGACTCCACCACCTCCCTGGGTAGTCCATTCTGGTATCTAATCACTTTTTCTGTGAAGAAATTCTTAATGTCCAACCTAAACTTCCCCTGGCACAGCTTAAGACTCTGTTCTCTCATCCTGTCACTTCTAACCTGGGAGAAAAGGCCAACTCCCAGCTGGCTACAACCTACTTTAAAGTAGTTTTAGAGAGTGATAAGGTCACCCTGGAGCCTCCTCTTCTCCAGGTTAGATGTTCCCAGTTCCCTCAGATGCTTCTCACAGAATTTGTGCTCCAGACCCTTCACCTCTTTGCCCTTCTCTGGACCCGTGATTAATTCCTTTCCAATGGATGGCTAAGAGGCTGTTCTGAATATTAAGGAAGGCACAACATTCTGCTGTTTCTTAAATATAGGATTGGGAAAACATGAATTAACACAGCTCAGACCCTCCTTTCCATGGGAGATAATTTTTAATAGATCAGATGGATGTAGCAGTTGAAGACGTTATCACTCCCCAGTTGCTTATTACCATCCCCAGATAGAAGTTTTTTCCTTTGGTGCTTACCCAGTATGTGGGGAATCTGTTAAGCTCTCCATGTCAGCCTTAGTGCTGTGTCAGCCAGTTAACCAAAGTTGACAGTGAAACGTGAGAAGCAGTCACAGTCTCTCTTGCATTGTCTGTGCTGTAGAGCAGCAGTCTTGGAAAAGAAGGAACAGCCTTCAGCAGACACAGAGTAACAAGCGATAAGAAATTACAATTACCCCATCTGGATCCAGTATTCCATATAACTCATTTGAAATTATTTCTCTGCCTTACTGAATTTCACTTACTGCTCTATTCTCTTGTCTTGGGGAGTCAGGCTTGGGTGTCAGGACAGATAGTGAATATTTATGATTGTGCATATTTCTGAAGTGTCCTTTTGTCATTTTCATGCTCCTTGTGCCACTGGAAAAACTCAGACTTGGGAGTATTCTGTCACTCTGGGGTGAGAAAAAGGTTCTTCAGTGTTCATGTGAGACAGCTGTATGGATTTCACAAACCCTATTGGCAGGGAAACCTGATGAGACTCTTTAGGGCAGCAGCTGTGGTGGATATGTTAGGCCATACTGATCTCCTGAGAAAGGAAGGTCATTGCAAGGGCTTATATGAAACTCCTGCCTATTAAAAGTTAATTCTTTTGTTTCTAAGTTTTGCAAATGGAATTTTTTCTGTCTTATTTCTCACCTTCGAGAAAGTTGGTCTGCAAATAAATTTGATACCTGAATCAGAAATTTCTTCCCTAAGTATATGTTTTTCAATTTTTTTTCCTATTGTCCTTCCCCCAGAGCCTGCTGGTTATGGATCCCATTAGAATTTCTGTGTCAGGCCATTTTGTAGCCAAGTGTTTTACTGACATCTGTGCTCTGCTAAGTTTTCCAGTACTGGGGTAGGTGACATAGCTCATGCTGTAGAGAAAGTGTTTTGTGTTGTTAGTTTGATAATGATGCATTTTCTTTCTCCAGTGAGGAAGAAATACTTGTAAACTCAAAGCAAGAAATGCGATGTTTGTTAGCCATTCGCATGCTGGACATGCTGTTATGCAGTCATTATTTGCTCAGCCCTTTACGACTTCAGTCTGTAGCAATAGTCTTTTGAAGGCCACTAGTTCAGCGCTACAAGCTACTTGTCTGAAGCACATTAGGAATTTCAGCACTCCCATCAAATGAAGCCACAGGTTAGTAAATTAGGAAACCTCTTTGAATTGGATGAATTATTTTGTGTGCTAGCAAGCTTTCACCCAAATTATAAACCTCACCTCTTTTTCTTTGCTTTTCTTAGCAATTAAGCAACTTTTTCCAGGAGGAACAGGAGGGCACAGAAATTACTACTAAGTCATGTCAGACTGCTGTGATTGTACTCTGATAATAGTTTATAAAGCTGCTTGCATGTTTGCAAGACTTACAAAGTTACTGTATAATTCATCTGGAAAGTGGATTCCACTAAAACCTCATGGAATTCTAGCAATTGTGCTAGTGCAGCTCTTTCTCACAGTTGTGGACTAGCATGTTGGTCAATGTAATGTGCATCTTATGCTTAGTTCTAGACTTAACTGTCTGAAAAGGCACTGAAAATTTGCCCACTAATAAAAAAAGAGCTCTTCTTGACATTTTTTTCTACCTCTAGTGGCATTTAGGAAGGTTTTACTTGCCTGTGACCTTCTAGGTACATCAGAACTTCGCATAATGTTTTGGATCTTTCTCTCAAATTTAAGTGCATGTTTTGTGCTGGTTGTTATTGAATAACCTGAATGAGTTTTGAGATCCTTTCTTGTGGTCTTGCTAGTTACTGCAGCATACAGGCTCTGAAGCCTTGTGTATTGGTGCTTGCTGAAGAAGAGCCTTGGATTTCCTGATCCTTAATTACTGCTGTTACCTGGAACATTAGAATTGATAAATATTTCTTGTTGTGTGTGTGTGACTGTGATAAAAACTGTAAATATGATGGTTTTTTTCTCATAGGAAACTGTCCTTGTCAAGTGTAGCCGTCCTGGTCATGCATCAATAAACAAGATTTTTCAGTTTGAAAGGTGGGTAGTCCTCTGTAGCAGTCTGGAGGTCTGAATTTCCAGACTCATTTTATCAGTAGGCATTGGCTAGAAGATGATGCACTTTCTTGGGGTTTTTTTGTTTGTTTTGTTTGGGGCTTTTTAAGGTCTTTTGTTTTTGTTTTTTTTTTTTTGAGGGAGGGTAGGAGGTTGGGGATTGTTGGGGGTCTTTTTTAATGTGATATTTATGTTCTTCCCCAGACAAAATAATGCACTTCAGGGTATAGATTGACAGCACTTCCTCTCAGTAAAGACTACTGATAAGCCTAAGTTTGAAATCTGTGTAGAGACTTATTTGACCCTTTTCCACAATCTAAGTAGCTGTCATGATCCTTGCAACATATTGCAAGGTAGCAAAATGTTTTAAAGGTAAGGAAGGGATTAAGGGGGCTCATAAGAAGATGGGGACAAACTTTCTAGTAGGGCCTGTTGCAATAGGGAGAGGGGTAATAGTTTTAGACTAAAAAAGAGTTGATTGAGACTAGATATAAAGAATAATTTTTTTATAATGAAGGTGGTGAAACACTGGGACAGGTTTACCAGAGAGACAGTAGATGCCACATCCCTGTAAACATCCAGGGTCAGGTGGGATGGGGCTCTGAGCAACTTGATCTCAGTTGAAGGCATCCCTGCTTATTGCAGGGGAGTTAAATCAGATGATCTTTAAATGTTCCCTGAAACCAAAACCATAAATTAATCTATTTATTGAGGTGGCTTGCATGACTGAACCAGAAACTGGACTGAGCACTCCTAAGAGTTGATGATTATATGTCTTGAACATAGACAGCATGGTAGACTAGTGGCATGTAAGTCAGTTCTCCCTGAGGAACAGGCCATAGTGTGACTACTTTCTGTATTAGAAGCTCAAAAATCCCCATAGATGAGTGTGATTTTGAAGGCACCAATTGTGATAAGTGTTTTAATGGGACGCCAGAGAGTGAGTCTGTGAGACAAAAAACTGCAGGGAGTCAGGCTTGAAAGGTACCTTCTGTGCTTTCAGAATGGTGCTGACCCAAACATCTGAAAACATGAGTGAGGAGTTAAATTAATACATGAACGAAGAAATACAAAATTTTACCCCAATACCTTTTTTCTAATGCAAACTTTGCATCTATATATTGCAATAACTCAGTAGGCTCTCAATCCCCAACCATGTTTAAAAACCCTCTGGAAACAGAACACATGAGGACAATTTCATGTTTCCTTGCTTGAAGGCAAAACCTGATTTAAACTCAAATGTCCGTGAATTATGTGTTCTGGTTTAAACTTAAGGTTCAGCCTGAATTGCTGTAGTTTTGCTAAACTTTGCTAGTCATTCATTCTTTTTTCAAGGCTCCTTCTGAAATGCTGACTTTTTCTATTCACAAAGACTGGGGACTGCTGTCAAGTAGGCTACCAAGCACCTGAAAATTCCTGAGATAATGTAAACCTTGGGGAAGCTTTACTGACTTCCCTAGGTTATAGGACTCCTTTGATTCAAGGCATATGAGATCTCTTAGGGTATGTGGTCCCCTCACATGTCTGCTAAGCTACTCGAAGTAATGCCTTTCACCCGTCAGCTGTACCTAACACAGTTAGGTACTGTACCTAACCAATTGAAGTAAATACAGAATAATGCTGGAATTCAACTCTGTAGAGCAATACAATTAATGGTATTGACACAGGACTCTAGAGTGCTGTGACTCTGGAAATGTAGTGTAGATCCTGATTATCACGAAGAGAGTTAAAAAAATGTAAATCCCCCAAAGAATGCAGTTCTTGGGGAATGTTTTTTTGGTGTCCCAGAACAGTTCTTTTTTATAAACAGAAGAGCATATGGTTCTTATGAACTCAAAAATGTTTATTTTTTTAGCAATGTTTTATGGAACTAATAAATGTCAAAATATTTTATTTCAGCTCAGAAAGAAAATTCCAGCTTTCAGCATGTTATGCTTTTGTAATTTTATTGGCAAATCAGCTAGCAAAATAAAAAAGAAGCTCAGAATTTTCAAGGTGAAATTAGCATTAATCAGAATACTGGGACAAATCTGTCATTATTCTGGTAAAAGTATATGGGGTTATAGAAAGAGATTCTTTGCATTTGCAGCATCTTTCGTGGTTTCAGGTACCTAATGAAGTGGGTGTCCATGCTTCAGCCAGTGCTGTGGTTACAATGTAGCAGAAACTAGTTCAAGCCTACTTTAAACCGCTTTTTTAGGTAGGGGTAGCAGCATTTGAACCACAGCAGCTAAGTAGTGGTAGTAAAGCTCTTTTAGGAAGTTGAACAAATATTTAGAGTAGTTAATGTAATGTGGAGCCCTGTGCCTTCCCTCTGATCTGCTTACCAGAACCAGACCCTGACACAGCTAGCTGTGGCTGTAAAATTTGGAGGTAATGGCCTCAAGCTGCACTAGAGTTTAAATGTGTGTCCAACCTGTGTTCCGGTCAGACATCAGGAATAATTTCATTGTGGAGAGAGTGGTTAAGCATTGGAACAGGCTGCCCAGAGAGGAGGTGGAATCACCATCCCTGGAAGTATTCAAGAAACAACTGGATGTGGCACTTAGTACTATGGTTTAGTTTACAAAGTGATGTTTGGTCAAATGTTGGACTCGATGATCTTGAAGATCTTTTCCAACCTTAATGATTCTATTATTTTATGATTCTATTTTGCATTGCAAACTAACTGCTACGACTGGTTGATTTTAGCCTTGGTTTTGGCTGGTAGCAATCTGTTTGCTTTCTTAGGCAACAAAAGTCATGAATGGCATCTGAAGATACTGTGAATGTTTTAATCTTTAAAATACCTTTCTAAGTTTTTTTTTTTTTTAATGTATTAGCTCTAAGATGTTTTGATATGTTAAGAAAAAAAAATTTCAATACATACTGAGTTAGAGGCCTAGTTAGTTAAAATGGAGGACCTGGTGTTAATGAATATTTCATCAAGTGCAGATGATAGATGAAGCAGAGAACAGTGTTTGAAAGTCCTTTTGCACTCTTATATTGACCTTGCAGATTTGATGTGCAAAGTTTACTGAAGCATATGTTCATATGCATGCAAAGCAAGGATGGAGTATTGCTATTCAGTGTCTGTGCCTTTCTGGTGCAAGCTGTTCCACATCTCTGCGTATTTGTTGGCTTCTCAGTGGACTCTTATGGCACATTAGTGAAATGGCAGTATAAGCAATATTTGTCCATCAAGCCAGACAACTGCTCCTTTTCTGATTAAAAATAGTACATTTTCATGCAACTTACAATTAGTCTGTGGAACACGTTGCCACAGTAGGTTACTTCAAGCCAGGAATTCAGCAGGATGCAAAAAGAAATGCTAGTTTTAATAATATTTTTTTTGAAACTGAGATTCAACTCATATTTCAGTTTTGATGACAGTTTCCAACTTTAAAGGATTAGGATGAGGCAGAGAGATGAATTATTGTGTCTCCAGCCGTTACAGTGTTTCTTGCTCCTTCCTCTTTCTGTTGTCAGGAAGAATGCTGTATTCTGTGCATTGGCTCCAGTTCTATATCAGTTTATCAGTGACCCCTGTGTGCAATCTTATTTATGGAGAACATGAATACAAAAAACTGTATTTGTGAAGTCTATAGACTGTAGCAGACAGATCATGGTCAGATATACAAAGAGGCTTGAGTAAATGCTGAAGAGCATTGTTTGTCTTCATTCAGTTAAACTTGTAGTATCATACACAAGCTGTGGGATACTGCTAGGTGAAGGGTACTAGTGCTCTATATGCACGGGGAAGTGACTATGCTTTGTAGTGTTTGCTGCTACCAAAATTCTTGTTTCTAATTAGCTGTTTTGCTATGAGCTGTAAAGAACACATATTCCTTATTGGAAAGCAGAGATAAACAGAAAAAAAAATCACCACAGAAAGATACCAGAAAAGGAAGCTTTTGACAAAGATAAACATTCCTACCTCAAATATTTAAGTGTGGGTAATGACATTCATGCTTTAGATTCTCTTCATCTTGTATAAACAATGCATGCTGCAGACTATAATCTTGGGGAGAATGCATTTTTGGTGTGCTAGAAGAGAAATTAATGAGTTAGAACGTCCACGTTTTATGATCAGAATTTTCTCTCTGATTATTTCCTATTTTGAGGTCTTGATTTTATGTTGTATAAACTTGAAAGGGTTGGTGGAAAAATTTCTTTGTATATCCTGTGTTCATTTTTTTTTCTCCTTCCATTTGAAATTGTTTTGGCCCAAGGGTTGAGCTGTCATTACGTTTTTCTAAGAGGTGCAGTGATTCGTTCAATTTAATTGTCTTTCATTCTATTTAAAAATTAGTCTGCAATCCAGATAACAATGTAAAAGAAAGTCTTTCCTTGAGTGAGAAGTGTTGATTTCAGAGTAGATAGTTCATCAGGGGCAAGGACGGAAATACCTTAGGCTGATACTGCCCACAGGGACAGTGAGTGCATCCTTAAACATGACATTCAGGGGCATTCTGATTTCTTCTCTGCCACTGCAGCCTATGGACCTCTTACATATGTACACTTGTGGCTTGTTCCCTTCAGAACACACAACTGCTCCCAAAAAGTGAGTGAGAACTTGGAGTTCTAATTTTTGGTTCCCTGACATTAAAATGTCAACAGGCCCCATATTTTATGGCATTAGCCTACATTTTCCATAGTTTGCATTCTTGTATTGTGACAGCATACTTATATTTTTTCTCTGGTTAATCATTGCACTTTGTTCCTCAGAGTTTACAATGATTCAGAGTCTCAAGATGCAGTGTTTGCAGATGTGGCTCCTTTGCTAACTTCTCTCCTGGATGGGTAAGTTAAAAGGTGGGAGTAGAAAATCTAAAGCACAATAATCTACTGAAAAACATCAATTATAAAAGGAAAATTACTAAATAGTGGTGATCCAGTCAAGTTATGTGGCTTTGCAGTTCTATTTTCCTGTTTTCTTTCTACTCAACACAAAGTGAATGATGTTTCCCCTATATAAGCAGTGAAAACCCTTTACAAAATTTAGCGGAACAAACAAATTTGTAAAAAAAAATAACTGCAAGGTTTTTTCCTCTGGTCTGCTTTTGGTAAACTGAAGCATTACTTCTAATGGAGGATGATGTCTTTTTTTTTTGTTTTCCTTTGGGGTTTTTTTGGTGTGTTATGTTTCATAACTGTTTTCCAACAGTTCATGTACAGAAGGCCTGTAAGGGCTACTCTTAGTTTTGGTTATGTGCACATCACAGGCTGTAGAAAGTGGTGCAATTGATTCCTGGTAGAACCAGAACTGAGCATCGTCAGTAGTTCTACTGCTCCTTCAGGCCCAGGGGTGAAAGAGAATTAATTTGGATACAAGACTGATCAGTAACAAGCACTAGCAAAAATATAAAATTACTTCTAGCCACTGAAGTTCATAAAGTGTGATTTTTCATTTATGCTGGAGCCATGTTAAGCTACTCTGGCAAAGAAGCCTTGAAGTGCTTATTGTTATAATCCTTGAGGCTTTAACTGAGTTTTATACATAACTTCCTTTCTACTCCTTTTTCATCCCTGATCCAATACCACTTAATTATATGGTGGAGCTGTCATGTACCTTTCCCTCCCTGTAGAGGAAAAGACAGTTCCTTTCCATCCACAGTGGCATAACTGAACAGTGGCAATCCTTGTTCTTGGCAGTCTGTGCACTTTAGATTTCATGTCTCCATTTCTTAAAAGTGGCCTAAAAGAAGTATATCAGGATACTGTGAATACTGGGAAATCCCAGCCATCCCTTCATATATGCCACAGAGGGGCCTCCAAGGGCTACCTGGGCTAAGGGAAGTCATATATTGCATTATTCTTGTTTACCAGTGATGAACAACCACAATTTCTGTAGCTGAGCAACTTTTTGGAGGAGTAGGTTGGAGGAGTTTAAAATCTTAAAATGACTGTTTTCTCTCCCTTCTTGTCCTTTTGCAATGAATATAATTTTGCTTTGGCTCAATATGTCATTTAAATATCTTCATATATATCTCATTTGTACCTTGATCTGCTGTACGTCCCACTTTCTAATTTTCACATTGGGACAATCCTGTCCTAAAAGCTAGCATTTTTGTTTTCCTTTAGGAAATGTTCTGTTATTAAAAACAAAAGACCTGTCTTGTTCTTCCAGAAGTACTGTTTAAACAGAAGCAGATTTTCAGGGAGGGCAAGTCTGTGCATATGAGCACAGCAGCCTTCCCATTGTAAATGGGAAACAGACATACTTAGTCTGAGCCTTGAACCTCTTTGCTGCTCCTAATTGTATTAGTCTGGGTGCTGAAGTGGTCTATAACAACCTTGAGCTTAAGTGAAAAGGAGTGGTCTGCTTATTTTCCTTATTTTTCCTTTAGTTTTCTTTCTTAATGAGTTGTTTTATTTTTCACTATAAATATACAGGCAGAAAAGATTGTTCCATATGCAAAATAGACAAAGTACAGCAGGATTCAAAGTTTACAGTGAGCCATAGAGGACCAGCAAGAGAGTAAGATAATGTATCTTTTCTTTGTAGCATTGAAGGATCAAACTTGTTTATTTTAAATAACACATTTCTCCTCTGATTAACAGTGTTCTCTCCTAGTGATAATTTTACTATAGTGAACACCCACATTCTCTTCAGGAGAGAAAACTACAAAACTACTTGTGTTCTAGCTTGACAATAAGAACTTGTCTAAACAAGGACATAACATATATCTATAAGAAGCAGCAAAGTAGAGAAGGAAAAAATATCAGGGCACATAGGCGAATCTTAATAAAAAATTTTTAGACGTCTCTATTTGAAGTCTTTATGTTGGAACTAGAACACCAGTGAAGTAAACTATTATTGTATAGGTAAATATAAAGTAATCTGCTGCTTGACAAATCCCCCAACAATTCATTCCCTCCTGTGCCTACTTAGATATTGTACTACTTTGGGCAGTTTTAGCTCAGTTGAGCTTGCTGAAATACTGCTTTGGCTTTGGCAGAGTAATTACATCTGACTGATACCAAATTTGCATCTGTCTTCAGTGTTACAATCACCTGTTTACTTAGCTTCTAATCATATCATTTGTCTCTTGTCAGAACTATTTTGTCCCTGATACTTCCTGTCTTCTAATAAGCAGCAGTTAAGGAAAATTTGAATACCTGGACTGTGGGAAAGTCTGAGACACTTATAAGAAGACTTTAATCCTGTTTTTCCCGAGGAAAACTTCAACTTGCAAACTTTTGGCTCCTTTTTTTGTTCCAAAGATCTCTTTGATTTTGAAACAAGTCTTGAAGTTTCAATAAGCTACAGGCTGGCCAGGCAGTGTGCACAAGGGAATTGGGAAAATTGCCCCTTGTTAGCCAAGCTGAAAACTGTCAAAGTTAGCATGAGCTTTTCTACTGACATAAATCCAAGCAGATTCACATCAGCAGTGAATACTTCAAGAAATGCCTCCTTTCAGATTTACAGTCCTAATGTCCATCACATTCAATTTTACTGTAGTGCTTTTTATTTTCAGTTACAATTATCTCCTCCATCAAATCTATGATTAGACTCTTATTTTATACTCTGCATCCTAAAATCTGGAGGGACCTTACTATAGGTTCACTGCCTTCACATCCCCAAAAAGGTCACCCAGGTATTTGCTATGTTGCTTATCAGCCCACATTTCTTTCTAACAAGAGAAAGCTTTTTAAATAGTCCTCCCAAAATAATTGCTTCTAGGTATGTTTAATATGCAAAAAATAGCTGCAGTGGCCAGGTAAGTATTTCATGACTTGAAACTATACATTTAAAACAATTAGATGAGGGATGTTCATTGAAATATGCTGGCATGTGCTTTGAAACAACATTTTTGATGCGAGGAAAAGCATCGGATGAGGAAAAGCATCAGATAACCAAAAGCAACTGTTTCAGGTCTACCCACAGAGAAGGTAGCTTAGGCAGTGAAATTTTACTCCTTGGCAGAGCAGGGGCAAGTCCATTCTTGCAGCTCTTGAAGAGCAGAAATTTCATCAAAGTGTTTCTTGTGTATGGAGATACAGCTAACATTGTGTCTTTGAACAAACAAGATGATCCAGGAAGGAAGTGACCCTGTCAGCATAACTGCATGTCTTCCAGGGCACAGTTCTGTGGTCAACACTAGGATGCTGGCAGGTTCTGCAGAACAGAAGCAGCCAAAGAGTACAGCAGAGTATCAGTCTTCCCTACAAAGCAGTACTGTGACTGGGTGCATCTGTTTCTGCCACTTGTTTAAGGTGTTAACTTTGATCCGATTCTGCTAGAAGCACACTTTCTAGATAGGATTCATATATTTAAGTTCAGATCCCTGTTGCACAGGCATCCACAACAGAGCTCACACCTGTGAATATTTTTCAGTGCAGTGAAAGAGGCAATTTGAGTCCTGTATTTACCTGTCTACTTCAGAAGATGATGAATTGTGTTTCATAGATGCTTGTACCTCTTCACTAGCATTGTATGTTTTCATCTTCTACTTGTCCATAAAAGAGCAGTTCCTGCCACCTTTATTCCAGAGTAGTCATTATGTGCATGCTTGTACTGAACTAGTGCTTTTGGTTTAAAATTTGTGCCTCTTATTCTTAGGGCTGTTTTCTCTAACTGAGAGCCATGACTGATAAGCCTGCCTGAAAAAGGCTATGAGAGATGAAGAGTTCCCAGCTGTTAAGATACTAGGATGGTGGTTTGCAGCACAGCACTCTTAAGACAAATCAAACCCAGAATTAGTTTACTTTAAAATGATGTCCTGTAAACTGCAGCAGTTCAGGAGCTGATTAACAAGCAGTTCAGTAGTGCATGAACTGGAAGTTGTGCAGACAGGAGGTCTAACCTCATCAGTCATTCCAAACTAAGCATCCCTTAAACTTCTTCTTAAAAGCATCCCTTCAACTTTGCTTGAAAAAGAAAATATGTTTAGGTGATGTTATGAGCAGTACTTTAATTATGTCAGATTTTGAGATCTCCAGAAAGAAATCAGCAGCAGTGTGTTTATTTTTTTGTTTCAGTTGGTGTTCCCAAATTGGGGTTGGACTTGCCACCTAAGAAACGCATTTGGTAACAGTAAAATAAATGAAGGCCCTTTTAATTTTCAGGTACAATGTGTGTATCATGGCTTATGGGCAAACTGGAAGTGGGAAGACATACACAATGTTGGGACCACAGTTAGAGGGGAACTGTGCATTCTCTATAGAAGATGAATCAGAACTTGGAATTATTCCTCGAGCTACCCAAGAAGTTTTCAGGTAAAAACTAAGTAAAGGCTTGTTGTCAATGGCAGTCACCTTGAACTTTAATAGAAAGGATGAAATAATGTTTCTAATGTATTTATCATTACAAATTTCAGCATCACAATGATTAATAGTTATAGCTTCTCTGAATGCCATTTGATAGTTTTTATATGGATTTCTAGTCTTTCTCCTGCTTAATCTGATTTTCTAAGACAGTAAGATTATGCAGTCGTTCTGTCTGTTATCTGTCTTTCAGATTAACATTTTTTCAAATAAACTTCTGAAATGTTTCAATCATAGTTGTGAGAGCCCAAAAGATAATTAAGTTCGTACATGTTTAGTGAAAATTGACAATTGAAGTAGATGAAGAGGATCTAGATTAATACCAAATCCTAAAGGACAGTAGAGTTTTTAACCACAATCTGTTCTTACTTTGAGTATTTTTTTACTTGAACCTAATACAGGATGGAACCGATATGCTGCTATGTTATAATAGAAGATCCATTAGAGATTTTTCCAGCTAAGCTTGTTTCTTTTGGAGAAAGATACAAGCTAAATTAAAGATTTTGTATGGGAATAACTGTCTAACGGTAAATACTCTCCTGAATAGACAAGCCTTTAATTTATGAATTTTCTGAGGATGTGGATGGATAATTTCTTATAGATCTAGTTTACCATCTCTGTCTGTTCATTGCATACACTATGCCAGATTTTATACCCTGAGCTCTGAATGCAGTAATAACAAGCAGAGAAATGGTATAAAATAAATCTTGAGGTAGGAGACTAATGGAGAAAAAACAATTTAAGCTGGCACAGTTGTTTGGAAAATTAAGCTTCATTTGCTGCTTCATGTGTCATATAACTGTGTATTCTGATTCTTCATCTTAGCATTATCATATGGATGAGACAAAGGTACAGCTGGAGATACTAAACAAGCACTTTTATCAGATTGTAATTAGGTTACAATTAAAGAATAAGTCTTTATTTACAGGTTGTTAACTTGGGGCTTGACTTTGACATTTTTTGGCTTTTTCCTAGATTTTATTTTTTCCCCTCCCTTAATTTGATTTTTCAGGCTTATTTCAGAGAAGCCACCAGGAAGTTACTGGGTTGAGGTTTCTGTTGTGGAAGTGTATAATAATGAAATTTTTGATCTTCTGGCCAAAGACAGTTATGGAAAAGTATTTGGTGTCAAACGTGATGTTGTCACAACCAGAGAAGGAAAGAGTGATGTTCCATTGCTTACACAGGAGTAAGTATGTGACTTGATCCTTACCATCCAAACATGATCTGGTGTTAATGCAATGTATAGCTGTCACAGAATTGCATTATAGGCACAAGACTTGTCTAAACAATGAGTCCTTAACATATGCAGAAGAACAGTTCTGTTTCCATTATTTCAGTATATTAAACTGCAGTCGGCTGAAAATGTCAAAATACTTCTGGAAATAACTGTTCAATTAGTTTGTGTTCTGTTCCTGTGTTAAGTGCCTTCCACTCAGAATGCCTGAAGAATGCTGTGCATTTTCTTGTTGCTGGATCTATTACTTTTGTCAGCTATAGAATAAGCAGGGGTAACCTAGTCACAGAACACTTTCCATTTAGTTTTACTAACTGATAAAATTTACACATAATAGAAATATATGTGCTATTTTTAAATAAGGAGCTGTAAAACATTAGCTTTCCCTACATGCGTTGGTACTAAAAATTTTTTAAAAGAAGTAGATTTTAAGTGATCTTTTAATACAAATGCTCATCTTGCTACTGCTTACTGTTCTGTTTTCATAACTGGAGGTGTTAAAGTTGGAATTGATATGTTGGCAAACCACTGATATGGTTTGAACATGTAGTTCTTGAAAGCTGAGAAGCAGCTAAACTTCTAACCATTTACTTTTAAGATATATACCTTCCCACCATCAGTGTATGATAACTTTGATTCTTATTTACACAACTTGATAGTGTAGGAAGAGTTAGACTATTTAAGGCTACAGCTATACTTACTGTAATTCCTCCTTTTACTTACTAAGCATTACTGAGACTTGTTCTAGTACTCATGGGAATGATTCTTGGCATTACATATGTGTCGTATACAAAGCAAATATATATATTACTTTGTTGTTATATATGAGATTTACCTTGGGTAATTAGGTGTTCAGAATCATGTGTTCATAAAAATTCATCCACTAACAAAGGTAAATTTGTTTCAGAGGCTTCATTTTAGTAATGTTTATTATATAATGTCCTGAGTTGGAAGGTACCCACAGATCACTGAGTCCAACCCCAGGTCAAGCACAGGACAGCCCCAAGACGGCACTATTCCACTGCCTGCCCATGCTCTGGGTGAAGAACCTTTTCCTGATATCCAATGCAAGCCTCCTCTGACACAAATTTATGCTATTCTCTTGTCCTGTCACTGGTCTCCGCAGAGAAGAGATCAGTGCCTGCCCCTTCTCTTCCCCTCAAGAGGATGTTATGGACTAAAATGAGGTCTCCCCTCAGCTTCCTCTTCTCCAGGCTGAACACACCAAGTGACCTCAGCTGCTCCTCATATGGCTTCACCTCAAGGCCCTTCACCACTTTTGTGGCCCTCCTTTGGGCCATGTGCTGGTATTATCAGCATTAGCAAAAAAACTAGGACAAGCAGTACTAATGGCACCAAAATGGTTATGGTACCCAGTGGAATTCACTCAGTGGAATTAAACTGCTGGACATCTTTCTGTGAGCCCCCAGCGTGCGAGCAGATTCCAGAAGGCTACATTTCTGCTTGTACATTACAGATATGTCTAGAAACATAAAATATCCTGCTTCTTGAGCAAATAATGTTTGTGAAAGGAAACATCTTGCTCTATTGAAATGTTTAGAACAGCATTATAGTTTTCTATGTTTCTGGGGGAAACAGGATGTTTTTCTTCACTTCCCTGTAGTAATTATTGTCATAATATATCTGATCCCTACTTTTCCTAGGGGAATTAGCAGTCGGATTTGAAACGCATCCCTCCCCCATGCCAATTAAAATAAAATGCACCCTCAGTGGAAATATTTTTGTTTTATGGGACTTTGTCCCACAAGCAGACCAGTAGCTGTTTGTTTCTGTGGATTTATGCTATTGCCAGAAAGCCTTGATAAAAATACAGGAATGTACTGGAGGGTTGCACAAATACTTTTATTTTACCTAGTGATACACATTTAATGACTCATCTTTTCTAGCTCATAGAATATCTCTCTTCTCTTCTCTATTCTAGCTCTATTCTCATAGAGTAGCAGAGCCCCAGAGAAATTGTCAAATGGCTTTCTTCACCATGGGAACTATAGAAATCTTCTTTCTTTCTATGAAATAATAAGCACTGCAGTATTCTAGGGAGTATTAACATTTCTATCCAAGGTGTGCCTGCTCTTTGGTCTTGAGGTTAAATATTGTTTCCTGAGAAATTCTACATGCTTCATTGCACTCTGCATGCTCCATAAAAGCATGGAATGAGTTAAAAGTGACCAAAGCTTGAAGTGATGAATCCTTTTGCCCTCTGTTTATATTACACTGACGGGTGGGTTTGTCTCTGTTCTTGGATTTTTCCTACTGTGACTCTACTCCAACCTTTAATGTCTAGTTAAGGCTCTGCTGTTAAGAGAATTAAATACTCTGTGGGCAGAGTCTAACCTGTATGTGTTGAATCTTTCTTGGAGGAGCTAATCTTTTTCCTTTGACTAGAGAGGAGAAAAGGAATTGTATGAAATGAAGATGGGTGCATGTAGTGTTGATATAATGGGAGTTGAATTTTCCTGTTTCATCAGAACCTCCAAGTAGCATTTAATTATGGTATTTCAGTAATTAAGATGCTGACCTGGCTTCATTTCATTTCTGAGAAAAAGCTTACTCCACTTACCAAGGGAGCTTTTCATAGTTAGTAGGTGACCCATACCTTTTCTTAGGCTTTGGGATGGGGAGAGGTGAGATGCAGCTGGGACTTGTGCCATAAAGACAAGAAGTAGAAGCTGCAATAATGTTTCTTTTGTCCTTCTAGTTAATAAAATGGCTTCTCTGTTTATTTCTGTAAATTTTAATTTATAGTAGAGGAACCTGGTACCTTGAACTAAACCTTTTAAAAACCACTTATCTCAATCAGTTAATACTGAATTCTAATGCAAATATAAATAAAAATACAGACTTGTATTTCAGTTACAATGAAAGCAGTGAAAAAAGTCCAATTTATAAACAGCTTATATTAATAATTACACAGAAAGGTTAATAAGAAAAAGCAAACCCAACCAAAGTAAGGGAACCATTGAATAAGGCCACCCAGCTGCCTGAAATCTAAAGTAAACAGCTGGTGCTTTGAATAAAAACACATCCTCATTTATGATAATATTTCATCTAGAATATATTGGCCTTCTGGGTCTCATTGGCTCCTCTGTATATCCATTTAGGTACAGTAGTCTCTTTCCTGCTAACATATTCATCTTACTGAATCACAAAACCCTCAAGTCTTTCTTCTTTTATAGTTTGGCTGACTTTGGAGAATATTCAGCATGAAATTTTTAACCTAACCATAAGAGAAGTTCTTTTTGTAGAATCTGGTCCTGGAATGTGCTGCGTAAAGATTATATTTAAATATTATTTCTGTCATTCCTGCTGAGGAGCTACTGTGCCAAGCTCTCTGCACTGGGCTGGGGGTGCCGCTTCCCTTCAAAGGTGGCTGCAGCTGCCCAGTATGTGACCAGCACTGTCTTATGCAAACTCTGATTGGAGGGCAGCAGATCAGGGCGCTGGCCCCTTGCCAGGGCACAGCAGCAGCTTGCTGAAGCCCACAGCCTGTTGCTGCATCCCAGCCAAGGCTACTTTCCTCTCTGACCATCCAGTCCTGGCTGACCAGCCACTGGAAGATGAAGTTCAAGACTTGGGAAGGCAGGATGTGTGCCTCCTTGGACTGGAGGCAATAGTCATACCACCCTAGTGTGAGCCTCTGACTGTTAGGAACTAGAGTCACTGCTTCCCTGCTGGTGCCAGGTCAGACAACCAGGGAAACACCACCAGTGGATGACAAGAAGTACAGATGTTATTAGGGAGACTGACGTGTGTGGCTCAGGATTGATAGAAGTCTGTAGTGATTGTTTACCTCAGGCAGCCCTGGATACACGAGGAACTGCTTTTAGGTGGCCGCTTCTCCTAAGTGTCTAAAATACAGTGTGGCCAAGTACTTTTCTGTTTTTCAGCTGCCAACGCTTTATTTTATGAGGAAATTGTTTTAGCTGGGCATAGTTTGTTATCTTTTGCTCTTCTGTCTCTAAACTCTTGAAGTATGGCTCTTAACATAAAGTAAGTTTGTGCCTGATGTGACCTTTACTGAAATCAGCCAAATCTAAGTAACAAAGACTTTGCCTTTTATCACATTTGCTTTTGCTGACTGCAGCATTGTGGAACCAATGTGGCCTGTCAGGAGAGTTATTTATGGTTCTGCTGTTACAGGGCATTCAGTAACCAGGCTATTGATAGGCAGTTGTAACTTATACCCCCACCTAAAAACTATTGTTTAGGTGTTGTACCTCGAATGATTATTGAAGAAAGCAATTCAGTGAAAGGAAAGGGTATGCAATCTTACCTTATTGATTTTAAACATTGCAAACCCAGGCAAAATCATAGTGATTTTTTTCTTTAGCTAATCAGGTTATTTCCCTTTCTGTATTAGGTCTTTGCCCTTTGCCTGATCATATTTGCAGTACTTCCTTTAACTGGAAAACAGATAGCACACAATAAAATGGTGTACAGAAACTTATGCCTATCTATTCTGATATGGTTGAACAGTGGAATTGACCTTTTTTCCAGGAATTCTGGATTTTGTTCCAGATGTTAAATATGATTTCCAGAGGCCTAGAGAAATTTTGGAAGGCTTTGCCTAATTCTGTACCTAAGAAAAGGAGCTACCTCAACATAAACTGGACAAATCCACTTCTATAAGACCAGAGATTCCAGCAATGTTTAAACCCATGTCTTTCCTTCCAAAGGGTGGAATTACAGAAATTCCAGTTGCTTTAAGATCTGAGCTAGAGTACCTAGGGGCCTGCAATGCTGACAAGCCTTCTGCTGCAGCACTTTCAGGACTACAACACAACTTTTGTCTTGACTTTTCATCTTGGGCTATATCCCACCTGAAAAATTCTATATACAGTTGTTTGTGCAGCTCAAAACTGAGAGTAGTGTAAGGAGGTGGGAAGTAGAAATGCTGAGATTCTCATCTATGTTATCAGCTTTTCCGTGTGATTTTTCCTTTGAGTCAGTTAAATATCCTTACTGTTTTTTTACTTCTTAGGACTGTTGAAAATGCATCTGAATTTTTGCATCTAGTCAGCAAAGGCCTACAGCTGAGAGTCCAGCACCCAACATTGGTGCATGCTCATTCCTCACGTTCCCATCTGGTTGTGACACTGACCATAACCACAGTTGACTTTGGAGATAACTTTGGTAAGTAGGATGTTGCTAAAATGCATCTAGAGCCAGTTGGTTTTAGAAAAACAGTCGGTGCACTGTGAGATTTTCATATTGCTTTTTCTTCTTTTTTCCAGTGTTTGATACATTCCCTCAGTTCTTTTCCATTCTTCTAACTTCTGCATACCTTCTAAAATAATGCACCACTTTGATGTTTGAATACTACTGAAACCTTCAGTTTCATGAAAACTTACCACTTTCTTTTGCATGTCTTGATTTGAACAATTCTTGAAGTTTTATAGCGTGAAGCAACTAATGAATAAGTGTTATCAGTAAGACATAAGGTATAAGGTAGTTAAGATCTCAATAAGATAGCTACTCAAAGTAGTTAAATCATTTTATATGGCATGTAATTATTCATTGTAAGTTTGTGGTGAAGCTAACCATGCATTTTAGAGATGGCATATGCTTTTGGGTGAGAAATAGTTAAATGTTTTTACCTGCTGCCTTGCAAAAATGTCCATTAAATTCAGAGTCTCTTGAACTTTAAGAATTGGCCACTGTGTGAAAAGACAATATAGTTGTCTTATTTACTACTAATAAGTAATATTTATTATAATAATAATATGTGTATTTCTACTTTTTATTACCACACCAAGACATACCAGTTTATTGCTTTAGGAACAGATTCCTTTTGGGGGGCTAACTTTATTTTCTTTTGCTCATATTATAATTAGGCTCTCTGCTTTCAGTGCTGTGGTCCATATCCGTCATACCCTGCAACAACAATATGATTTTAGAAAGTGGAAAATATCTAACATTTTTTTTCCCTTAGATTGCTATCAGGAATTAAACCAACAGTATCAACAAAGCAGAACGAACAGTGCCCTCACTTACCTATGAGCCTTGCCAAAAGACACAGTTACTTCACGAGTTGCAGCTCCAGTGTTTCAGATGTTAGCTCTAGGCTAACATCTTTTAGATGCTAGATCCTTTTTAATCAGGCAGATGTTACTTTTCAAAACTCAGTGTTTGCACTGTTAGCATACCAGACATCTTGTGTAGTTCAGAATTCACTTTGCCACTTCTAATTGCGGTCACCCCACTGTGCTGTGTTGCCTGGTGGCAAAGCTCCATAGAAACGTGTAATTGTTGTTGAATGCAGACTCAGGCCTTTGGCTCACAGTGCATGGATGAAGATGTGCACTGTAGAGGGACAGAGCAGCACTGCAAATGGGACCTCACTGCAGCAGTGTGACAGAACACCCTGCCCTCTTTAAAGGAGAAGATAGTGATTTAGAAGTCAGGTGCAATTGTCAAATATCTCAACATGGATATCTAAGACACTAAATTACAATTTGTGAAGTCTGTGATGAGTTCCGCACCTAAAGCCAGGGTTGACAAGCCAGTGCTTTTTCAGGTTTGATTAAGGTGTTGATTAAGGCATTTTGATGAGAATTTGAGCTGTTTGTTAATTTTGTTGTCTAAAACTGAAGAATGAGAATGCTTAGTCTGATATTGTATGACCCAAAGCCATTTATTGTGTGTAAACCAACACAACTGCTCTGTCTACACTGTAAACAACCATCTTGGGTTTTAGCAGCAGCCTACTTGGAGAAGTACAAAGCTCTGCAACACAAGTCATCTGCTCCTTACTTAAGTTTTGCAGCTGGAAACTTTGTACTATTCCAACTGGACTCTTTAAGCACCCAAGAAGGTATGTTATCTCTATCACCTGTAGTGGAATATGTGCCCTTTATTCTTTTATGTATTTCAGATAGAGAGAAATGGATGAAAACCAAAACACTAATTAAAAAGCAAAACTTCTTTGGGAAATCTCTTTTGCATGTACTCCTGCTAAACTAATGGGAAAGCAGCTTTCCCAGAGGATCTGTCCTTGTCCTCCTTCCCAGCAGAGAGTGAAAGCCAGATGCTGCTGCTGAGGAAGAGGAAGGAAAGTAGTAGGTAACCAGCCTGGACAAGTGGGAGTAATACTGTTGAGGCTAATAGCTTATCATGTGGAGGTTCAGCAGTGGGATATGAGGGCTGAAGAAACTTTGGAGGGAACAGCAAGAAAGGACAAAATAGAAGAGGCAGAATGAGGATTTGTGTTTGTTTGTTTTTTTGTCAGAGCACCAGCAAATGGTGTTTCAAATACACAGAACCAGACTTCATAGCCTACCTCTCTCAAATGTCCAAAAGCACATTGATGCCCCATTTTTATCCGATCTCAGTTTCGAGTGTCTGTGAGGAGCTCTCCTTGTTTGCTTTTTCCGTTAAACAGGTACTTCATGGGAAGATGAACAAACCAGTCAGAGACTAAATAAAGAGGTTTCCTGCACCTTTCCACAAAAAATGAGAGACAAATCCACCTCTTCCTCTGGAACCTCTTCACCAGTGCAACTCGAAGCAACTGAGAAAATGAAGCAAGTCAAAACTAGATTGCAGCTGGTGGACCTGGCTGGTAGCGAGTGTGTGGGTAAGGCAATGTGTCTGTTTGTGGGCATAGATTTTGGAACCAATCTAGTTGCCTTTAGTTCTTTTTGGAGGATACATGCTACCCTGCTGTCATAGCAGGGTCATTTAAACACACACAGACAAAGTTTTGAGGGCTGATTGTTCCAGTTTTACACTGGGACAGTATAACTGAAAATCTGACTGCTGAAGCTTGAAATAAGGCCAGAGCATTTACCCATATCGTAGGTATACTATTTATTCAGACTGGTTTTATTAGGCCTGTTTTTCTACTCTGGAAATTAGCATGTCTTTGTACAGAAATGTTTTAAGTGCATAAATTACTTAACTATTACAAATATCTGTAATAATTGATATCACCATGTGTGGAGGTTTCTGCCTTACTGTGGAAGAAGTCTTGGAGGAAATTAGTGTTGAAAAGATAATACTGTTTTCACTGTTTCTTCAAAGCATTTCCCTCGTTCTGCCTCCTCTATTTCAAAATTGAAACTTGATTATTTCCTAAAGAACAAACTTTCTTACCAAGAAAAACCATACAGCCAAATGTACCATTCCAGAAATAATGTTTTGAAAACTAAACCAGTATTATGAAAGAGTCTTTTACTTTACTGCCAAGAATTCTTGCTGTTGCTCACTGTTAAACTTTTGTTCTACAGAGAAACCTAATATAATACATTATTTTTTTTCATTTTCCCTAAATGCTGAAAACATGTAATTGAGCAACAGGGTGTGTGTTTGTTCTCTCAGTTAAACCAGGACAAACATTTCCTTGGTTTGGGGCTCTGCAGGCCAGATCCTTCAGTGAAGACAGAAGAGCTGTGCTCACATGAGTGTTAGGTGTGGCCCAGTACATGCAGCAGAGTGACTTCTGCCATCAGCTGTGCTGGTGGACTTACCCTGGTAAAAGTGAGGGCAGCTTTTAATTCGAAATTGTTTTAAAATGTCAGCTAATTTAATGAGGAGCAGTACATCAGGCTTCTCACACACTTCAACACCCTGCCTTGTTGGCTTCTGCAACCATGCTGGGTCATTTACAGCATTTACAGGCCAAATGGTCCCTTTTTACTAAACTAGGTTTCAATTTGAAAACTCATGGAAGCTCATCTAACCAAAGACAGATACTCAGCACTTTAGTTTTCTTCTTTGTTGTCTCAGGAGTCCACCTTTCCTTGGTATAAAAGAACCCTGGGGATGTCTCTATACACAAGGACTCCTGTAAAGTTAGCCTGAGATTCATTCTATCTCAGATTGTTGTTCACCCTGTGACAGGTTTTTCAAACTGTTCTGCTCTGTGTCTCTCTGACAAGAAACATTACCACTCCAACTTCATCCTCTCCTACAGTCACATTTCTTCAGCCCTAACTCTCCAGATTTCTAGGGATTTTGCTATTACTGTACCTTTTCACATTTGCCTCTTGAACTCCTCAGTTGCTCTCCCAGTTTGGAAGATGCTGGCCTAAGGGAAAGACAAGATCTCTAGCTGCTTCCTGGACCTGTCATGCACGGGGAGAGTAGGCAGTAGAGGAAACTATTAGCCCTGTCTGATCATCCCACAGCAATTAGCTTTGCCTAACATAGACCATGTGTTCTGTGTAAGGAGAATTGATTGCAGATGCCTCTGTACATCATCCACTGTCCTGAACAATCCTTGAATTTCTCTTCCCCAAATGGCAGAGGCAAGGACAGGAGGAATTAATTACTCTTAACTTCACACTCATGCAGACTGATCCCAGAGTTGAGCTTGCAAGCACCTCTTTGAATTGGTACAGTGTGTTGTGTAGATCAAGCCTTTCCAGTGTTGCTCAGGGGCAACCATACCACCATGCCAGGTAGGTGGTAAAAGGGTATAATTTTCCTTTATCCATTTCCTTACAGTAAGTCATGCCATACACCACCACCTCACAGTCTTTGGGGAAGGCAAACCATTCACATGTGTGGGTGCTGTACAGTTCTGCTTCTGCAGCTTGAGCCATCAGTACTTCTCTTTTTCCTAAGGGATAGAGATGGACCTCTTATAAAAAATCGTGGAACAAAACAGTGTTCTGGGGACACTGTGGACGACTGTTTTCAAAAGCTGTGTTATCTGATCTTAAGATGCTCCTACTTTCTTGGTTCCTTGTTCTTAATACTTATGGAGTCAAAATGCATTGTACAGCTGAAGAAATCAACTTCAATGTAAGATGCTTCAGACCATCTGTAGACACTGAACCTTCTTTAATCTTCCTTCAGACAAGTAGAGTATTGAGCAATGTATTGGCAATGCAGAGTGAAAAAACACTGCATCTTGCTTTTGGTGGGCTGGAAGTTGTGGTTCAGAATTTGTGTTTAAAAATGTTGAGTCAAAGGCAGATGATAGAGCAACAAAATTTTCCACATGTTACAGTTTTGAAGCAAATTTGCCTAGTGTTGCCATTGCCTTTTTCTATACTGTACCAGGTATGTCTGGAGTGACAGGGGCAGCACTGAGAGAGACATCGTTTATTAACCGCAGCTTGTCCGCCCTCGCTGATGTTCTGGGAGCAATAGCAGAGCAGCGGTCTCATGTCCCATATCGGAACAGCAAACTTACCCATCTGCTTCAGGACTCTCTAGGTGAGGGATTATTCTGACTTCTGTTTAACAATATAGATTTCTTCTCCTAATTTTCCCCTTCCTTTGTTGTGTAAAACTAGAGGATGATCTTGTACTCCTTACTTGTACATGGCGTCTATTCTAAGACTCTGGCTCTGAAGCCAGTGTGAGTACACTGGAGAAGTTCTGAACTCCTCCTGAATTTGGCTAAACCTTGCTGTTTCCAGTGTTCATTTGAGGAACATCTCAATAGGATTGTGTAGAGTTTAAAAATTGCATTTTACCAGTATGGTACCATTTACAAGTCAGGTACCATTTTCAAGTTAAACTTCACTCATTATTACTACAGGATATAATCAAGTACTTGCACATTTCTTAATATTGTGCCCTGTAGCAGTGAGATAAAGGAGAAGGATGGGACTTTGTGTTCTTTCTGTGTTTAGGACTCTTCCCCTTCCCTAGATCACTGATGCATAAGCAATTTTAAAGCAAGTGTAATGTCAGATTTGTGTCCATTTTTACAGTATATTAGTTCATCAGTCAGAAAATATTAGCCCTCATGCTTTTAGTCTCCAAAGCATTGACAGTGAATGAGGTAACAGTTCTTCAGTTCTAATTTTTGCTTAAACTTTGAATTTTACCTAATGCTGGAGTTCCTATTATGAAAAGGGAAAGCCAAAAAGAGAAGTTTAGAAGCTGTGTTATATGGGTGCTGAGCCTGAGCCTGGTTTTAGCCACACTTGGCATATGACTTTAGTGACCCTGTTTAGGTGAAGTGTTAAAAATGGCAATTTCCTCCTTTGTTAATCATTCTCAGTTAACTTCTGAGCTTGTTTTGTTATATTATCACACAAACCATTTTGCCATTACCCCAAATGTACAAACATTTGACTAAACTTAATGAAGTGCCCAGACCCATAACATAGGTGCTGATTAACTGATGAAATTATAAGGGGGGGGGGGGAAATCTACATTACAGACCATGAAACACTTGGAGGCAAATACTATACTGTTAGATATAGACTCCCCTTGAAGGAGCTGTCTGTTTTCAACATGAGAGTCTTCTGCTTCATAAAAGCAATGGTAACTTATGCTCACTCAGTGTATAACTTACTGAAAATAATGATATAAATAAGTATGTTGTGTCTTTTCCCTGCTTTTAGGAGGTGATGCTAAACTGTTGGTGATGCTGTGTATCTCTCCTGGCCAGAAGTATTTAACAGAATCAGTACAGTCTCTGGGATTTGGAACTCGTGCTCGGCAGGTTCAGAGAGGACAAGTTAAGAAAAAATATTTCCCAGTGCCAAGTAAAGCAAAATAAAACCTAAGACTCATGTGGATTAAAGTATTATTAATGAGTTCCTGAGACTGAAGTGTATATTGTTGTCCTAAAGCCATTCTTTTACATATCAACTGCCAGATAAAATAAACTCCTCAACATTTGCATTAGTAAGCAATAAACCTGCTGATAGTGTTCTTGCTCGTAAGATAATAGCAAGTACTGACAACAGCTACCAATTGTGGTAGAATGGCAGGGACATAAACTGGGCTTTAAGAGATGACTTTGGTGATGTTTCCTTTAGCCAAGTAGAACTAAGTCAACAGAGCCCTGACTTAGGATGGTTCACTTCTGAAAGGACAAGGGTGCATTCTGTTTTCTCAGTAGAAGACATGAGCCTAAATGTCACTCCAGGGCTTCAAAACAGCAAGAGAAATACGTCCTCCCAGCTTGGATTAAAATGAGATGTCATTTTGGGTTGCTCTTCTATATAGCACAGGTGGAGTCATTCCTAATGCACTGTCACCAGGTAGGAGTGTAAAGCAGTCTATCAGCTGTATTAAATGGAGTTCTGTTCTCTGGTTTTCGGTAGGAAATAATGGCATTAGTGAGATGGAGAAAAATGAGTAAGGCTATATTGTTATCCCTCTGGAATATTAGCTTAGGGAGCAAATGAGGGATTATACAACTTTCTGAAAACACACTTAGGTTAAATGGTTGGAATGAATCCCAGTTCTGCTGTGTTCATTAAAATCACATCCTTACCTGTTTTGGGGCAAAAAACCAGAAGCCCTGAACTACAGATCCTAATGGGACCAAACTTGTACAACTGTTTTAGTAGCAGTGTGGCCTGTTGTTCCTCTTGCATTTTTGAAGCAGCTTAACCACATCATAACCTTGAAGTTTTGCCTGCAGATTAGAAAAGGATAACTGTCCATCACAGGAATAAAACATCAAACAGCAGCTTGTGATATGCTGTTTGTCATCCACAGTTAGCTTTCACCCTCTTACACCAGTGCTGAGACAACATCCTGCAGGGTTTGTGAATAAAGTTAAACTTCCTTGAAACTTCTCCCAGTGTAAGCAGTGTTAGAAATGAGAAGTGGTTCTGAGATGAGCATTTGGGTTCAAATAACATCTGATGTCTTTTACACGCTACATTATTGCTCAGCAAAGGTCTCAAGGTTCACTCTTAATTTTTTCCGCCAGTCATTACTCTGCCTCTAGAGTGGGAGAGAGGTCATTGTTAGGTCACTGCAAGAAGGCTTAAATTGCAGTGGCCTACAAAAAGGCTGGAGTTTATAGTACTCCAAGTCACTTAACCTTCCCAAGCATAAATGTTTATCCAGAGATTATGTAGCATACTATTATTGGAATTTCACCCTTGAATATATAACAGCTGCTGTGTTGCATGAAGTGCTCTGGTATCCAACCACTTGCTTTCTGAAATAAAGTCATGAGGGTAAGAAAAGCCTTAACTTTACCTGATTTCAACAGAAACAGATGGGTACAAAAAGTATCTGGCCACAGGAACTTTAAAAGCTCTGGTGTCAGTGAAGCAATCTCAGGTGAGGAAGTATCAGAGCAAGAAGTGTTAGCCTGTAAATGAAATGCAGGAGCAACCAGCTTCAATCTTACTTTAGCCTCTGGACAGCCAGGCTACTAAAGCAGCCTGGATTACAGCTCAAAGAGAGGTTCAGTGACAAGAGCAAGCTGATCCCATCAGCATCTATAAGTAAGTTCCTCAGGTGTTTTAAGGATTTGACATTTCCAAGTGTTACACAAAAATGCAACTTGTCACAAGCTGCACTTTTCTCCAAGAAAAACTGCTCTTCAAAACTTTGCATTTGTTTACAATCTGTATGGGAGGGGGAAAGCAGCAATACTTAAAGCAGAGAAATAAACCTCTCAAATATGAGCAAGTACTAAAAGATTAAGTTTCTACATTGATATTAACTCTGCCAAATTATGAGTGTGCAGCAGTTTTCCTTGTCAGCGTAGCATATGGAGGATATGTTTGACCTGCACAACAGATCATGCAGGATACACAGGGAAGCAAGGTTAAAATTTTGTTCTGAGAACTTTCAGGTTTGGAATTTCCTGCGTTATAGAGATATGATTGCTCAATCCCAGAGTCAGATGTGATGCAGTGTAGGGAAGAAGGGTAAAAGTTGTAAGAGTGCACGAGCAAACAAGAGTAAAAGTAACTTGGGTCAGGAGGACTTCCTTTCAGTGAAGTCTATGAGTGCATAGTGCAGCATTCAGCTGGTGTCTTTTGAGCAAGAGCACTCTTAAACCTGTTCTACCTCCTGCTTGCTCAAAGAGATCCCTGGCTCACTGTTTTGGGGGGAATGCTGTTCTGTATAAGGGGGTGCTCTCTCCTGCCCGCGATCCTTGGTGAATGGACCATGGTGGCAGTCAACACATTAACCTTCCACTGCTGGGCTCTCATTCTCCTCCCCTGGGCTTCAGCTTTCTCCTGTGGCAGTTTAATCAGTGCTCAGCTACCTCATCTTCCACTGTACCCTGGCTGGCCATAGGAAGCTCCACATGGTGATGCAAGGCATCACAGACCCCAGCTACCCCTGGGACTGGCCTTCAGGGTCCCTCTTGAATTTATGCTGCTGCCTTCATCACCCTGCAGAGGAGATGAGCAAACCATTTTAGCAACAGTAGCCAGAAGCCTCCACCTCTTTCTCAAAAAGCCTGTTCATTACAGAAAACAGAAGACACAAGGGAATTTGCTCTTATGAGCATTTCAGTATTCAGCATTCTGGTTTAGTGTCCAGCTACTGTCCAGGAGTCAGTGGCATGAAGCCTGACCACAGCACAGCAGCTGCCTGGAAGGCCTAGGGTTTCATACTCCTGCCAGTGTACCCCAAACACCTTATGTGAGACTGGAGGCAGATTCCAAACTCCAAGCAACACCCCTTTGCCTCTGGCACCTCACTCACACATCCTCTAACATTAAGGCCAAGCACCCTTCCAGAAAGCAGAACAATTGGATCCAGTTCAAAGGCAAATGTTTGAGTTCCTATCTTTCCCAGCACACGTGAATGCTCTGGCTTGTACAACATGAAGCAGATCTGAAGATGGGACTCTGCCAGACCAATCCCTAGGTCCTAATAACAACAAGTGCTTGTCTAGAGTAAAATACACAGATATGTGTACACATAAACCTACACAAAGCAGAAGTATAAACTTGGCTAGAATCACAAACCTACAAAGTACAAGTCCAAAATTTGCCCCGAAAGTACAGTTTGGTGCCCACATTTCTCTGTCAACTTATCATTACAGATGGAATTTATTAACTGCAGTTCATAACAGGATTAACAGGATAGATCCACTTTCAGTGATACCTCTGCCTCCCTAGTCTAGCAAGTGAGCCCAGGCAAAGGGTTTAGAGCCCCAACTCTCAGTTTGCCACAGCCAAGGAAACTAATTGCTCAAGGACCTGATATTGAAGAACACGCAACTGCTGTGGAAGTTCTTCACTTCCTTTTTTTAGCCTCAATCCCTATCACGCCTACCCAGCTGTAATGTTAATCGCTGCAGTAATGGTCCAACATGTGACTTTCAGCCTTTGCGAATCTGTCCTCAGTTCTCTTGCAGCAACTGGATTTCTGAACGCAGGAAGGCAGCATGCAATGAGGCAGAGCAGATCGTGTGGCAAGGAGAACATCTCCACCAGTTCCCTCTGAGAATGTTTACTCAGCACCCACAGGGAACACCTCTGCTCCAAGTGCTAAACTCACACTGGAGTTCACAGCATTCTGCACCCCCTCCAGACAAGCCTTTAGCCTTCTTCATCACCTAGGAATACTCTTACCAGCTTAGCCCAAAGAAGCAATGCTTGAGAGTGCTACATCTCACCAGAGGGTTAAAAAAAACCAAATACAATGGTAATTAAACCAGCCAGTGCCTTTTGCCCACTCTTAAACAAAGCCTTGACCTATGCTGACATTTGAAAATTATATATTTAATTTCCATTTGTGGCTTCATGCCTTGGCAGCAGCCACACCACAAAGAGAGGCTGCTCTTGGTTTTAGCCAAGCTAGAAAGACCATAATCAGCATTGGAAGGTTCACAAAAATGTTTAATTTGTTATTAAACTGATGATTCCCTTTTATGAAGCGCTTTTTCAAACCTTTGCAAAATGAGAGGAACAGGCAGAATGACGCAGTTACTGCGAAAAGCTTTTGGCTCCTGCTACAGAGAAGCAGTTGCAAGCTGATGGGCTTGCAAGTCCCTTCCAACCAGAGGAAGGAGCAGCCACATCTGCTCATGGAGGAGCAAACAGACCCAGAGTGCAGGAACACTAAAGGTTCTGCAGCCTCTCACAAAACCAACTTGGCATTTGAGCACTCCTCTCTGCCTGTTTTAACCCAAGATCTCAGATATAAAAAAAACCAAAACAGCAACAACAAAAACCAACCAAACAAAAACCCCCCACCAAAGCAAAAACACAAAACAAAAACCCCAAAAACATAAACAGAACAAACAAAAACAAAAAGCAAAACAAAAAAAACTCCTCCATACCTAAGAGTTTAAGATTTATAAGACAAAGCACTTTGAAGAGGAGTCTAAAACTCAATACTTGATGAAGATGATGCACTGCTCAAAATTCACCTCGTTTGTGTAGTACATGACATCTCCAATGATTTGGAGATCAGCCTTAGAAAACCTGCTGAAATGCTTGTCAAGTGATGAAATGCATTCAGATGTTGCAGTTCAAACACCTGGACCTAAAATTCAGCAACAAAGAAGAGAATTGTGCTACTCCAGCTATCTGGACCAAGTATTTAGCTTTAATGGAAACGACATGGGGGAAAAAAAAAAATCCATGGTTGTCATACTCCAGGAATATAAAATGTACATCTCATCCACAGAATTGCAGACCTAAAGTTGCACCTTTGCTCATTTCCCTGGGGAACCACAGTTAAGTGAAATTATCACCCCTTGTTCTCCCAGATCCTCTTGCTTCATGCTTGCAAGTACCTCCTCCAACAAGTGTTCTCTCATGCACTTCTTCTGTACCATTAAATTACTATCCTGGATGAGATGAGTCAGTGCCCAGTAGTTCACTTAAAGGCAAGCACCAGGAAGAAGGATTTTCCCCTCTCATTTTCCTCTGGAATTTATTAATCAGTATCTTCCCTTTTTAAAACAAACAAACAAACAAACAACAAAAACCAACCAAACAAAAACAAACAAACAAAAACCAGACCAAAAAAAACCAACCAAACAAACAAAAAAACCAAAGAAAACACAAACCAAGACAAAAAGTACAAAACCAAACCACCACCCCACTGCTGTAAAAAGTTTGGGAAGCTATACCAGAAGCTTTGAAGTTCCAAAAGACAGAAGATAAAACCTCCTTCACGGATGTCTGAGGTTTTGCAGTATAAGCCTTCACCTCTTTCTGAGCATGCACACACACTCACACAGACTCTGCTCACTACATGGTCTGATCTGGCATTTTGAATTACACAAGCTCCGGGATAAACACACAACCCAATTCAGAAAAAGGCAGCTGACATACTAGGGAGCAGTCCTTCTTTATGCTTTATCCATAGGCTCCAATGCTTCCAAGTTCTACGTGCTTTGGCCAGGCAGCACCAATGTTCCCAGCACAGTGTGCATTACACATGTTCTGGTAAGTTTTGTTTGCATTTGAGATCTAGGTGTCCAGACTCCTTTTCACCTGACCCATGTTCCAAGCCCTCCTGGAGGTAGGTGGCTCAGCATGGGTAGATGCATGCACACATTCACAGGCTACTTCAAAAGGAGATGGAGGAGGAGCCCATGCTGTGTCAGCTGGCTCTGCCGCCAAGGCTGAATCCATAGAGAACAACTAGCTGGTGTTTAACATGCCAATGCTAAGTGCCTCCAAACACAACCAAGCTTAAGCAGTCAGAACTGACAAGTTATTTCACAGTGTCTGAAGCTATTCCCAGCACAGACAGGACAAAGTTCACAAGAGGCAATTCAATATTGCAATATCTTAACAGGGACAGCTCATGGAGATGACACAGGGCTCAACTCAGAAGCATGAAAAACTGGATTTTGGGAAGGTGCCAGGCAGCAGGACAGCCCCTGTTGGGCTACCTCCAGTGAGCGCAAAGGGCATCGCACCTCTGGACAGCCCCTACTAATGCTGCCTTGTGGAATGACATGCGCCCAGCCTGTGCCTTTTCAGTCTCTATCCAGAAGAAAGACTTTATGCCTCTTTGTGGAACTCTGCTGTAGATTCACTCTGGGCATGTACCAGCTGGAAGTTACAGCAGTGTCTTTTGCTACTGCTGGTGACCTGATGATGCCATGAGAGCCAAGAAACACCCTGAGGTAGCAAGCCCCTTACATCAGATAAAACACTACAGCAACATACCCCTTGGACTCTTTAACTCCCCTCTTGGTTTGTGGGGACTCCAAAACTGCCTGTACCAGATTCCCAGACCAGCAGTTGTGTTGTGGGGAATGGCAAATTCAAAAGGAAGTAAAGGTTGTCCACAGTCAGATCTGAGCCTGACTTTGGTTTCCTTGACAGAATCTGGTTTATCTGCTAAATTTGGCATAACATTTGCAACAGCAAGGGGTGGGATTTGACTGTGATACCAGACCACAAGCTGTACCTGCAAGTTCACTAACATCAGCTCTTTTGTTTGCCCATGTGAACAAGGAGAGAGGACTTAAAATAGACACACTGATGTGGGCACCACATGACTGAAAGCAACTCACAACGGGACATGGGAAGCAAGCAACAGACAAATAGTTTTTCTGCACAGGTAGGTCTACATTAAACCCTCAACCTCAGTCCCATCAAATCATCCTTTGCAATCCCAGCTGCAAGTCATTAGCTCAGCTCCTGTGGTATACAGATAAAAGGCAGAAGAACTGGTGAAAAACAGAAATGTAAAAATGTGCAGTTGCATGAGGACATGGAGCAGAGGAAGATACGCAAGCAACCTGCAGAGTTGCTGCACAGATCCCAGGATCCTGGTAAAAAAACCTTCTCTGGTCAAGTTACATGGCAGAGGAAATGCAACATCTGGGGGAGCTGGGCACACAAGTACTGCCTCCTGACTCTTACTTCACCAGGATTGCACTCAGTCTGATTGTGGAACTTGTAGAAGCAGCTACAGGTATTACTTCTTACAAAGTTCAGGCCAACAGAGCAGCTGCTCTTTTCACTCTTGTATTTCTCCATCCACCTCCTCTTGCTGAAGTACCCACACTTGTTCACAGGTTTGCTCCTGCTGTGTCTCTCCTAAATGAGCCATACACCTCCATGGGATGGTGAGGTGATCCCTTGGCAAAACAACCCAGCCAAGCCCAGGGAAAAGGAGGTGCCACTGGGGTTATCTCTGCCTGTTTTCAGACAAGCCTGGCTCTGTACCAAGTAGTAGCAACTCCCTTCAGCCAGGACGTCTTTTTGGAGCGACCAATCAAGCACCCAGGATACTAACACCCCCAAATGCTCCATGAGAGCCAGAGAATGTTAGACACCACCAGTCAGGCTCCACTATGGCCTATGGACAGGGCCAAGCAAGGCTGGCACATGCCAGATGCCTGCAGCCAGCTGTGCTCTGGGCCACACACAATGTCACAGTCACAGGGGAGTGTGGGGATGGGAAGCTTGAAGGCAAGGAGACACCTCACCACAGGCACAAGAAAGCAAAAGGATCCAGCCTCTAAGAAGGCTCGTGATCTTTAGACACCATTTACCTCCCAGGAGTAGAAAAGGAAAAAGAGAGAAGGGCACAGAGTCTTGAGGAAACTCTGATAAAATTCTGGCAGACACAGAGATACTGAAGATGCCCTGACATTGACTCATACAATATTCACTCATTCAAGTCCTGAAAACATACCCAGGAATTCAGATTTCATTGGCATTTTGCATGAGGCAGCTGAGGTTCCAATCTCAGTGCTGAGATTTTGCCAGACCTTGGCCAGAGTTTCAGCTTAGGCACCTGTTTTTGACAGAGCAGGTCTGAGAGTCCCCGGAGAAGTTCTGTGGTGTCTTCTACCCACTCTCACTTAGTGGCACTGCAGATATCCCACTGCCACATCCTGAGCTGCCACTTTCACTCTGCTGCTCACACTGCCAGGCTCACAGCCAGGTGTGACTGCTCCCAGGAGGCCACACTCAGCAACCACAGTGCACATGGCCTGAGAGAGGACACTGTTGGACAACCGACAAGTATGAGGACAAGATGTGCAGCTTGAGAGAACTGGGACTGCAGAGCTGTTCTCCCAGGAGAATCCCAAGCTCCAGGTAAGATGAAAGACAGAGATGAGATAAAACAAGAACAGTCATGGATAAAGTCCTGTCCTAATGATGCAGTGAGGAGACTTAACAAGGTCCTGCTGAATTACTGCTGCCCTTGCCCATGTCATTACTGCCTGCAGTCCTTGCAAGTTATTCCAAGGAAAAGTCAGCAGCTTCACCATTAGGATGCACCAGACAGAAGGAAGGTAAAATCAGTTTCCATTCCAGTAACTGCTTATAGCTTCTACAGTGAACATCTGGGAAAGACTGAGAAGCAAGCAAGCTCTATCCCACCACCCCAGCAAGGCTCTCCTTACTTCTCTCCTAGGCAGCTCATCCACAGGGCAAAGACTCTGAAGACTTCTGATTTCTCCCAAAGCATCTATTGAAACCATCTCTTCCCTTGGCTCCTCCCCTCAGAAGAAAAGTGATTTCCTATGCTTTAATTGCCTTCCTCTGTAACACTCTCCACCTGGACCTGATACCAGCTGCAGCAAGGTATCTGAGACACCAGAAACCCATTTTTGGGCCCTGCTTTCAGGTAGAGAGTAGCCTAGGGACACCATAAGCCATCTCATGCTCCTACACACCTGAGATGTCACCACTGAAGTAGCTGTCACTGTGCCTTGTGGGGCTTTCTGCTTTATCCATCCATCCATCCTCAAATGGGAAGAAATTGTACTTGGGGCTTTGTGGGCACTTGCCTGGAGTAGGGGAGGCAGCTCTGGGCCTCAGTTACTGCCTTGCTGAAGCAGCACCAGAGTGGTGGCAGTAACAGTCCGAGGCAGCAGCTCATAAGAGTCTTTAAAGCTTGTTAATTAAAGATCCTGAATTGCCCTAAAGCTCAGCAAATGCTCTGGCAGTGTCACTGGGAAAAGCAGCCCACAAGAGCTCCTGCCCACCTGTGTTTATTCTGAAAACAGGACAAAATCAGCATCGTGGCTGTGGCAACATGTTTGCCCTATATTTTTCAGCAGTAATTCTGAAAATTTTAGATCTCAATTTGGTTTGTGTTGAAGCAGATTGGAAAGCAATGGTTTGTACCCTCTCTGTTATTTGCAGAGCACATGTTAAGCAAAACCATACCCAGCTGCTCCCACAGAAACCCTGCCACTCATCCCGCTTCAGGATGCGGCCAGCAGAATGCCGGTGCTGGCAGCCAGGCTAATCTGGGACGGGTCAGGGGCACAGCTGCTGCAGTGGTGGTGTCCACACTCCCAGCCTCAAGGCAGCGCATAAGCAAGAGTTTGGATCTAGCTATTAAAAAACGTACCCATACTTGGGACTCTTTACTGCCCTTTGGGCATGGGGCCTTCGAGCGCTCCTATTGCCAAATTTTCCTGTCGGCCAGGTATGCTATTTCTTGATAAAAGCTGTGAGCCCTATGCAAAAGCAAGACTCAGGGAGCTGGGCTTTACAAAGAAAATCTAAAACACTGCAACACCTGCAAGAAATGCAGACAAAGCTGGCAATACTAACATTACTCCCCTGCCCCCAGGTGCCTTGCCTTCCTTAATGTGCCCGCTCTGGTGACTGGCATGTCCTTCTTGTCCATCCAAAGAATGGGAGGTCCCAAAAAAGCATCACATAACCCATTTAACACAAAAATTATGGGGACTCTCTGTTCACGTCTCACTAAAAAGACCATAAGCAAAAAGTTTGCATGAGCCACAGCAAGACCATTTAGGCAGAAAACCCACCCTACACAGGCAGTAGTGCACTGTGTGTGCCAGAGGAGAGTAGGGGGACACTGCTAGTGTCACTGGTCCTGCAAACACAGGGAGCTAAGGATCCACTTCAGGGGATGGTACAGGTAAAACCCAGGCTAACTTCCCATGCTTTCACCACACACACAGCAAGTCACTTAACCCTAAATATATGAGCAGAGCTTACAAGCCAGGCAAGAAAGATTTCAATACCACTGCCAGGAACAAAATAAACTGCACCACAGACTTATTTCCAGTGGTGGGTACCGTAGAACAGGGCAAAAAGCCTACTCACTCTCATCCCCTGAAGTTGTACATGGAGGAGAGATAAGTACCTGGCTTTCTACAGTGCATGGTTTTGCTCAGGAATCTCCATCCCAAAAGCCAGAGCTCTTTTGAATACACTTGGGTTTGAGGGAGTGAGGGCAGGGTAATCCCAAAGCCTGCACCCAGAAGAAGAGCAGGGAAGGGCTGCTCAGTGCAACTCCTCCGGTATGAAAACCCTGGAATAGAGAATGAGACACAGTCAAGGCTTCATTTTCTGTGAGGGTGAAGATGTGGGATGTGGGAATCATTTTTTGTTGCCATGATCGTCAAACAGCTCAGGGTGTTTGTTAGATGGTTACAGCAAAGGGGCTGAATACTTTCTGTGGCTAACGCAAGATAAGTGTTCCTACACTGAATACTCTACTTTTGCTAAAGTGGTATTTTCCACATGGTGGCTTGAGACTTAAGGTTTCTAGCATATGCCATATCTAATTATCTCATTGCACATTGAGAACAGCAGTGATTGGAAAAAGAAAAATAAAGATTGGTATGAACATATTAATAAGATTTAAAATAAAAATGTGAGGTTTATATTTGCAGTAATAAAAATCATGAGGAATTTTAAAACACCACAGCTATGCTCTTCAGTAGCCCATACTCAGCTGCCCCCGCAGTCTACCAGAAAGGATAAATAGGATTTTTGATCATTACATCTCTGTGGTAGAATGACAGACTTTCCATGCAAAGGTTGCTATCTGGATCTTACTTTAACAACTACAATCTCTTCCTTGCAGTGCCAAAATCAGGGTTCTGAAGGACAGGCACAGCCAGAATCTGGCTGAGCAGAAGCAGGAAAATGCAGCACGACTATGGGCTGGAGTACACCCCCAAAAATGACCGAAACAAGTGAAATCACCCCTAGGGAAGCAAAATTCTTCATGTATATTTCTCCTACATCTCATCACTTCCCCCAGCCCATCCCTGCTGACCAAAGACTCTTTGTTGAGACCAGATTCACCCTTTCCTCTGCTTCCCTCCTGATGAAGCCCAGCACCAGCTGTGGTTACCACAGAATGTGCCATGCCAGGAATGACCTGTGCAAGAGCACCCTGTACCATTGCCTTGCCAAGCCGTGGGCTCAGCCACTCTGGCAGCTGTCCCACCTGCAACTGGGATGAAGGGAAGGGCCAAAGAGCTGAACTGTGACAAGATTACAGCTCAGCACTAATATTCAGCTCCCCACAGAGGTCATGGAAGTGGAATTGGGCACTGGAAAAGTGACTGCAAAGACACTCAGGTGCCATTAAACATTCAGCACAGAATGAAAAGTTGAGTGCATCTAATTTCCTGGGTGCAGCTCAGGGAAAAACCCAGTGATGCTGCTCTGACACTGCAGAGCTTCTCCAGAAAGGATGCTCACCCTGAGCACAGGCAGCACGGTGGGGAATGAAAAGCTGCTTCACTGAGCGGTACCCAAGGCTCATGTACACCTGTCCTGTCTCCTGCACTGGCACTGAAGGCAAGGACAGCCATAGAGCTGGCACAGAACACACACACACAGCAATGCTGCCTCAGCTACAACCACTCAGGATACAACTATCCAGGCCTGGGCAGCTTCCCATCCCATTGAATGGGCCTGTCTTCCAGAAACCAAGTTGCTGGCGGGAGGACGACACTTTCCTGAACTTATATAGCATTTCACACCTAGAGTATCACCTGCCGAGGACCACCAGAGGCTGAGAGGCACCAGCTCTCTCCCCAGCATAGGCTGGGCACCCTGAGCTCCCTGCAGGAACCAGGCATGCTTCCTTCGTGACCTTCAGCCCCTTCACATACTTTTCGAGCGGGGTTTGTCCCACGGCCAGCTGTGGGCTGCGCTCACCGAACCGCTGGCCTCGCCCGTGCCCCGGGGCTGGCCACTCCGGACATGCCGAGTGTTGAACAGAGGCTGCCCGAGGCGCCTCCCCCGTGCGACGGACTAAAAACACAGGCTCTTTATTAACTGCAAGCTTATCTTGTATACTATTTTACTACTGTACAGGCGTGTCTGTGCAACATCTCACTGGCTAGGTGCTCTTGTCCATCAGTCTTAGTCCATCTTCTGACAGGTGGTCAGCATCTCTCCTCATGCTGGCAAATTTCAAAACACACTCTTGCTATTCTTCGTTGTTTCCTCTCTTTCTTCTGCTTTCCCAGGCCCGGCCCAAGGACACAGGCGGTGTTTTCTGCTGTTTTCCCAGGCCGTCTCCTCCCAAGGCCGAAGCTGTTCATAGCCCAGCGCTCTTCCACACCCGCGTCCCCTCGGCTCGCCCCGTCCCGCCGAGCCCCGCAGCCCCGGCGCCGCCGCGCTCCTCGGGCGCCACCCCGCGGCCGGACCGGGAGCAGCAGCGCGCCCGGCACAGCCCCGCTGCCCGAGCCCGGGCGAGCGCCGGGTCCCTCCCTCCTCCTCACCCCGCGCAGCCCTGGTGGGTCTTCAGGAGAGACATGAAGGCAGCGGCCAGGCCACAGGAGGGGCAGGAGGCAGAGCGGCCAGGGGAAGCCTGGGCAAAGTGGCCAGGAGACACCCTGTGCACACAGGGGAAGCACAGTTGCTGGTGGCCAAGGAGCTACTGCAGAAGGGAGCTCGCCCTCCAGATTGCCTCCTTGAGAGGCTGTAGGACCAGTTCTTGCTTTAAAGCATTCAGATTCTTAAAACACTCTATCAGCCTTCAGTATCTCAGACCCCAGTGCCAGGAACTTCATCGAGGAACTGCTCTCACTTCACCCAAAATATGTTTCATCAACGTTCGTGCCACACCCCCATGCAGCTCCCACACCTGGCATTCTTCACAGAACCCCTGCAGTAACCACATTGCCTCCCGCCTATGCTGTACAACTTTACCAAACCCACACTGGATTTGTCAGTACCATGGGATGCCCCATCTTCAGGAACAGACTCATTGCATTCATTCTGGTCAGCAGCATCCTACCCTAGCAGGCAAGAAAGTGCTGTAACTTGCCAAGCAAAGAAACGAAGAGAAGCAACAAAGCCCTTCAAGTTTAAGTGAATTAATACTTGCCTGTTATTTTTATCTCCAAGTGTTCCCAAACCACCTCCTTCCAGCATCCCCAAACCAAAGCTGGGTGTCTCTATAGTCCTTGAAAATCTATATACTGGAAACATAGCAGGTGCTGAACAGAAAGATGAAGTACAAGAAGGGATGTCATAAGAATCAGAGCAACACAATATCAATGTTCATAAAAGGTAATTTTTTCTTTTTTTAGAATGCTGGCTTTGATGGTTCAAACATAGCCAAAGTAAAAAAAGAAAAAACAAACAAAAAAACCCAAACAAGAGAACCTCAGTCATCAAGCTTCTTCAAGAAGAGATCCAAATAGTCATACTATGGCACTCCTGCATACCTTTACAACCTGAGAAAACAAAACTTTCCTTTATCTATGCCAGACCCCAGGCCAGCAGGTTAGGTGACTTTGGCAGAGTGCTCTTCAGCAGCACTTTGCATCATGTGGGCTGGTGTGCCTGTCCTCGGATGCAGGCCGGGGATGATGCCGACAGGATCTCTCTACACCCCTGGTTTTCTCAATTAACCACCACAAGCACCTTAACTTGTCTCTTCAGTTCGATTCAGCATCCATTGGTGTCCCACTGATTCCAACCTGCTCGACTGGGTTCTTAGTACCTGACAGAGGCCCCTTTGGCATCATGCCACTGAGAATGACGGGGAAGAACAGGAGTTGTTCCAGTGCCTACAGTGCCTCTGGGTTTGTCATCACAAGTGGAGCTCATATGGATTACAGTCTGGCAGCAAATTAATTTCTACAACCTAACTCACTGAACACAGTCCTCCTGGGACACACACAAAAAAGCTACACAATTACCTTTTTCTATCCATACTTTATTGCAGGTGTATATATAATTATTTATATTTTATTTTAAACAAGAAATTCCTTTCATGGAAAGGACAAACTTACCATTAAAATAGAGCGATTATACCATGAGTATTTTACAAGTATGTACAAACATTGGCAGCTAGTTTCTAACTGATAAATGTTTACATGCTAATGTCTACCAAACTATCAAACCCAAAAATAAAGAGACCTTCTAAATCCAAAGACAAACAAAAAATAAATCTACTACTTGCAGAAAGTGAGGGGTTTTTTATATGAATACAAAAAGTTGCATAATAGATATTCACAGTGCTTATAAGATATTAATTCATTCTCAGCCTATACAGAAAAGTGTCTGGTCTCCCCTTCATATGCATGTGTCACAGTACTGCAGGGATCTGCACATACCACTGAAAGAAGATGACCAGACCTGTAGAATTTGTCTTCCTCACCAGCCATGAATAAATACAGGTACATACAAGGCAGTGGATGCTCATGCAAGTCAATTACACTGTTTTCAGGTATTGGTGTATTTTGTAACCAGTGGAAGCAGGATTACAGCACTTCACCAAATCCTTTGGATGCCTGGTAACTGCAAAAAGAGAATACCAAGCTGCCTGGTGGCAATTAACACTTCAGTGATGTGGTTAGCAGGTATGAATGTGATTGTCTTTGTGAGAAGTGTGCACATGGTGCACAAACATTTTAAGACAGTTCTCCAAACAACCAGACTCATTGATTTTTGACCTTTTTTTCTTGTAAACAACCATTGCCAGAACCACAAGTAACCATAGGTCTGCATTTAGTGGAGAACAAGAGCTTGGTAGGCCTGTCGTTGCAGACTCCTGCCCCTCACCTTTTTCACAGACAGACGGGCATTGCTGCCCTAAGAGCCATCCCTCCAGCTCTGCAGTAGCTGCAAAAGTAAGGTTCTTGCACAGCTGCAAGGCTGCTCCCTGCAGTGCAGCCTCCTGGATCCTGGCTGTGCCTATCTCCCATGGCTTACAGCCAAACAGAACCCAGGTAACAGGGAGCGACTGACAACAGGAGGCTTCACCCGACTGTTCAAGAGCAGCCAGCCAGATTTCCTTTACTCATTTAGATCCATTTAGGAGAGTTTATTTTTGATGCAGTAAACATACCTCAAGTACTTTTTAAAGGCAATTTGGCTTTGTTCAGAAGACAGGAAGAGAGGCTACAGTGAACACACAGCTCCTAATTGTTCATTACAAAAAGAAAGAATAGTGTGATCAAAGGGAGCACAGTCAACTAAGTCATGGCTGCAGTGAGCCTGTGCCCATCGTTCATTCCTCAAACATACAGCTAGGGTTTAGTACAGGATTCATCTCAGAGCATGTACAGCCACTGATGTCACTTCAGCAAATGCAGATGCACCTGCATGCTCTGCCTCTGCACCACACTCACACTTGCATAGAAACAGCGAGCTGACAGACTCCATGAATTTGCTATTTTAAGAGCTTATGGCATAGTTTACCAGACAACTACTAAGCTTGCAAGCCCACTGTGAAAGCAGCAGCTCAAACCTTCCTCATTGTGATCTGGCTTTCCTTCCTTTCCTGAATTATCTTCAGCTTTTGAGTGACTTTAACACTGCAAAACACACACTGTTTCAACCAACAGAATAGCATCCCTCTGCTTCTAGAATTTGCCAAAACACCTGCAAGGTTGTCAAGAGCTGGACACAGGTTACACATACCTTCAATTCTCAGCATTTGGGAAACTTGTACTTGATGAGGGGAGGTGGTACTGGGGGAAGATAGGGAAGGAAATCAAACACGTATTTACTTGCATGTAACAAGGTAGCAAGATGTTTTCCACACCAAATTCTTGAACCAAACAGCATCATTATCATTATTTTCCTAGTGAGACAGAGTACAGCCAGCTCAGCCACTCTCAAGATCACCAAACAAGTACCCTTGGTCTGACACACAAAATACCCTATGCTTCCATCAGCAGCTGCTCTGAAGTACTCCACACACATATTTGCATGACCTATCCATGACTAAGTAGGACACAGTCACTCTGTCTGTCCTTACAAAGCAATTTTCTCCAGTCCATACTTGCCTCCTACGCAGAGGAAAAATTTCTAAGGAACAGAATTATTAAAAACAAAAAAAAAGGACAACATAAAAATATGAATCAAAGTAAGGGGTGATCATGCCTGGACAAATTCTCCTGTCACACTCCTGTCTTCAAAAGCCAGTCAATTAACACTCTTAACTTGTCTTCTGCACTCACAGAAGCAGCCAAGTCATTTGTTTTACCCCCTCCCCATCTCCCTAAGGATATAAGCATTTATTTACCCATCTGCAATCAGTAGTAGTAGACAGCTGAGAGACAGTTCCATTTGAGAAAGGGGAGTAAACTCCTGGAAGAGCCAGTATTGCTTCCAGCAAAGCAAATAGGCAACTTGTGTTCATTACAACAGAAACAGACCAGACACTTCCATACACAGCCCTCCAAATGTGCCCAAAGTATATCCTGGCCTGACGGTTGTTGGTAGTGTTACAGGAGCACAGACTGACAACAACCAAACCATCTGTACACTAGCATTAACAGATATGGACCACAAGACAAAGGCAGGAAGATAAACTGACACAGACTTTAAATTTCTTTCTGATTAATCCACTTAGACACAGTTTGCTTTCCTAGCTCAGCATCAGTTTTGGTCCACTGTTTTTTGGTTTCTATGTTGTTTGCATCAGTGCTAATGGTGCAGGCCACTTCCATTTTCTGCTCAGACAGACACTTCCAATGCCAATGTTAAGTGCTACACTCCAGCTGACTTGCCCTGTAGTCAGGACTGCAGAAGTGATGCCACTTACTGATATGGAGCTGAATAACAAAGCCGCTCACAATCTCCTGCAAGAACCAGAGTGACATCACATGTGTTAATGAGGTATATATTTCCATTATGAGCTGTTTCCTGGTATGGAAGAGCTCCAATCTCATTACACCACAAACTCCTCTGGGAGCTGGTCCTCTCCCAGAAGATCCAAGGAGAGACAGTTCATGGATCGCTTCCCATAAAGGGCAGATTTGGTTTTGCAGTCCGCTGTGGAATAAACACATCCGTAGATGGACAGCTTATCCTCCAGGCTGCAGCCGAATGTGTAGCTGTGGGACGTGTCTGAAGACAGCGTGGCACTTAGTGGTGGGTGCTGGCGCTTGTAAAGGCGGATGTCATCCAAACTCTGGCTGTGCTGGTCCGTGCAGCTCCTGCTTTTTGGTGATTTGACCTGCCAGTTCAGCAAGACACGCACGAGTCAAAACAATGAGCTCAGATACAGCCTAAGGATGCTGGCTATGCATGCTACAAATTTTCCAAAACTGTTCTTTCACTCTTTCAAAAGAGCCCCACAAGCCTTCTGAAGGATGTTTGCTTAATGAAGAAGCTGTGAACCATTAAAAAATTACAAGTGCATTAACCCACTCTGTCATGTTGAGCCAGATCCTGATCTGTCTGCACTGTCCTCAGTGGCTGAAACACTTGACAGATTCTGACACCTGAATGACCTGACACTTCTCGGCACATCCATGCAGTCCTCAAACTGACAAAGTCCACTTCATGCAAAACTACCCCAACTAGTTGAACATGTCAATTTAAGTTTGATGACCTGAAAGTAAGGTTCAGAAGGCAACCATGGAAAGTAAAGGGTTATGGTGTCCAGTAACTGCAACATACAATTTCACTACATAACACTGTTCAGCAAACAGGAGCAATAAATCAGCAGAAAGTCCAAGAGGCAGCATTTTGCTACACAGGTTGTAGCGATTTGGCCTCTGTTATTGACCATTTGAGACATTTCCAACTTCACCACTTGTTTTTTTTTGTTTTTTGTTTTTTTTTTTTTTTTTTTTTTTTTTTTTTTTTTTTTTTTTTTTTTTTTTTTTTTTTTTTTTTTTTTTTTTTTTTTTTTTTTTTTTTTTTTTTTTTTTTTTTTTTTTTTTTTTTTTTTTTTTTTTTTTTTTTTTTTTTTTTTTTTTTTTTTTTTTTTTTTTTTTTTTTTTTTTTTTTTTTTTTTTTTTTTTTTTTTTTTTTTTTTTTTTTTTTTTTTTTTTTTTTTTTTTTTTTTTTTTTTTTTTTTTTTTTTTTTTTTTTTTTTTTTTTTTTTTTTTTTTTTTTTTTTTTTTTTTTTTTTTTTTTTTTTTTTTTTTTTTTTTTTTTTTTTTTTTTTTTTTTTTTTTTTTTTTTTTTTTTTTTTTTTTTTTTTTTTTTTTTTTTTTTTTTTTTTTTTTTTTTTTTTTTTTTTTTTTTTTTTTTTTTTTTTTTTTTTTTTTTTTTTTTTTTTTTTTTTTTTTTTTTTTTTTTTTTTTTTTTTTTTTTTTTTTTTTTTTTTTTTTTTTTTTTTTTTTTTTTTTTTTTTTTTTTTTTTGGTTTTTTTTTTTTTGTGTTTTTTTTTGTTTTGTTTTGTTTTGTTTTTGTTTTTTTTTTCTTGCTCTGCCTCTCGAATAACCACCTCTTAAATGCTAATACTAAGGCTGATTTCAGGAATACCATTTTGAAATCAAGACACTTCTTTTGGCACCACAGAAAACTTCTCCCAGTATCACTCCTCTCACTGCCATGGGAAGGGCATTAAAAAACCACCCTGAGGAAACCCTATGTTGGCTTAGATGTACTAGAACCAGGAATATGATGCATGTTTCAGTCAATGCTAAGGAAACCCTAAAGCATTTAGGTTATATGGCCTTTTAAGAAAAGTTCTGGTGGTTTTGTAAGGAGGCAGCAGGTATTTGATGCACAAAAGCGGCAGCCAGGTCTTTGCAAATGTATAGAAGCATTGATCAAAAACATTTTTATAAAACAGATGCCCCCCAATCAATTAACAGCATAAGCATGTATTGAGGGCAGCAGTAACTTTAAAAACATTACTTTAATCAAGACACCCACTTCCAGCCTTGAGCTCATAAGCCTCCCACTCAAATATAAGTTCATTATGATTTGCACTGCATGGTTTTAACTTTGGAAGAAGTAACTGAGATTTTATTCAAATCTCCTACAGTACTTTACAGACCATTCTGCTGATAAGTGAAAATTTCTTATGACTTTTGACTGGGTGCAGGAAGAAAGACGAAAAATTAAAAAAAAAAAAAGAAAAAAAGTCCTAAGAAGTAATTGAAATACTTGTTCAGATTTTTACAACTCTTTCAGCAGAGAAGGCCAATTTGGATTCAGAGAGAAAAATGCTGAAAATTTTCTTTTGGTGGATTTTGTTTGGGTTTTTTTGCTTTTTTTCCAAACCCCACAACATTTCTACCCCAGCAGGTAGAAATTGTGAAATATTTTTTGCTGTATTTTGAAAAGAGGCCATAAAAAGATATTTTAATATGATTTCTCCAAATACAACTTATTAAACAATTTATATACTATACATATAATATATACTTGCCCCTTCTTGAATGTTTGATGAAAAGGAAACTTTGACAACAAAGACTTCAGCACACAGTATAATCACACAAATGATATACTAATTAGGGCTTGAACATCTGGTTTTGCTCTGACGTGAGCTACTTCTGACTTCAGGAGCATGAAGATGATTCCATTTGCAACCCACACCCAAACTGCATGGATGGTCTTTGCTCTGTATTGCACTGAAAATCTGGAAGTGGTTGATTTTCCATTTCCCATCTCGGAGACTAAGGCAGGCAATAACTGGCTTGAAGCTTTCCTTGCTGATTCCTCCAAACCTCTCTATTCTAAACCAAATACTGCTCTCACCATATTCCTGAAGCAGCAGCTGGCCAACAGCTGGTTTTGGTTACACCATTAAAAAAAAAAAAAAAATCAGTCAAATGCAGACCAACTCTGGTCATATGATTTACAGCTGTCTCCATTACACTAGACCTTGGTTCAATGTCCACACATATGCCAGACCCTCCTGCTGAGCACCCCTCTTCCATTACCTGGTGGAGGGATTCCACACTTTGGCCTCTCATTTTGATTAGCGTGACTTGCACCACAGACAGGGAGTCCTGATTTATAGCTGCAAAGAAGGAGGAGGAAGTGAAAAGCATTGCAGATTTGAGGTTTTGTGGGCTGCAGAAAAGGGAAGTTGTTCTCACAGGCCACATTCAAGCTTTGCTATCCTCTAAATATAAATATACATCTGTAAGCACCCTCAGTGCTCCAGCAGTTTTGATCACAAGTACTCCTTTTTGCCCCAAAAGATCAATTTTCAAAAACTTTCAATAAAACTGTTTCTCACCAACTTGTCCCATGTTCACCCATCTTGCTTTGTGATAAAGGCTGTATATATTAAGGCCAGACAGGTCCTGTGTGACTGTTATCCAGCATTCCCTGTATCACAAGCCACAAAACTTGACCTATGAATTCCTGTGACCACTCCATTTTATTGTGGTTGAACCCCTCGGCTGTTTTGTGGTATACAGTATTTTAAACCAAATTCCTTCACTACCAAACATTTACCTCAGCTATCTTCTTGTCATTAACTGAATATAAACTTGGCACATTTGGAGAAGGGAGACTTTGAGGAGCACAGAGAAGAGCAGCACTGTACAATATGGAATGCTGCCCTTTAACCTCTAGATGAGCTGACTGGAAATCCTGTTGCAGTAGGGCAGTAAAGTAGCACAGCCAGTTGCTTAGAAGAATATAAGTTTTCTTAGGTCCCTCAGATTATGCCTGTTTCTAGAACCTTAAAGAACAGCACTGAGTAGTACCAGAATGCCATCTCACCTTGGCAGCTAGCAGCATCTAGAGGCAGAGATTCAACAGATTCTCCCACTGTGGCCTCCTCTAACTGGTCTCCCTCTAAAGGCTCATCTACAGGCATCTCCTCTGGCTCATCTACTGCCAGCTCCAGCTCTAGGAGGAAGAGAGCCGCAGAAAAACAGTTAGAATTACACTTGTGCTCCAAGCTGCTGTACAGCCTCTTACTCCCCATTCTCCTGCAGAAGACAAAAGCAGGCTTAGAAGTTGTTCTGCATCTCCAAAATCTTTACCATCATCCTGAGCATCATCTTCAGCCCGCCCTTTGCTGCCACTGTCAATGCCAGAGCTACCATAGCTGATGGTTGAGCTGCAGGACTTCTCTTTCCTGTGCACCCGGTCAATGCTGAAGGGCTCATCCACTGACATTTCCACCGACACCCGGTGCCTGGAGTCGGCCTCGATACCCGATGTGTGGGAGCTGCCGTGACTGCCCGTGGACTGGCGCGACAGCCGGTTATCCCTCTGGCTGCCCCCGCTGCTCCCGCTGCCACGTGAGTTCTTGTCACATGGGTCCAAGTCCATGTCTAGCGTGTCACTGATATAGGACTCCCGGTAGCGCTTCTTCTCTGAGGAAGAAGGAAAGAGAGAAGCCAGTGGGAACTTTAAGCAAGACCAAAAGAAGGATAGCAAAAATATTCGAGTAAGTTCTGTGACTGGCACAACCCAACAACTGCTGCAGCTCCTGAAGAAACAGAGAAACAGCTTGGTATTTGATTTGTTCAACTGACACTGGGATGCCCAGATGGTTGTCAAAGAATTAGTCATACTTGCAGTACACCAGCATCTCCTGAATTAGAACAGGCAGGTAGAGGCAGTTATGATACAGAAAATAGCAGGTTCCAGAGTGAAGAAAAGGTCAACCAAAAACAAAACACAAAACACCAAAACAAACCAAACAAACCCCCCAAAAACAACCCTCCCCCCAAAAAGGAGGGAATTACTTAGCTAACTTAACCACTCAAAACCAAATGTATTGATTGATTCTTGAAATAGCTACCAACGTGTGGAGTCAGCTAAAAACAGAATCCCCATGTCTGGTGTTTATGAATGATTTACTTTTATTTCCAAGCCTTTTATATGCTGAGGGTGGTCAAGAAAACCATGAGACACAAAACAACCTAGGGCCTTTTACCCCTAGGCACTTGGTCAGTGAGCCTTTCTACAGATGACTTGCATATGCCACTGTTTGTGCTTGAATAGCTCAAGGCCACTGCTGTAACCCCACTGAAGGGAAAGGCAGAAAGAAGCAAGCTAGATGAAATCAAGGGCTGCTTTGGCCTGTATGCTGATTCCATACAACCAGCAGTCACCACTTCAGAGACTGATGCAAGCTCCTTAGAATCAGTTCAGATGAGCAAGAACCAGAAATAAGTTTCTTCTCGAGATCTCCCTGGAAGGAGTCAACTTATGTCCTTGAACAAGAGGACCAGCTACTGCTGTTTGACTGCTACTGACCTTGAAGGTAACAACACAAGGCTCATATACTTCAGAGAAGAGAAAGTATGGATGGAGAATACAGGGAACAGCAGTCAGGAAAGAGGTAGGAGAAAAAAGCATTCAGGTGAAGGCTAGAGGGAAATGCATTTAAACCAGTCCCCAGGAAGAGGTAGGCTGAGAAGTTGTAGAAAATCCAGCTTGCAGAGCTGGAAAATGAAAGGGGGTGAGCTGAAAGGTGACGAGATGACTGCAGTTTTCCTGGAAGGATATTAGGTGTTCAAATCACTGTTCCTATAGAGAGAGGATCTCAGAAGTAAAGACAAATTCTGGGAATTCTGATCTGCTCTCAGGCTGCTTCTGGCACCTGCAACTCCTAGATTTTAACTGTATGACACTATAGACTAAATTGTGTGTAGTGTTTAATAAAAGGCACTAAAAAAATTTAAGACACAGACTCCCAGTATGCACTTCAGTTTGAACCCAAGATTTCATTCCAGTGGAAAACTTTTTATTTATTTCCACTCAGAACCATGTCCTATATGCATAAATTGGGAGTACAGAGAGTAAGGATCTGCTCTTAAAAGGAAATACTCCCCCTCTACTGCTCTCACACATACACACACACACTTTCTGATCAGAGTCTACAAGGTGGAAGCCACAAAGACTTCTCAGGAACAGACTTGAAACATATCTAACAGCCCTGTTTCTCTCACTGGGTCCCTGATAAGGCAGAAACACCATTAATTAGATAGACAGCAGCCACCATGAAGCAAGAGCAGGGCCTAATATGCTGTACTCTTCCCCTTACCAAGGTCTGCTCTTAAACGTACCTTCAGCCTCCTCCAGTTTTTGGATTTGCTTCAACACTGGCTGAATATTCAGAAAGACCCGGTGGCTGTTGCTGAGCAGCTGTAGCAAATGCCGTGACCTGAAGGGGCAACCTGTGTAGTAAACCAGTTTCCGTGCAGAGGGCAAACCATCTGGCTGGATCTCAAACTTTTTCCCCTGCATAAAGAGGAGAGATGCCAGAGAAATGAGCATGTTTTCAGCCACACAGCTACCAGAGACAGCTGCAGTCTTGTGTGTGCAAGTGATAGCACTTGCCATGGCAGCGTGGGCAGGCCAGCAGCTTTGCCACGTGCCAGGTTGGCAGCCACTGCCAGATGGCCTCCATTCCATCATAACTCACCAGAAAGGCCAGCTTCCCGATGTGTGACCAGGGAAAGTCGTAGAGGAGCTGGCGAACGTGATTCACCTCCTGCAACACATCAAACTCAGAGTGACACAGGAACTGGCAGGTACAGGGTGGAGTCAGCGATGTGCAAAGAATTTCCAAACAACCAAGAATTTGAGATATGTGGAGCCTGGTGTTCACAGGGGAGGCAGAGGAGCCTCGGTGAGGGGGGAGGACAGGGGAACTGGGCAGAGTTAATGCTACACCAGAAGGCTTTCACGGCAGTCTGTTACCTGATAGATGTGCATTCCTCTCAGGGTCAGGCCCAGGATAACTGTCGGTCGATCCTCCTTCTTATCCTAAAAGGATAGAAGAGCCTGGAGTCAAAGGTTAATCTACAAAGACCATGCTCTTGTTCTGGCACCTACTGCAGGAGAGGTAGCAGGACTCCTCATCAGGCAGATGCCATCAGCTCATTTGGCTTTTATTATGTCTGTAAAGTGCACCTTGCCTTGTTGACCCCTGAAATATCTACACCTAAAATCCCCTTGTGCTGGGAGACTCAGGCATTTCACCAGCACATGCCTAGCTGCCCTGGACAGGGAATCCTCTAGCTTTAGTGATCTGAGGGCATGGACAATTACTGCTCTCAGAGGCACCTTGTAATCTCTCATACTGCCTCGTGCCGTCTCTGCTGTCCCCAGAAACAAGCACTGATTTCGCTCTCCAGGTGACAGAGAGACTGAAACAGAAGGGACACTCATCCCCCTCTCCTTGCCATGGCACTGCTGTTCCTATTCAGGGACTTGGTACATCTTAGGCGTCCCTTGGCTGAAGAGAGCTAATCAATGCTCAGAGTTACAGGGACTTTCATTCTAACCTTTTGATCTTGGTGCTGGGAGCAGGTGGTTTTACCTGTTTGCTTCTGTGTTGGAATACTGCCTTGCTTTTAGTTCATACTGCATCATCCTATGACACACTTGGTCTCTAATAAGATTCCTTTGCTTGAAGACCAAAAAATAGTATGAACTAATTCTTTCAGCCTCTCCTAACACAGTAGAGTTAGGGAAGAGAACACATGTTTTTGCTAGGAAGAGAAGGAGGAAGAAAATTTGGAGGTAAAAATGTATGAACTCATGGAGTTCAAACTTTACATCATAACTCTCTCTCCTCACCTGGCTAATTGCCTAAAATTAGACAGAAGCAACAATACAGGGAATCCAAAACTGAGATGCAACTGAAAAAATACCAACTACTCTGACAGGGTTGGAGAGGGAACGGATAAGAAAGTTGGAATGACACGGTGTCACCTTCATTTATTACACCATGTTTGTGTGAAAGCTGGCTCATCTCTTGTCATTATTTCAATGAACTGCTACAGGAAAAAAAGGCTTCTCTGATTTCCCTGGTGCAATTCTACTGACAGGCAGGGACAAAAATTAAGTTTTGCCATTCCTGTGGCCAGTTTATTGGCCAAGACACAAAACTAAATTCCAGCTATATCTGTATATTGGCAACAGATTTGTTTGTGGGGACAGGCTTCACTGGCTGAGCATTTTAGATTTATTTGGCCTTTCTGAATCAGAGGCAACAATCCCTCTAACAAACAGAAAGAGAAAAATGCAATGGTGCACTCAATTAATGATGGGAGAGAAGCTCAAAATAAGAAGCTCTTTGTTTAACCTTCTGTAGCCTGTAGAAGTGGACAGGCACATCTTCCAGCAGGCAGGACTCCTTAATGAACTTCAGCACCGCTTCCTTAGCGCTCAGCCCTTGCTGTTCTCGGTGCATCTCTGGGGCATGTTTCAAGATGTAGTCGCTCCCCCTCTTTGCAATTATCTAAACCGCAAAGAAAACAAACAGGTCAGCAACTCTTTCAGCGATCCCCATGGGAGGCTGCTATGATCAACGGCAAAGCAGAGGCTGGAGGTGGAGGAGGTTCATGTATTCCCGCAAGATATTAGTCCATGTTCACCTCTACCTCTCTGGAGGATAAGCATTTAAAGCAGCACAGATGACACCAATGTCTCCAAACAGATCCTATGGGGCAAAATTGTAACAGACCAAGCCCACAGAGGTCGTGTCTGCTCTTTTCATTTTTAAGTATTGGAATTAGTTCTCCTATCTGTTGGCATCCATAAATGTTTATGGGAAGATAACAAATAGTGCTCTGCATGCCAACACAATCAGCAGTAACATCTCCAAACAGCAGAAATACTAGGTTTTCCATTTAATAACTGAAACTACAGTTAGGGTTATTTAGCATTTCCATTCTCAACTGGACGGATAACACTATCTCGAGGAATTTTTTTTATCTATTGGGAGTGGTTGGCAGGCACGTGGCTCTATTAAGCAGTAGAAAACCTGCACTGGGCCTTTTACTCTTGCCCAGTTCCCATGCCTGGCCACATGCTCTCTGCATACAAGACTACTGGGGCACCCCTGACCCCTCCCCTATGCCTGACCAGCCCCTTCCAGGCTGTTAGTAGCCATGACAGATAAAATGGACACCGGCTGAATTCACTTCACAACATCCCTGACCAGTGGAGACATTTAAAACCACATGGCACCAGGTATCTGAGAACATCCTGCCAGAAAACAGCTGTTCTGACTCAAAACAACCAGACCTCATCAATCCCACAGTTTCCCCTTCCATTTTATATTAAACCCCTTGCTTCCTCTGTTTGGTAACACTGTCCTCCTCTGCATGCCTTGTCAGATTAGTTGCCCTCCCCCAAGGATGGGCAGCCTCAGTGGTGGACAACATTGATGCCATCAGCTGCGCAGCATCAGCAGAAATATGTGCCAGCTCCACAGTTCAAAGCTGAGTGGGTCAGCCCAGGGCAGTACTGACTCTCCTCACTTGTGTGAGACTTGGGGCAGCCCTTGGCCAAATGATATAAAGCACGTGTTGGGAGGAAGAGATTGTGTTGGAGGAGATTGCTCACTATCTCCCCTTGGGAGCCCAGGGGCAGGGAGAGAAGCGTCCCCACTCCTGCCAGATTTTGCTGTTTGCAATGATGTAATAAATCACTTGCCTTGGGGTTGTGGCTCAGTGCAGGTGAGCCAGGCTTTGCCTTGGCCTTTGCAATGTTTGCCATATGAGCAATAGTCTGTGATAAGCCCTTTAACTGCCTCAGAAACAGCACACAAGACTCACCTTTTCCAGCCTTTCATTAACTACCTGCTGACAGGCAACTCGTAACAAGGAATGGCATGGGATGAGGGCCTGTTGTATGGGAGAAAGGTGCATTTCTGCACAAGGCAGGCAGGCTAGGATTTGTGCTTAAAGGAGACTATCATCCTTGCTTCCCTAAGAGAACCCTTGTCACTGTTCTGAACCTTCTTCCCAAAGCAAGGGACAGTGCTGTATTTCAGGAGAGATGCAGCTTGCCCGGGACAAGCACCCAACTAACACACTCTTAGCTAGTCTGCCTTCACTTGACAACTAAATCAAGTCTTGAAGGGCACAAGTCACATACACATGCTTATAAACAAACATGCAAACTCATTTCCAGGCCTTTCCCTTCTCTCTTCCTACAGTCAAGCCAGAGATTAATGACAAAGCAAGCACCAGAGGCACTGCACAGCAGTACTACCCTTTAGGGTTTGCATTTATTCATCCTTGAGGCAAGCATTACAGAGATGGGAACAAAGGGCAATGGCTTCAAGGCCTGGAGGTTTTCTAGAGAGCTTAGGTTGCGCAGATCTTGCTGATGTACCACTACAAACACACAACCCTTTAAGCCACAGACAAATTAAAGACAGCTGCACTATCAGAGTTATTCACATGACACCAACACATTCCCTCACCAAGGAAAGATGTAGCACCCATGTCACTGATGCGTCCAGGAAGAGCAGGCACCCACATCCAGTGGAAAGACAGGAGATATCTCCTGAGGGAAATTCAGGGTGACACACAACCCCTCTGCCTGACCATTGCAGTGGGAATTGGGGAAGTTGCATGGCTGCAGTTAGATACCACCTTCACTTTGCTCCTGCTCCATGTACAATTTGCTGACAGAAAGATTCCTCCCAAACTTACCCATTGCGGGAAATAAGCCTGAGGTTCAAAATATTTGCCAGCATGGACCTTCTCCTTGTAGTTGCCCAAGTCTGCCTGTAAGCTGTAGGCAGCCAGTAAGAAGTAGATTTCTTCTTTGTGGTTGCAACGAGACATAAGCACTTGCTCTTTGAGATGGCAGTAGTAGAGTTGCCGTGCCACCTTATCGCTGCAAAACACAAAGGCAGATTTATCTGAAGAAGAAAGTTCAGATAAGGCCCCTCAAAAACATCATCCTGCTGAGAAGAAGGATTAAACTTTGACATGTCTGATGTGTGCCAATGCCACCCTGAGACAGTTATGTGTGCGTAGGGAGCACCAAACCAAGATCAAGGTCTTCTCCCACTAAGTGTTGTACAAACATGGGAAATAGTATCTTCTGCCTCGAGGAGTATGAGATCTAAGAAGTTAGGGCAGAAGGCAGATGAAAGAAAAATAACATCACACCTGTTTTGGAGACTGACTACAATGAAGCACTTCTGTTTCTCTGGAAAGCCTGAAGGAGCCAAGAGAGTCAACTCCCTTGAATTCCCAGTTCTGTTTCTTGAACACCTGTCCTCCTTTCCCCTCCAAATTTGGCACTGCTTTTTTATTTCACCTTACCTTAGGCTCAAGATACTTTTCAACAGCTAATTCCCTGCAAGGTAGATCAAAAGACACAGGAGCCCTGGGCTTGTTTTTGTCTTCTTCCTCAAGCTGTTGAACAGGGATGGTCAGATAAGGCATAACTATGGTGCAGCATTGATAACACACACATACCCTGCTCTCTCAGCTCCTGGGAAGCAGGCTACTGACATAAATATATATATATATATATAGATGAGGTGCTGGACACTACAGATTGCTTGTACAAGCATCTGTGTATAGTCTGAAGGGGCCAGGTAACTACCTCTCCATGGCTTGAAACACCTCTCCAATTAAACTACCAGCGCAAGAGAAAGTTGCTTATAATGCTTAAGGACATGTACATTGGGAGTGGTAGAATGATATGCAACCTCCCTTTGTACCTAAGAGAAAAATGAAATAAGAAACACTCATCAGCCAAACAGACTCCAGAAGAAAGACTCCCCTGGATCCAAAAGACTAGGGATGGAGAAAACATAGAAAACCACAAGCTTTGTTCAAGATGAGAACAAATGCCAAAAATCTGGTAAAGATTTAATCCACCTAAATGATCCCAGCTCTTGGCTTGCCCTGGGGTCAGAGCCACACCAGAAGCACTGATGCAAATTAACTCTGTCAGTTGTTCATTTTTAACTACCTCATCCTTTGTTCTGTACCGTGTATGAGGGTGGTGCTGTTTTGAGTGCAGCCCATATTCCATGTGAATGGACTACAAATGCAAAACTCTCTAACTTATGAAGTAATTTCTTTTGTCCATTTACAAAAGTCCATTTCCAGGAGTAGACTGCACAGAGCACTGCTCAAATACAAAAACCAGATCCAAAATTATTAGCATGTGCTTCAGAGTATAAATAACTATTTTTGGTATATTCATCTGATGCTTTTCATACAACCAAAAGACAAGCAAAAGAGTGCTAATCGTGTTTTGATAAGGTTGTGATTCAACCTGCTCTCTAAACACAGATGGAAATGCAGTCACAACTTTCCTAGGGATATGGAGTATGATTCAGGCAGAAAACATTCATGGCTGGGTGAGGAAGTCTGTGAAGGTCTTAAAAAAAATCCAAACAGAGTTTTTAAGCTTATTTCTGTGAGCTCACAGAAAGGAGCTTAAAGAAACATTATTTTTCTTGCCTTTTAAGAACACAATGAACAATTCAAAACACAGTAGCTACCACAGAAGGAAACTTACCCTATTACTCTTCCATTTTCTACGTAGTATTGTACTCTAAAGAATGCAACAACAGGAGGGCTGAATTTCTCTGTTCCCTAGAGCAAAGACAGAAGACAAGTTAAATTATGATTGGCATCCAAAATTCCTGTTTCCCCATCTGGTAATGTTGTCTTCTCCCAAGCTCACTCCCCATACTGCTTTCAATTTTCTACTCCTAGCTCTTGGCAAGTGTTCGGGGGGAATCTGACTGTCTTGGAGGCTCACAACAATGAGGTATCACAAAACATTCAGACGGGCTGAACAACAAAATACCCTAGGAAGACAAGAAGATTTTTGGATAGGAGGGATGCGATAGTATAAGAGTCCCCGTGTAGCCTGGGGGCACCCAGCCTGGCCCAATTACCTAGCTCAGCACCTGGCAGCACCACAGACACATTAGTGCTGAACGCAGCAAGTCTAACACAGCCTCCCTCAAAGCAGCAGGCAAGGTGGCAGGGCAGTGTGCCATGCTGGCACGGTCGTGGCGTTTCCAGGGCACACCTAGGAGTAACCAGCCACCCCTGCGCCGCACCACATCACTTAGCAGGGACACACGCGCTGCCGCATTCAGCATTCACTGCCCGAGGCTGAGGCGCACCAGCCTGTGCCTTTTGTTTGGCAGGGCTCCTGCTTAGTTATTCACACGCTGCCGCAGCCACAGACCAGAAGGTGATGTTGATGTCTGCTTCACACTGAGGATGCCTGTTAGAAGCAAGCCAGCAAGAATTCGGATGTTTAACTACAGCCTCTTTCAGACTTACAGGCTTGTTTAAAAAGGAAAAAAAAAAATAAAGGGGAGAGGGAAATACAAAAGCGGTATTTTACTGTCTTTTTCTCTCATGTTTCTTACTTTGCCACTTCAGCGTTCACACTAAACTTTGCTCCTACAGGCAGTTCCAAGGCTTTGTTGGTTGGACCAATTTCACTGGGACAAGGTACGTGGCACGTCCTGTACATCTGATGCAGGCAGCTTCTTGATCATCATGCAAATATTTCCATAGTCACTCTATTTTATAAGCTGGACTGGGCTTTCTACCTGAAACCACTTCATAGGAATTAATTCCTTTGTCAACTAACCCAGTCTTACAGGCTAACTCCTCTCAGACTGCAGTACTGCCAACAGCAAGTCATTCAGTCTTTTATGATTCACATCTCACCAGAGGTTCAACACTTATCCTGACCTGAGAAGCGCTGCAAGAATCCAGCCACAAAGCAACTGCAAAGAGGATCCCATCCCGAGGTGACTAGAAACACCTGCCTCAACTGGGAGAACAGCCTTCTGCAAACTGCAGCTGTCTTTGAAGTACCTCTCACTCGTTTGGGAAAAGCAGAGCACTTGTTTGGGGTAAGAGAGAGAACCCCAAACCTCATGTTTGTAGTCATCTACAAACTTCTCTAAGCAGCAGAAATGGCAAGTATGCCTACTCTGCAAAAAAAAAACCCTTAAGAAAGGTGGAAAAAATCATAATAAGCCAATTAAGATATCTGAATCCAACAGCATACTATACTTTGTTCTAGACTATGGCTCCACCAATAATGACACACACAAACAGGCATTATCATGTCTTACTGACGGGCACGAAACAATTACATAAGCTTATCTTTATTTCATGCAGCTTTTCTCCTCCCTTTACAGGGCTGGCTAGCATTAAAGAACTAGGACTCCTCTCAAACAAAATACCCTTCCCTCTCGCTCCACTGTCCTTTTGCATGTACTCCGGAAGAGTCACAGCTCCAGTCACCTCCCTCATATCAGGTTCAAGCCACAAAAGGTCATTTTAGGCTGTTTTACTTATGTTTAACTTTACCAAGTTCCAGACTAAGTTCAAATGGAAAACTGACCAACTGACTTTCTCTACTTCTGGGGCAGCTAAGCAGCAACCATGTGGTTACTATTGCTGAGATAAACTTGTGTAAAAGGCTATTTCAGCTCTTTTAATTAATTTTACAGCAGTGCACAAGTTCACTGCACCTTGCTACTGAAAAATAGTCTGCAGACCATCTCCAAGAAATCCTTTATGGACCTTAGTTTAAGAGTTTTTGATTCACTGTGTAGTCCAATAAAAAAGCAGCAACCTCCAAAATAAAACATCCCTCTTACTTTTGTAGCCTCTTTCTTCCATTCCTTTGAAAAGTATTTGCTAAGCTTCTGCTCCAGGTCTATAAAAACATATTCATTGTCTGAAAGATAAGAGGAAAGGGATTTCAGGTTAAATAATTAGAAACTTTTATCCATTAAATATTTAGATGACTCTATAAGTTATTTCCAAACAATAATTTTTAAAACAAAGTTGACCAGGGAATAGACAGGGCAGGAAAAAGAGAGTACTCTTAAGTACATGTGCTACTCCAGATAGTATGGAAAAAAAGATCAGTCATGTCTTGATTCAAGAGATGCTAAGCTAAAGTTTCCCAAACAACTGGACAGAAATACAAAATTCTTGTGTTATAATCCAGAAACCATTTACAAAAGGGACACATCATCTTGTCAACCTAATTGTACTGTCGGTTCAACAGATTCAGGGGTTATTATTATTATGCTATTGTTGCTATTATTATAATAATTATCAATAATAATAACAACAATTTTTATTATTATTAAACAAGCAAGTACTACCTAAACTTCTTTTCTGCCATCATGCAGCACAATGGTCCAATATGGCATAAGTAACTGAACAGTCAGGCAATTTCACAGGTTTAGTTGTCTACATGTGAATGGGGTCCTCTGAAAGGGTGAGAAACAGTAGGACCAAAGAGAAATGTCCTCCTCAGAAGGTCTGGTGTCTCCTGCTCACATCCAACTTCATATGGAAAAAAAGATGAATGAAAGAAGAGAAACCTGGCGTCTTTCAAAAGACTGAAGGATCAGGACTTGCTCTCTACTTGCTCTCCTGAATGGCACATCATCTTGAAATAACTGCTTTCAAAGCTGATATTTTGTAACACTGCTTACCAATCATCAAATACAAACAACACAGCCAGTGAAAGATTTTTTTCCCTGGGCATTCAAGTCTCTTAAAAAAAAAAAACAGAAGAAAGACCTGATGGGTGTTGATGGGTGTTTCAGGCTTCAGCAGCAATGCCAGCTGAGCCACCTGACCAGTCCCTCTACTCTTTGATCTTGCCCAGGACAGTGTTTTGACAGGTGACATAAGTACCAAGATGAAGAGCTTGTTTCTTAGACATAAAAGGTGCAGGGTTAAAAAGAAGAAAAAAAAAAAAAAAAAGAAAAAAGAACTGTTCACAAAACAAACTTCTGCCTCTAAGACCAGCCCACACTTCCAAGCTTTGGTGTTTGCTTTCTGATGTCAAACAAACAAACAAAAAAATAAATAAAGGAAGAAGATAATAGAATAGAGGTGACAATTTTCTAATGGAAGTTTACAACGAAATCAGAGCCTGCAGTCATGTCTGTATGGCAGATGCAGGACTAGACAGCAGTCAGCAGTACAGCAGGTGCTGAAGGGGGCTCTGAGCTACCTCACAGCTCCTCTCCCAAAGTATTCCACATCCTTCCAGGGGCAGACACAGCAAATCACTTCTTGGCTAGCTTTCAAAAAACAAGTAAGCAAAACAATCCGCTATTGTCACCTCCATCAGCTCCTGCCTCAAGAGAAAGGAACACCTGGCGCTATCCCAAACAGGTCCATGAAGAAGCTAAATCTGAAACAAGTTCTGTTTCTATCTTTATGTTCTTTCCTGCATTGTACTGATTGCAACTCTAATTTTAATATAATTACACTTCTGTTAATCATGTACAGAAACAGCACAGTATTTAACACCACTATTGAAACTGTATAGAATTTCCGAAAGTGGTGGTGGTAGGAATTTAAGTGCTGTAGCACACAAGGTGATATAGAAGTTGTTTGACTATTTGGACACAGAGAAAGAGGTTTTATCATCACAGAGATTGCATCTTGTACTGCCTCTTCACTTATGCCTGTAAGATAGGGCGGCAGGGGGGTTATGCTGTCCCCAGCCCTTGCTTCTCTGAGTCCATTAAGATCAGCTAATGCTCTCTTGAAGAGGCTGAGAGAAGTCCTAGTCAGTGAGAGAGAAGGATTTGTTCATCTGTTAGACTTGACTCTGTCCCTTGTCAGCTGCCAAGCCTGTAAGCATCTCTCTGCAAAGCTTCTATCAGAAGTAAATAAAAGCTCATTTAGGAAATGATTGCGCAGCAAGTGACAGAAGAGAATAACCTGAGCACAGCACCTGGCACCCAATCCCTCTGTGGGCTTTGGCAGTCCCAGGGCAGGGCACTTGCCCCACTACAGGCTCCCACACCAGGCATGGCACTGCTCCTGGGTAAAGCCTGTGCCAGCTCTACCAGCACTGTGGTGTTTAGCTGCTGTTTGTAAAAAGGACAGGGAACCTGCATGGCTGTAACAAGCTGAGGAGTCAGTTTTCCCTTTTCACTCAGGAATGATCCCATGCCCAGAGGTGTTTAGAGAAACACGTGAATTATTCCTTAGCAAGGAGAGAAGGATATGTGGTGGAATACCCTGAACGACCCCATCACATCCAAATACCAGGTCAGAGAAAGTATGACAGAACAGTTACACTGCCGTAAAGTCATTTATTATGTGCACCTCACAGCCTCTATTTATCTGTCATGTTAATTAGGTTGAGAGATGACTCTGTGAGGGCCCAGACGCCAAGCCTGAGGACTCCAGGCTATTATCAGACCTACTGAGATGTGCACATAGACCCCAGAATAAGCCAGGCTGCAGGAAGACACTCCAGTGTATCAGCTCTCCCTGGGGGTCCCACTCTAGCCCAGTCCAGCATCCTCCCTCCCATGCAGGAATGCAGCACTGCATTCCTGTCTTAATGAAGTTAATATTGCTGGAATGTCAACCTGCAGTGTAAGCCTCCAACTATGAAAACAAAAAGGAATTTCCCTCCACAGCCCTGCTGTGGTTTGTGGTTGTTTAGGTTTTTTGTTTGTTTGTTTTTGTTTTTTGTTTAACTTAAACTTGATTAGTGCTGAAACCTAAAGAGATCTTTCGCCAGATGCTGAAACTGTTTGGTTTGAAAGCAAGCATCTCTAATAGATATGATGACACCAAATTACAGCACCTCTGAGCACTGCTATAAAGGACAGTATAGAAATGCACAGATGGCCACCTTTCCAGGGAAGAATGCGTTTAATCTGTGGATCCAAACAGGGCTGGATACTCAGCAGGTGCAAACTACCATTGCTTCACTGGCCTCAGCTGAAGGACAAGTGAAAGGTACTAAGAGGCTGACTTAGAAGCATGCACACACGGAAATACACACTCATCCACCTTCAGTTGCTAACACCAGTTCATGAATATCATCTCAGTGCTGACCTTACAAACACATCAGCTTCTTTTAAAAGGTTCCCTCGTGTATGTGCGTGCCAATATCGGACCTGGCAAAATACACCAGTGCTCTGCAACCCCAAGAAATGCACCTGGACAGGCAGCTAGTGTGGAGTAATGCAATTTACACATCTTCCCCAATTTCAGTTTTTAAGAGTTCTCAAATGAAATCGAAAGTTTATGCTGTAAAAATCACATTTCAAATTAACCAGTTACCAGAAATGCAAACATTCACTGCTCCTACTCTGCATAATTAGCTTAGCACATTTACATATTTGAGAAAATATAGGACACACATTGTTGCAAAAAAATAATGGGCCAGGTCTCCAGGGAGAAAAAAGAAGTGACACAGTTCCAGTGAGTGATGTAGATTTACAATAGGTATTATTTACACTGTAGAAAAAACAAGAATAGAAAATTATGGCTGTAATACAGGGTCAAATCAGTTCTGAGTCACTGGTACTCTAAAAGACATTATTTTGCATTAACCAGTTCCTCCTTATCTCATTTTTTTATGAAAGGTAAGTTGTCTGCATAAAAACCAAGTAAGGGTGAATGCCAAAAACCTGTTCTACTCCAGTGCCCATTATCGCTAGAAGCACTGAGAAATTCCACAGAGGTGTCCTACCAAGGGAAACGCTTAGGCCCTGTAGGCAGCCAGGAATACCCCATTAACAAATTTGAGTCAACTATATTTTAGTAATACAACTAGAAGGTCCAGAAGAGTAGGATTCAAATAAAATATGAATTTAGTGCAAAGCTGATCTTCCACATAGCAAGCATTTTCTGTCTTAAAAGAGAAGGGAAAAAATTATCCTTGGCTATCACGCTTAACCTCTCCCAGATGCTGTAAGAAGCCTCACAGTACCACCACTATGTCCCTTGAAGCACAATATGAAAGAGCAGGACAGGGGGATGCTGGGGCTAGGGGACAGCTAAAGCTTAAAAACAAAAAACAAAACCAAAGAAACCCACACTAAAACATAGCTCACAAAACATGCTGTAGATTTCACAGACCCTGGTTAGCTTCCCTGAATAACAGCATGGACTTTTTGGTTGGCTTATTGAAGAACAGCTGGTTACACACTCTGTTTCCATGTACAGCTCCCCAAGCTTCCAAGTGCTAGTGGTCTTAGAACGTCACTACTGCACGGCATCTGCTCCCACCACCTCTACACGCTTTCTCAATGTTCCCAGTGTTACCTTTCAAGCCAACAGAAAGAAACATTGTCTACTTTTCTAAGGGGTCTAAAAGAACTTGCTTCAGGATACCCTTATGTTTTTTGCCTTAGCTGGAAAGCACATGTATCCCAAGACAGGAAGGGAAGAATCTCAATAGAGGCTGTGAGGTCCCGGGTGAGGTCGCTTCACCTGGGATGGACACAAGGCATGTGGAGGGTACTTTGCAAGGAAACAATATCAAGAAGCCTGAGGTCATGTGGCTGTTAGGAACTGGTGAGGTCTCAACACTGAGATAAAGGCTGTCTTCCCCAGTAATGGATAGGCACTGAAGGAATTTTATGTTGGCACCTTACAGTTGGCAACAAGACAAGCCTAGGCAAAGATTTTCAGACTGTGGCAGTGTCATGAGGGATTCTTATGCGTAGGAAGAACTGCAGAACCATTTCTAGCTCTGCTCATCTGGGAGCAAACAAATCTCTTGCAATTCTCAGGCAGAAGAGCACTTGGCTAGATGTAGTACCAATGCTGAAGGAGAAACAATTTACAGCAGGTACAGGCAAAAATAACGCCTTCATAGAAAGAGACCATGTAAGTACTTTCAAGGAGTACTATATACTCTCTGAACCCCTGCAATTCCCTCTCAATGGTACATTTTTGCACACATGTTTCTTATCTTGCATTTAACTCATTTGAGGTATCAAAGTCACTGTCATAGAGTTGTACCTTAGGTTAGAGTACAGACGAAATTCCTACAGGAGATGCAACTATCCAAGTATATTTAAGAGGACAAGTAGAAGCCAGGATAATGGGGAAGGGCAGGGATGTAGAAATCATCAGAAGGCGGTCTGGATAACTTCTTTTGTCATCTGTTTTTTAAGAAACCCTTTGTTATAAGAGATACTTGCATAATACAAAGATAATACAGTAGTGTATTCTGGCCATGAACTTCAGTACTGGAGGATATAAAGAAGCTGAAGAGTTAACTGGAGATAGAGTGCTCTTGGCAAAGTTAATCACTGAGCTTCTTGCTAAGCACGTGCTGGGAAGCATGGGCCTTGCAAGGTGAACAGCTATAGCTGTAATAACCAAAGGATGATCCTTGAGACAGGGGAGCTGAAGCAAAGGGATTCAGGTTTGTTGGTAAGTCAGCCTGACAAACTGGTAAGAGGACACAGAGAGACAGCAGCAGGGTATAGGAGTAGCTGTCTTGCTCCTTCCCAATTGAAGGCTTCCATCGGCTTGGGTCAGGCAAGCTTTGCTCCTAGAAAAGAAAAGCCCAAGACTCAGGATTGAAGGATCTGGGTTATAACTACAAAGGAGGCTTGGCTGTTCTTTATCTGCTGACAATCAGTTTTGTTTTAGAAGACTGAATGTGTCACTGCACACACACTTTCTGATAACAAGAGGGAAGCCTCCCACAGGGCACTAGATAAGGTTGATCCCGCAGGAGGATTTGCCATATAAGACACAGCTGCTGATGCCTATGGAGCCAGATTGAACCTGGCAGGGTTGCAGAGTCTTTCACTGAGTAAACTACAAGGAAAAAAAATGTGTTTCAGCAGCAGCAACATGCAAGGTATAACCTGCTTGATGATCCATGACAAAACTAGAAGAGCAACACGTCCCAGGGTTTGTGCTGGTGTGGGCTCCTGTTAATGTACGCTCCTGAACTTTATTTTCAGAGTGATCAACTTCTTACATGCGTAAGGTTTTTTCCCCAAAAATATATTTGGTTGAAGCAGTTTTTCTCTGGAGAATAAAAAAAGTTCAAGAGCAGAAGGGGAAAAAAATTCTATCCTGCCACCATTACTGTTACCTTTATTCCTGAAGCCTGCCCTCAGCATCTGCAATAGTCAGAAGAGAAGGCACCAAATTTAGGCATCAAATTCTGGAAAACATGCTCCATAACCTACAACTTGGATCTTACAGCATTCATGGTTTGCAGTTTGCATGGTGCTTTGTGGTGCTGCTTTCATTTTTGCCACACTTAGGAGTTAAACTTCTGTTCATAATTAGGGACCCCGACCTCTCCTCATCACACACATACTTACTATGAGACCAACTGAGCATTAGTGTATCTGCACAATGTCTGCAGGTCAAATGGGCTCCTAATCCAGATAATCCATGCAGTGTGATTGGCTACAGTGCTGGAGAAATCCTTTAATTTTCATTCTCTTGCTAGTGCTGACAGTCAGGGTTTTGTTGACAAATTAGTAGGAAAGTAATGGATGCAGGTGGATTAGAATACCTAGTTTTGCATGTGGCAGAATCAGTCTGCCAAAAATAAATACACATTAAGAAAGCAGGAAATGTATCATTATTAAAATGAGGTGCCTGGTTTTGTTTTTTTTTGTGTTTTTTTTTTTTTTAAGAAATGGCATCTTAGAGCTGCAGCACAGAGGTGGAAGTATGATGCAGAAGAGGAATACTTTGTACTGAAACGTGGGTGCTTCACCTCCATTTTTGGGACATCTAACCAAGCCTTTCCTCACAGACCATGCCTTCCCCTCACACTAACTTGCTGCCCAGCTGAGGCAACTGACTTAAGTACCCACAAGACAACCCTGGGTGATGCAAAACTTATACAGGCCAACCCACAACCCGACCTGAGTGCTTCCCTTTCTTGAGGCAATAGCTCGTCAGGAAGCCAAAAATCCCTGAAAAGCAGGCTACTTCCAAATACCAGACTCGGCATGATACATTTTTCACAGAAGCAAGACCTCTGCCACCACAGGCAGCAAGGGAGATCATCACCAGTCGTTTGGCTAAAACAAGATGTGGGGGAAATCAAATTGTGGAACAGAAGAAGTATTTCCTCTGCTACAGTTCCACAGTAATAAACCTGGAGCTATTTTAAAAACCAAATAAAGGAAAACTTAAGCCCTAACCCCACCGCCAGACTCCAGGCAACAGCTAATTAGACTTTGACAGACTAAAGGTGTAGACCAGAGCAAACAATAACAAACTGACCAGGTTTGCTCCCTCTCTCAAGAGGCTGCTGCAGCCTTCCTGCTGGCTATGGCCATTCAAGCTGAGAAACTTACTGCTGACACTCCTCTGCTGTCTGGCTTCAACTGTTTCTTAAACAGAAGTACAAAAAAACCCCAACATTTTCTCCTTATCCAAAACCTGTCTGGGTGGTGGAGGGAGATGGCTGTCAGGAGGGGCCAGAGTGAACATGAGAAGCCTTCAGGTAAGCAGGTTTACAAACTGAGTAATGGCAAGTAGGAGTGAGGAACAGTCAGGAAAGCAAAATCAAATTTTAAAACATTATTAAAAAAAAAAAAAGAAAAGGTTTATTCATGCCTCTGGACTCCTGCAACCCTTTTCCTTGACTTCTGTGAAGCAAGAAGATAGTTTCCACTTAAAGCTGTGGATAATATACTTTAAGGTCTAGTCAGCATAACTTTATTATGCAGTTTTGCAATGGGATGGTTACACTGCATTTCCAACAGGCTGAAAGGCACCTGGCACAATAGGGTATTTTAGGGCCAGAGTCCTTGTGCTTCACAGGGTGAGAAACTGCTCCACACAAAAGTTGGGACGGGAGACAAAAGCAGGGTGCAGAAAACATGAAGCAAAACATATGTGAAGGGGGGAAAAAGTGAAACACAGGAAGAACAGGAGAAGCGCATCTAATTCAAAGAAAATAGAAATTAAATTGCCCTGTCTTAAGGTGAAGGACAGGAGCTCCAATTCCAGCCAAGATGTCTTGCAAGTGGGATAGGCAAAAACTGTTGTTAAGAAAATGTGGCAAGGGGGAGGATTCAGAAACAGAGCTGATTTGTGAAAAAAGTTAAAAGCATTCAGTTGTTCCTCACACTGAAAAAAACTGTACTGGTTTAAAAACACAAGTATATTTGTTCGCTACTGGTTTAGTTATGTTGATGGAATCCCTTATGATAAATAAACCCTATGGAGATAAAAAGCTTTCGTTGGTCTCTGAGTGCTACTTTCAGAAAAAGCAAAATTCTTAAGAGAATGAGAGCAGAAAGGAAATGAGACAACCTTCAAAAAACCTATTTTATCCCATGCATTTATAAGGGGGCAAAACCCTTTAGAGGGACTCATAAAAACTATTCTATCTTAATGAAGTATCTAGAATTGCAGCAGTAAAAAATACAATTGCAAAAATTTTGCAGGAGAGAAGAGTCTTTCAGTGCCTTTGGAAATGTGAGGAGGCAGGCTAAGCAGGACAACAGATCCATTTCCAATTACAAAAAGTTGTGTGTGTGGGCGGGGGTAAGTGCTGATGCTCACACTATCCTAGAAATGGAATCTCTCATATCAGTTTGCTCCTTTAAGGCATCATCTTAACACCACTTCCTGGTCAACACTAAGCTGTGGGACCAAGCAGACTGGCCTTAAACCTAAGGACTAGAAGGTTTTGTATTTCCCATGTGAAATTTCAAAATCCAAGGTGTTCCACATGTGCATTCAGTTTTCTAAAATCATTTGAGTTTTCTCCTCAGTGCTATATTCTTCACGTGTGACTTCAGAAGATAAGTAACACTTTCATCCCTGAAGTCCTTTTAAAATTCACCTCTTGTTCAATACTTACAGCTTTGAATATAGTGAAAAACATGTTGATTAGCAACTCCCACTACAGGAGAGAGAGAAAGCCCCACTAAGAACAAAGGTGGAGAACAAAAGCCCCCCCCCCCTTCTCCCAATTTGTCTGCCCACATACCAAAGATCAAAAGAGCTCTGGGAAGCTTGTGCATAATCTACATACTTTGTGACCTTATTACAATCAAATTCCCCCTGCAGGCATGGCCGCTGTGTATATATGCATACACTGTAAACACACAAGTGGGTCTGTGGATGTTTGCCAAGTCACTTGCTCGTGCATTCAGTTTGCTTACTTTTAACTATGCTGAGGCCGAAGAAGTGAGGCTCTTTAATCTTCACTAAATCACAAACTTGCTGAAAGAGTTCCTGTCCAGTGGCTTTGACCTGAAAGACACAACGTATGTAACATTACAGATGGCTCACACACCTGGATGGAGCAACTCTTTACATTGGCCAATACATTTTTGGGTACCATAGCAAAAACTCAAACAAAACCACCCCATAGAACATGCTTTGTTTTCAGTATTACTACAAAATAATAATCAGTAATGGCTACAGAAATGAAAATACTGCTTTCTTGCAGATTTTTGAGAGGTTAAGAGGAAAAAAAAAAGAAAACTTTCATTGACTAGAATTAGAAACAAACAAGGCTACACAAACAAACACAAGACACTGTGGTTTGAGCTGAAACAGCTCATAGGTTAGAGATGAGGTTGCTCTGTGCCCCACACAGAAGAGCTTGTTCTGTCTCCTGCTGACTTCTGGTTACACATTCATTAACATCTTCATCTTCTGCAGCTGTCACCAACAGCCTGTAAGCCCTTGCCCCTTTCCATGCACACTGAGATCTTCCAATACTGCTGCCTCCCAAAAGGCTCGGAAAGCAGAGCTGCCAGCACATGCTGCTGCAGGGGACCAGAGGCTGGGCAGTATTTTTAACCACAGCACAGGGCACAAGAGCACAGAGGCACTGTGGCACTGCTACAGAATGTGTTTGCCTAGCAGGGCTGCTTGGAGCAACAGATTGCTCCAGAAGGAGCATGATTCTTGTTAACTGCACATGCAGACCTGGATGTGTACTCCGATTGGAAGGTTCCCCCACTAAATGTTCTCCCATCTATAGCCTCATTTCTCTCTGCCCCACTGCACTGTCAGACAAACCACAGGCACAAACATAAACCCTCCAACCCAGAAAAGCCTAGTGAAAGGGGTTCTGAGCAAGAGCACATGGGGAGAGCAGAACAACACTAACACAGACAGCCTCAGCTCAGGCCAAGGTGCAGCCAGCTGCAGCAACAAAATGGGACAGGGCCTCCAAACTCCATTACCCCACTGCTGGACAATGCAGATTAGCAGCAGCAGGAGCAATCATCCTCAGGGTTATAGTGCAGGGCTACCTTCAGAGAAACAAAGATGACAGGGCAGAATTTGACTGCTTAATTTTCCTACAGACCAATCACCATCCTAATTCTTCAAACTCTTTTAGGGTAGGTGTGCCTCACTCCCCAGAAACTGGCTTGCACTCACCTCCCTGTCCCAGCACGTACCATGTCACTAGACACGGACAATGGGAAACAGAAGGTCATTTAAGTACTCATTTTCTTCTACTTGACAAGGCATCGCTAACCAGACACTCACTACTGTTTTACCAGGAGCTTTGAAGCTTGCACTACACCAGTGCAAACACGTGTGTGCTTTGTGAAGGGAGGAGCTAGGGCACAGTTTCAATAACACCCAAACCCCCATCTGGGTCTTATCACTAGTCTCCACATGAGACTGCACCCTTACAGTCTCACACCTAAATGCATTATTTGCTCAGCCGTCAAGGACACACGTTTGGAAGGGAAAGTTGGGCAGAGATCAGTCTCCTTTTCCAAGGAAGCAAGCTCTGAGCATGTTCTTCTGCCTGGGAAGGACTTACTAAGAAAGACACGACCTCCTTCTAGCCAAAATGGCTATGGGCAAACCAGAGTCACTGGCAGCACAGGACTCTCTGGAAATGCTATATGCTGAGATGGATTTTCTAAGTGGCATACTTTCACACCTAAGGGAAGAAAAACCTGATTTATGATAGAGAACTGAGCACTTCAGTGTATTGTGACACTCAGCTCTAAGCAGTGATTTAAGCAGATTTCTGGCACAGCAGGTATGTGAATACCACGTTGTCCATTCTCCTCTTGGCACTTGCCTTCTGTATCAAGTTTTACTCCCAGCCTTCAAGGCTATGCAATACCAATTACATTTGCAATTACTGTTCCCTCCTCCTGCTTTCCCCTCTTCTCAAAGCAACTAATATTTCCCATCTGGGCACTTCTGTTTGGACTTTCCTCTCTTTGTCTGTGATTCCTGTGCCAAGCTCCACCCCAGAAATGCCATGAATCATTCCTCTCACGGATACTCAGCTTTGCCCTCTGTCAGACTCAGGCTTCTTTACACATAAAATTTAGTCCAAAGTGAAGTCAAGCACAAGTTTACAGAAGGTAACTGCGACTCCAAGGTCATTCTGTGTATGAAGATTCACATGCACTAGTTACCCACCTCCATTCTCTTTGGTCCATATGCTTTGAAACATCAGCTCTACTGATCACAAGACAACTGAAAGACTTCAGACATATGCTTGCCATTCACCAACACACGGAACCTCACCAGACTTCCTCCCCTCCAAAAATTTCTGTTTATGCTCCCACCCTTACTCTGCCAGCTAGGCAAGGCACAGCATCTGCTGTGGCTGCTTCTGAACTACCCAAACACAAGTAGAGTGGGTGCCTGCCCTGCTCCCCTCGTTGACAGCTGAACTTTTGTTAGCATAGGTCTCTCTTTCCTTCAGCTGCTGCCACTTCAAAAAATTTTAAGAAATCTAGTTGATATTGATCATGAAAATGAGCTGATATTGATCAACAGATTCAAAACTGTTGATAAGCCACAATGCTGGCAGACAAACAAAACTGAATAAAATTGGGTAACACTACAAGATCATTGGTACAATTGATACAGCTTTTGGCTGCATCATTCCCTCTGGCAGCCTATTGAGCTCCTTGGTGCTCACATGCCATCTCCCCGGTGGGGTTGCCCAGAACAAGGCAGACTGCTTTGCTCTGATGTCCATTCTCCTAAGCAGAAATATCCCAGTTTGCCTTGTGATCTTCAGAGCAGCTGGTGAGCTGCAGTACCCACTAGTTCTTCTCACTGCTCTGCTTCCCCTCAGATTCACAGTTGGTTCCAGGAACACAGTTTTTCTCCTTACCATCCCCTCAAATTCAGTGTGCATTCAGAAAGGTGGACATCAAAGTTAAGTAAGAGATACTCAATTATGAAGGAAGAGAATTTGAAATGACTTCTGCTCTTCTCTCTTGAACAGCACAATATGTGAAGGGCATAAGACAAATTCATTTTAAAGAGCAGGCTTCAGTCTATATGTGACCACATAAAACACATAGGTAAACTCTTATCTTGAAGGGTGGAATTTATACGGGAGGTAGGAGAGAGGAATTACCTGCATAAACATTGTGCTTATCAGGGGAAGGATCTATAATTTATTCTGCTGGAAGGATAACCATTCCTACCTACTTCACTGAACTGTAAGCTTATTTAGTATTTGCATTCCACACTGAAGAGGTTAAAAGGCTTTGGAAATGTTTAGTAGGGGCATTATTATTCTAATAAATGCACAAAGTATCATCTGTGGTTCTGCTAATTAAATTTGGGTTCTACCAACATCACTAGAAAATTGCTTTGATGTTTCTTTAAAAAAGAAGGATCTCTCCAGCTGTGAAATCTTAATTTGTGTTGTTTTGAAGGGGTGTTGTGGTGAAGTCAGAAGCCAAATGAAAAGCTGTTTCTGGTGACTTGCCCAGATGTAACAGGTCACGTTTCACTCTCTATGCAATTAGGACACAACAGTGTGTTAAGGTCTCATGTTCTGGCCCAGACAGCTATTCCCTTTCACATGCAGGCATCTCCAAGTACACATTTCCCAACTTCCCAGGCAGGAAAGAAAGGGGCAGCAGAAACGATGAGAGTGAATGTCTTTAAAGAGAACACAAAGGAGTTCCTTGGCAGGGACACCTCTGCCAGACAAAGTGATGATGCTTAAGGAGCCACAGCTCTTTGGAGGAGCAGGAGGCTGTGACAGGAGAGGGGAACAGGAAGAGACACAGAACTTGCCTCCTATCCCTTGTCAGCACTCAATGCAAAAGACCATTTCTTAATGCTCCTTAAATATCTTGGAGGTATTAAGACATGTAGATGTAGCATTTAGGGACCTGATGGACTTGGCAGTGCCATGCTTGTGGTTGGACTCTGCAATCTTAAGAGCCTTTTTCACTCTAAACGGACATTATGATAAACTGAAGGTATCGGGGATTTACCAGAGCATGACACAGTGGTGAAGGAATATCTGCATACTCAATTCAGGCACGGGTGCAACCAGGAGCAGCGACAACATCAGTCAGCTCTGTTGGTGAACTGCCCTCCTGCACGCCCATCTGCACCTTCCCCATGGCAGGACAGCTCCTCTATTTCCCATCTTTAGCCTCCCTGAGAAAAGCTGTAAGAAGGTGAGGTTTAGGGTCAGCTGCAACAGATCATTACCCAGACCTGTGCACTTGCCCCCAGGAACTTAATTAAATCATCATTTTGCAGCTTGCACAAAAGCCAGCAGATTGCACAAGCCTTCTGGGGCAGTGGATGGGCCGGACTTGAACCAGTAACCTAGAATGAGTGTCCCAGATTTTGCTGTTAAAGCTTTATTCCATCCAGCCCTTGAGGCTGTTTCAGTTAAGGACGGTACACTTAAACACAGCAGGTAGGAAAATTCCAGCATGGAATTTGAAGATTAGCACGCACAGTTTCAAAAGCCACCGTTTCAATCAAGTGCTTAAAATAACAGTTCGCCTCAACTATCTTCTCCTCCTCCTCATCCCAGAGGGGGGTAAAACCCTACCCAAAACAAAGCAAACTCTCCCCAGCCCACACATGAGTGTACGCACACGCTCACAAGAGAGCACTTATCTTTGAGGCTGGCTTGTCCTCTGAACGTGAAGTGCCTCTTGTCAGCTCAGTTTCTCACAAGTTCAAGGAGCAGCCGGCATTGCGCTAAGAGGCCCCGTGCTGTGGCAGACACCGTGCCACTCTGGGCTGCCAGCTGAGCCGGCTCTGCTGTCACTTGTGCACACTCTGAGACATTCCAAGCAGCGATCAAAGAAGTGATGCAACTTACCTCCATTTTTTTGTGTGTGCAGGAGTACTCAAAGGAGGCGAAAAAAGCCCACCCTCAATGGCTGTTTACTCTGCCTTAGAAACTTTGAAGGGATCTGCGGGCTATCAAAACCAGTGATAGCTAAAACACCAGAGTAAACAGTCATGCGTTGGGCACACTTGCTAAGTCATCAAGGCATTTCAGGTTCAGTTTCTTAAAAACTGCTGGATTATTTTGAGTGGCAAAACCACTCAGAGATAATAAAAAGTAAATAACAATAGATAAAGAGCACAGGGGACCCCCCATTCTGTAACACAGCCATGACTTTCAAGGAGCTCTGCAAATGAGTTGAAGCTGCCCAATTGGAAAATGGAGCACCAATTACCCTAAGATGGCTAATAGCCTTTCGGTCAGCAGACCAGCACCAAGCTTTCGGGAGAACAATGGGAGCTAACAAAACTGAACCGTGGCTGCGATGCAGTGACCTCCCAGCCTCTCTCCCAGCCACTCACCCCGACGGCTAGGCTGAGCTGCTCACGGGTGGGCAGGAAGACGCAGACACTCCGGATCTCTGGCTGCATCCTGCCTGTCAGCAGTGCCCTGCTCATGGTGGGCAGCTTCACAGGGACGAGGGTTTCCTCTTCAGACACGTGTCAGGCTCCCTTCATCCCATGTACCTGTTGGAAAGGCGAGAGCATCAGTGCCGTGCTTCTGCTGGCACTGGGAGCAGCTCACATGTCACGGGACGTTTCCCTTCTCGCTGTTCAAAAACAAATGTACAAACAAAGCAAACAGTCATCCATTTTCCAGGGCCAGCCAACATTTCCACCAGCATCACAGCACAAACCAGGCAGCATCTACTTTTAAATAGCTTGAAAGTCCCAGGAGTGAGCCATAAAGCAAGGAGGTCTCCCTGAAACAACAAACCAGATTCCAGGTTTCCAGATGCATATAAACGACAAGCAGGTGACACCTTGGACCACTTCCTGAAAACACCTACAATGTGTGAGAATACCCTATTTGTCAAGCAGGTACCTGCCTCTCAGTCAGAGCAGAGATTTCAGTGGGCTGGCAGCAGGTATGCATCAGTGCAGAAGACCATCTGTGCTGTCCTCCCCATCACTTCATCCCTTGTCCCTGGGAAACTGCTGTCCCAAATCCTCTATACCTCAACTCAAATGAGGAGGTGAAACACAGACTCACAAGGCTGAGCCACTGTATAACACTTTTTGTGAGGTAAGCACTGCCAATCTCCTCTCAAGGGCTGAGCCCAGGCTACATGAGCAACTTAGAGNAAAAAAAAAGATAGAAGTTCTATTCTCAGGCAAAAGTACAGTAGCCAACATCATCTTCACATTACAGCTAAGTTAGACGGAGTTTCCTCAGCAATTTGTAACCTTTTATGTACAGCCCTCTCCTCTCCGATGCTCTCCAGCATTCCTCCCAAGGAAGTATCCTGTGACACCCGACAAATTCATCAGGAGGGGAGAGGCTCTTCAAGGGTGGGTTGAATATTAATACCAGCAGAGACCTGAACCAGCAATATACCAGCCACAGGGTCCACTCCATCCCTGTACAAGATTTGATACAAGTCAAACTCCAAACACCCTGAACAAAGTCACCTCAGCACAACTCCCTTCCAACACTGGAACACTCACCACCAGTACAGCAGCAGAGGTGCCACTGGCTGATGTCTGCCCCCAAACCCCCCATGCAGCCAGAGACAGGCACAGACCCCAGAAGGGGCAGTCAAATGCTCTGGCAGTGCTACCCTCTCTCACAACCACAGCACAGCCCACCTTCAGGGGACAGGATGAGAAGGGAGGTATGTGCTTTTCCCTCACCCTCCACAACAGATTGAAAGATGAGGGCTCATAAGCAGCAAAGAAGTAGCTCACATTATGGTAACACACAACATACACATACATATATGTATGTACATGAGCACATGTGCATTACACGTAAGTTTTAAAAAATTTTATCCCTCTCCTTTCAACTCCATGCTCAAGCCTTAATTTTTTCTTTTTAATCAAATACAAGAAAGATATACAAGTGTCCTTTCACAAGTATAGAAACTGTTCCGTGCACCTCCTTCCCTGAGCCAGCATATACAATATTTCTTAATACATCAATTCATGATTCAAGTTATGTAGACCATTCCTTATGAGAGAGAAGTAGACAACAAAATTGCAAAAGAAGGGGGTATTAAAGGTTATTATGACTTCTTTCAAAAGTAGCATTTAGTTAAACAAGAAGTAGAGTTTTTAAAAGATCGCTCTAAATTATAAACAAGTGAGAAAAATACATTTGACTTTCTGGGACAGGTGAAAACTGCTATTAAATGAAATATTATGAGAAAAACTCCGATTTATTTTCTCTTATTGATATACTGACACACTCTCAAGCTCTGGACTGCGCATTATTAACAGCTGTATATAAATTACAGATGTCTACAGAATGACTTGAGGGCAACAAGTTACTATTATTATTGCCAACTCATGTCACACATGCCATAAACTTTATCAACAGCATAAAGACCTCAGAGTATGAACTTGAGCTTTTCAACATAAGGAAGTTTACCTTAATTGTCAAACTGCTGTACTGGCCAGTAAACGTTCCCACTTGCAAGGGGAAAATCATGGCCAGACATTCATAGGACTCAGAACTCAAAACAGGACCAAAAAAGTGACCATGAAAAACATGTGACATGCACACAGTTTCCCAGGGACAACTGAAGAAACTGAATCCCACCTTCTCATAACCTCTATAAAACAAAGCTTCTGGAAAACTTTTTCTCTGGTCTCATACCTCCCTTGTCCATTTCAATTTTTAAGAGACAAGCTGTGGACTCTCAGAACAGGGTAGTGAGAAAGACAGGAGAAAAGGCGTTTTTCTTCTTATGTTTTAAAACAAATGAGCTTGGGGACCTGCCCACAACAGGTAAGAGGTTAAAAACAAAAGGTCCTTGATCTGAAAGGGGAGGTCAAACACAAACTCAGCTCAACCCTCTCTTCTTAGAGGTATGTTAGGGTGTGATAATGATAATGAATCATTAACCTGTCAGCATTGCATGTTTACACCTTTAAAAAAAAAGTTAAAAAAAAAAAGAAAAAGTTGTGAGTCAAGGGAGTAACTGTCCAATGAAAACAACTGGCCAGAAGGAATGCTCTGCCTTAAACAAACCCAATTTCAGTCTGCCCATATGCCATTCTTTTGTTTACCACTGATTCCAACCTCTTAACCTCAATTAAACCCTAAAAGCTTCAGCAAATGCATTGTAGATGAATTAATAAAAGCTGAAGTCAATCATCAGCCTTTGGAACACCCTATAGGTGGTTTGTTTTTGTTGTGTTGTTTTTCTTAACTAACATCACTTCATGTTCTAGCTCCTGCAGAAGTGCATTTTGAGATGTAATTGTTTGGTCAAAAGCCCAGCAAGTCTATCAATTACAACAGTCAAAGGCAGTATTTATTTGTACTCTTCTGGTATCAGACAGGGGGCTTATTAGTGCCCAGAGTGGTGGCACAGCTTATTTAGTAGTGTTTATTTTACCCAAACACACTTGCAGCAGAGCTTTGGAAAACATGCCCATCATTAATATCAAGCCTTCTCTCACTAAGCAGTTCAAATGCAGCCATAAAAACTCAATTAAATCTTTCTCCACAAACTCTCAAGTTGACTCCCAGCACAGAGCCAGAACCTCAGCACTCACTGGGTCAAAGCAGGAATGGAAGAGATTTTCCCCACCAAGACAGGTAAGTAGAGTGCTCCATGGGAGGAAGAAGAAGAGTAAAATGAGGAGAAAGGAGCCTGTTTGCTTTGGATATCAGCATGATGGCTCACTAAACCACCTCACACACTGCATATACACAATGACACAGGATAACCTGCCACCACTGAATTCTGGGGCCACACCAGAGCCAGCCTGTCTGGAAGAAGGTCTCATCCAAACAGCATGTGGGCTCACGTAACCTCATGAATGTCAGTGTATTTTACACATTAGTACATAAAACCACAGCGAATTGGGTCCTAATTCTGGTTTCAGCCTTTAGGTACTGCCACAACCACATCTCAGGGCGATACAGTGAATAGATGAACGGGCCATCACCTAACCAACTCAGAATAGCAAACAAGAACTAAATCTTCCTCTATCAAGAAAAAAGAACAATTAACTCTGTGCCTCTCTCACAAACACCTGGAAACATACTTTGTAAGATTTATATGATAAAACATCTGTTTTTCCTAGAGCTGAGAGAATAAGCATTGAGCATCTTCCAGATGAAACCTTACCACAGGGACCCTACAGCATCCCATCAAAAACTGTCTAGAAACATTAAGACTCTTCTTAACATTTTCCAGACATTATCCAGAGATGTATTAGGCTTCTAAGACAACTAGACTCCCAGGCTGCAGTTTCACAATCAGCTTAAGCAGCTTTAATCAAGGCAGTCCTGCAGCCAGACAGACAGACAACTGCCTGGAAACAAATCTGCCCTTGGCAGCAACCCACACGCAGGCTGCCTTGTACTCAAGACGAAAGACAGACTTAAAACTGAGAAGGCCCCTCATCTTTCAGGCATTTTGTCCCCTCAGATGCACACTGTAGGGCACCAGCACTCTCTGCAAAACAGAGTAATAGAGAGCCTGAGTGAGTAAAAGATGTCGTGATGGCATATATCAGCCCTCTCCAGCAACTTTAAAACCCCACCCACCTCCTTTGATTATCCCCTGCAATGATGAAAGTTTCTTTGGGAAGATGCATCAGTCAGGAGGGAGGGGAAAAAAAAGTTGCTTGTCAGGGCAGAAAACAAGGCTGAAGCTAAAGAGCTTTATGTCGTAGCTGCAGATGATGTGAAAAGTGCCACCTGTGACCAACAGCCAGGACAACCAGGTCACATCCTGCAGCAAACTCCCAGAAGAACACTGACTTTTCAGATGTGTCTGTCTCGGTATCATTTCAGGACTAGCATGACACAGTCAAGGACAAAGATGCCACAGGGAGGTAAGGTATCAGGTTTTGTATCCACAGACCGCTTTTGGAGCAGAATACACACCTGCTGTCAAACACGGAGCATTACTTAGTAGGAAGCCCCTATTCAAAGCCACTGAACAAGGCACCTCCCATTCACTTGAGTGCTCTGAAGAAGTGGATCCCAGAACCAATGCAGCCTGGCGATGGAGAGATGCAACACCGGCAGCAGACACAACTGGCTTCAGCCCAGTAATGTGGGATATGCAATTGCAGGATCTGCATCAGCTAACCACAACTGGGTCAGGTCTGAACACAGTCCTCTTGCAGGGATGGAATATAGGCCAGCTCCCACCTTTCCTTTAGGAGTTTCAACAGATGCAATGAGAGAGATGCCTTCAAAAAATCCAGGGCTGTGAACCCTGGTGGGACAGAAGGGGAGATCACTGAGCATTGGTCTTAGGTACCAACCAACATCCTTTTTCCTTTCTTCCCCCACAAGCAGCACTCCCTGGTGACACTGAGCTTTAACAATAGCGAGAAAAATGCTTTCTCATTAGTCTTCATTGCAGGATTAGACACAGCTCTTAGGCATGACTGCTCACACTCCCCACCTTTATGCTACAACATTTTCCTGCCTCACATCAAGCAGCACAAGTGAGTGCTAGAACATGAAACATGTTCCTGAGCTTATAACTCTTCTGCTCTGCATCCTCCATAATGTGGACGGTGCGCTCAGGAAGAAGGGATCTCCCAAAATCCCTGGACATCCATTCCTAACCTGGGATGATGCTGATATACTACCCTTTCTGTAGTCTGCCCTAGACCTTAAGCTCAAAAACAGGGACAACTCTCCTACGCAGAGATGGTAGCATTCTCTGGTAGCTAAGTAAAAGTTCCTTAGATTTTTGGGCACACTAACTAGTCCTCAAGGAGAGGAAAAATGCTTACCAGAGGACAGAGCACCAAAGGAGATTCTCCTGCAGAACATGGAAGTGCAAGGGCAGGGCAACAGTGGGAGGACCATGCAGGGTGGCTGCCACACTTCCCTTCAGCTCTCTCATGGGATGAAAAAGCTCCTCAGCACTTTGCTCCCTTTGAGGACAGCCCAGTCCTGAAATTAATATTTTCCTGAAATGAAAATTGAATTCAGGAGTCTTTTGAAAGAAACAAACAAATGAATATTAAAGGCTCCAGGCAAAAAGGGATGAATTAGGATCTCACAAGGATTATGTTTTTCCATCACTTCTAAGTGATGGAAAGTAGCTTTGAATTTTCGTACCCAAAAACATATAGACTTTTAAAATACACTGTTTTATCAGAAGCATACATAAAACTTAGCAATGCACATGTTTCAAAGAATGCCTAAACAGTAAACTCTGCAGCTACGGTGTGCAAGTCAGGTGAAAGTAGTAGTATGTACCCTATTGCATCTCACTACTGACATGTAGATTCTCATCATGATGAATTTCTTTAATTCTGTCTACTCTGTTAATGGACTTGTTTATTGAATACCATTCACTTATAAGACTTCTTTGTACTTCATAAATTAAGCACATTACTTAAAGGGTAAGCAGCATTTTAAGGTGTCAGTTGGTCTAGGCAAATGCAGAAGCATAAGAAACAGCAAAATACAGGATATGGTGTGAGCCAGCCTCAGTATCCATTACACTTTGCACAGAGCAGGTGCAAAGGAAGCCTGTTCAGAAGTGCCAAGCTCCATTTCCCCAGCTAGATCACCAACACAGATCTAGCATGAGATCATGCAAAGGTTAAGGGAAGTGAATTGCTAGAATAGCAAGCTCGCCTCCCCTCAGACACATGCTCCCTTTTGAGATGGACCCTCAGGGAAAGCTCATTTATGGGCAGACATACGCAGAGCCAGGAGCACAGTAAAGATAATGCCAGTCTGGTACCTCAGTGTGAAGAACAAGAGAAGATACTTCTAGTTTAGCTCTCCAGTGATTGGTAATTCTGCCATGTAGTGCAACCTTCAGTAAAGAATATTCATCTTTTCGGTCTATGGGAAACAGGAGAGCCACAGTACAGACACTGCAGCAAGTTCTTTAAAATAAGGGAAAGCGAGATTTCCTTCACAGCCACTGAAACTGTTGGAAAACTTAGAAAGAGCAGGGAGAGCAGCAGCAAGACCTGGTCTCTCCACTGGCAACTCAGAAGAGAAGCACCTTTCTGTATCATGCAAATTGCAAATGCACAAGGTCTCCTGACTCAAAAGCCTATCAATTATTTCTGCAACTGGAAACATATCCCTTTTTTTTTTTTTTTTTTAGTCTACCAAGGCTATAAACAGGATATCTCCCAAGGGGGTCTGTTATACTGTTGCCTCAAGAACAACAGCTGAGAGATAATCTCATAAAAGCCTGTCTTTGCACAAGTTATTTCACAGTGATAGTATTTTTTTTTATACTTGACGTAGGTTGGACTGATTTGGAACAGATCCCCAAGACTACAGGAGTACTTTGCAGAGCTGTCCAAAAACTGTAAATAAACTCTTCCTTCATTTTCTGCTCTCACCAAGATTTTCTAATAGTTCTACAAGTAAGCAGGCTATGAAATATTTTTTTAAAAAAATCATTATAACTTCATAAGCAATACCTTGAGTTACAAGAAAAATAAGAACAGACTTGCTTTATTACTACAATATATCACATAACAAACTCTTCTGAGCAGGAATAGCTTTGCTACCAGTAATAACCAGGTAAAAAAAAAAAAAATTGGCTTACTTCCCCAGAGGAAGGAGAAAGTCCACTGTTGACTTCATGGCATTTGAATCATCACCTAAACATTCAGACCAGCTAGATAGTTTCTGCATCAGTTTGCTTCTTTTTGCCCCTAAAGCATAAAGCTAGTCTTGAACATATTCAAAGCAGAGAGAAACACTGACTTATGCAAAGTGGACAAAAAGAATAGATAAAACTCCACCTGGAACACAGCTTGTCTCTATTACAAAATGCCAATCTGCCAATACCTTGATAAAATTAACACATACAGTAGGGTATTTATGACTAGATGAAGTTTCAGAGACTGCACACAGCAGTGCTAGACACTAACTTCAGCAAAGCAACAGGGAAATGAAAAGAAGCTGATCGAAACAGAAACAGAAAAAATCCCAGCTTTACAGAGTGTGCTGCATTTTTTGATGTGATGCAGAATTGTGCAAAAAGAGGAAATAGAGGGGAAAAAAACACAAAGAAAGCAAGCATAAGAAATGGTTTAACAAGAAGCAAATGATCTCCTCCTGCAAAGCAGGAGTAGCTCCTCCTTGTCAGAGGATTTCACTTGGGCGAAGCCCACCGTTTGTCTATGCTCAGTTACTAAACACACACTGAATTAAGGTACCACTGCTAAACACTACCAAGATAATCAAGGAGCAGTGCAGTAGCCCAGGATTTTCTGCACGAAAAGAAGTGTAACCCTGGAGCACAGTAAGCATGCAAGTCATTTACATTGTCTTGCACTAGAGGAATAGTAGGGCAAAGACTTTACTATAAAAGCTAACTGATACAGAGCTAACCACTGGATTCATATGCTTTTTACCTGCCGTGTTGAGAACAGAAAAGAGTGCTGCAGTCTGAATGCACTATCAGCTTGGCTTTTCTTAAAAAAGGAAACAAAAAATTAACAAAAAACCAAAACACACACACGAAAAACCAACACCCACAAAAAACCCTAATGACATGGTTCTTACCTGCTATCTAAGTCTTTTATCAAAAGGCTTAGAACAGATAAACACATGTAAATACATTTATTTTTTTTTTGTCACTGGTGTTTATCCCAGTTTATCATGTTCATATAAACAAAACCAAAAATTCTAAGGGGAAAAAAAAACTGTCCAAAGAGCATAGACAGTATTTTTTGGTAAACCACTGAGAAGAATCACTTCAACTCATGTTCTTCAATAGCATTGTATAAGCTTATTTTTGCTTATGCTTTTCTTATTCTTTTTTGTTTTCTTCCCTCTTTCGGCCCAAGGTGATCTCTGCAAGAAAACGCATCCTCCCCTCACTTTAGATTCCATTTTTTTCTCATTTGGCATTAGTCATCTGAAGCCAAATCACTAGCTACTACAGACTCTCAACATTACCAGTGTTACAAACAGAACACTTTGATTAAGAATGTACAACAATTAAATGTGAGGAATAAACATCAGTGAGGCACAGGCGTTTTGTTGTCATTCCAACTTTTACAGGAACAAAATAAAAGTTAAAAAAGTTAAACAAATGAATGGGACACCAATACAGTTGTGTTTTGTTGCTTCGGTTTTTTTAAAAATATTTTAAGTATTTACTCCCAGGGCCTGGGCATTACAGCAGAATTCTGAAGAAGCGACAAGGTTCGGACAGCACGTTAGTTCTCTGGTGCGATGGAAAAACCACAGATGTGCATTTTAAATGCGACAGGGGAGTTAACCTGAGAGCCTGTCACTGCCGAACAGCAGGAGAAACATTTCTCGATGGAGAGGATGTCTATTTCTCATAACAAGAAACCCAGAGCCTTTTCCTGTAAATCGTTACAGAAAAAGAATTCCCAGAGGTGGAGAAACAACGAGGTACGGAGACTTTTTCCTTTCTGACGCCCACCCACTGCTCCTGCGTGCAGACACCTGCTAGGACACTCATCTCCTCCCCCGTCCCGCCCCGTGCGGGCAGACCAAAGTCCCTGGCTACTGTCAGACCAGCCCCACGCGATGCCTCCAGCCCCTCGGCCGCCCAGGTGCTGGACCCACGCGGCTCACCTGCGGCACGGGGGGACCGGCGGGGCCGCGGCCCTGGCGCTCCCGGCACCTGCAAGGCAGGTGGCAGCCAAACCGAGCGCCAGATGGGACGCGTCCCACACTCGTGCCATCGCGTGGCCCACGGGAGCTCTCTGGGACACGGCCAGCCTCCCGTCGCGCTGTCGGTGTATTGCTGATCGCGCCCCAGCATCACCACCTAGTACCGGCGAGACCCAGCACACGACACCGAGGGACTGAGCAGTCGCCACGACCCTCAGCTCCTCCCGGGCCCCGTTCCCTCCTGTCCCCGAAGCCAGTGTCTGTCCACCTCGTTACCTCCGGCCGGGAGCCGCAGCCACGACCGCACAGGGACACCCACGCCGGCAGCTCGACGGGAAAATCCCCTGATAACTGGATAACTGATAAGTGGAGACCGCTCCGGCCGAAGCTCGCATCGCCCTTCAGCCGCAAAGTTGTAAATACACTCTCACAGCCGCTGCCGCGCGTTGGGACCGCCCGCCGGAGCACGGAGAGTCTCCCGGCTCCGCGGGCAGCCCACACACACACCGTGCGAGCGCTCTCCCCGCACCTTCCCCTCGGCGCGGGTGCCCCCGGCTCGAAGCGCCGCCCGCAGCCGCATCGCGCTCCGCCGGGACCGCTCCCCGCACCCGGGACCGCTCCCCCGCCTCCTTTGTCCCCCGGCAGCTCCCCGGGATCACGCCCGCTTGCCCGCTGCTACTGGGGCCCCAGAGGGACGCGAGGACCCCGGGACACCCCGCACTTACCGCGGAGTAGCCCCGGCCGCGGAGCTCCGCTGTCCTCGCCGGTGCAGCATCCAGTGCCCACCGAAGCAACGGGGCAGGCGGCGGGCGCACGCTGGAGCCCTGGAGGAGGACCGGCGGTGGGGCGGGTCCAGGCGGGGCGGGACACGGGGAGGGGAAAAGGGAGGAGGGGACGGGCGGTGTGGGTGTTTGTAGGGGCAGCCCGCCTGTAGGCTGCTGGCGGAGCGGGCGAGGGGTTTCGACGTGGTGCTGCTCGCGGCTTGTACTCAGTGCACCGCACTGGCAGCGGTGAAGTCTGCGTTAAGGAACTTGTAATTAAGAGTGGGCGCAGCAAGTCACTGGAAGTCGTTCCGGATGGCTCTGCCGCAGCCAGGTTGGCTGCGCGGTGCTGGTAGGGGGAGGTAGCGCAAAGTGTGAAAAGATGGACTCGAAGAGTTGGAATCGGATCTGGGAAGCGGGACGCCCTGAGTGGCTTGAGAGTCACCATCGTGCTCGGGAGGGAGATGCTTGTACTGCACACATGGCATAAACCTCCTTGCTTCCCTCCTTCTTTTGTGTTATAATTAGTTTGTGGTTTTTTGTTTGTTTTTGGTTTTTTTAATGTAGTAGTTTTCCGAAAGAAAATTGACATGATCTCAAGTTCTGTAGTGTTGCTCCCTCTTCCTCATGAGTGGGCCATTGCTCAATTTCCCCACACATTCAATTGAATGTGAGGGTGCAGCCAGTGTGGGAACTCAGATGGCAGGGGGCTGTAAGGGGAGCAGGTGAGAAGACTCAGACACAGTGTTTAATTACTCTGCAGGAACAGAGTTGAGATTTGCCCAGAATGGACCATAGGAGTGAGCCTGACTTGCTGGTATGACATGGCCACCTGGCAGGGTGAGGGAAACATGGCACCAAGGTCACTTGTCCTTGCTCCCAGTTTTAATCTCGCATTTCAGGTTGGACATGAGGCTGGCTAAAACCTCAGCCTTGCTGGCATGGATGACAGGGGTGAAAACTTCCCTTTACCCCTTCCCAGCTGGATTGTAACAGTGAGGCTGCTGTGTGAGTGCAGGGGCCATCTTGTCACCAAGCCCTCTCTTCCTGCAGCAGTCTTCTGAGACAAAATATCAGTGTCTCGCTCATTATATGAGCATATAGGTAGGCATCTAATTTCAGGAACTGTTGCAGGGCTGTAGGTCCTAGATGAAGAGAGGTGACTCCCTGTGGCTGAGGTTAAGTCTTTCATGGCTTGTCCTTTTATTAAGCCCAGGCTGATTTATGCAGTTGCCCTCTCAGCATGCCAGCTGTTTCAAATGCTGTTCTAGGGTGCCTAACACATGGTTTCATGGGCTGCTGCTCTGGCATGACAGCTTCCCTCTGTTCATAGAAAGATATCTGTCCTCTTGTTTTTATTCCTTCCTGACTTCTGTCTCCTTCACTCCCTTTGCTCATGGCTGTAGCATCTTCCTTGACCCAGTGCTGGTGCATTTCAGACTGCTGAACTGATCAATCTCACTAAATCTCAGAAAATTCCAGCTCTTTTTTTTTTTTTCCTGGGAGAGTAATCTACCAGGCTGGTGAATTAGATTATTTTATGGAGTGGTCCATCCAGTGCTGGCATCAACATCTTGTAATATCACCTACATTTCCTCACTTATTTTCCAGCAGGAATTGCAGGATTGAATGCAAGGACACAGAATCTAGTGCCCAAGTGTAGGCTCTGTTGTTGAATGTGTTCTTATTTAACCTGCCCAGAGCCACATGTAAGGCCTGCAACAGAGCCAGCACAGTACTGTGGTCACAGTAGGACTTTCTGTCATGCTCTGACAGCTAGTGAAGAACTTGAAATGTTAGCAAACAGCTCTGAACATTTACCACGTGCTTCTGGGTTTTGATAATTTGAAAAAGAAAATGTTACAGTAACTTATAAATTCACATCTTGAGCTTCTGTGACAGGCTATGACAGGAGGAAAGCACCATGCGTTGTTGGGACAGAGGTGTGCTTTGTGGCATACCACATTAACCTTCTGTCCTCATCATTTGCACCAGGCACCTTAGGGCTTTTACCTTAGGGCTATTTCCTCCCCACAGAACCTGGGTAAGAAAGAAAGAAAAGTATGTGTTTTGTGCAGTGTAGCCATGACCAGAATGGAATATAGTACAAAATGTCAGGTCTGGTTACCTTAATTGGAAGTGTAGTAATCATCCTGCATAGCTGGTCTCGTAAGATTGGGAGACCTTGTGTGTCACCCTGGAGAAAACAACCTGCATTTTGAGAAACATCAGAACTGCAGGAAAATGGAGATAATGTCAGCCTGTTTGTTTTTGAAGGAGACATCAAAGTATCGGAGGCTGAAGATATCTGTGATCCAAGAAAATACTGCTGCAAGTTTTCAAAGCGTTAACTCCAGCTCTCCTTCTTGCAGTGCAGATAAGCTGTTTCATCCAGCCTGCTCTGTAAAGTGGAAGCTGGAGAGGAGGATTTGTGGAATGGTTCTTATAAACCAGGTGTCTTTAGAAAATAGAGCCCCTTTTGTAAGCTCTCATGCAGAGTTATGCTGGAGTCAGAGGGAACCCATGCAAAAATAAAAGTTTGCATAAGCAGATGTCTTTACCCATGGTCTTGTCTGCATTGCACATAGACAAAAAGATCTTCTAGTGCAAAAGGGAAAGCTGGGGTTTGCCTTCTCCATCTTGGAAAAAGTATCCCTCTCCTTTTCTTACAATAACTATTGCAATGTGTATACGAGATAATTTTGTTACTACTATTTATTGCCTAGTTCACAAGCAGCACCTAAGCTTGGAGAGAAATGTGTTGTTTGTAGAGTTTGGAAACAAAAGGAGTTTTCACTAATGACGTCGGGGAGCTGAAGCTGGCTTCAAGCTGTTCGAGTCATGAGAGGATGACTCAGAAGTCAGAAATTTGAGGCATTCCTATGTCTAGCGTTTAATCAACAGGCAAAGCGTTGGGAGGTAACTGGGGGAAATCAGTAGCAAATCAAAGAAGAATAGGTCGGTTATTCAATAGAGAAAAGATTGATCTCAGGGATGTTAACAGAAAGGAGGGCATGAAATGAATCCTAAAGAAAGTTTGAACTAACTGTGGCTGCAATGAGCTGGCAGTCAGGAAGCCTAAAAAAGTTACTTGACTGTCTTGCATGAAAAGCTATTCGCAGAACTCTGCATTCTAAGAGTCAGATTTAACCAGCTGCATCTGTTACAGAGACTTTCCAGCCATAATGAAGCTCTTGCAGAAATAATAATTATTTGTGTTTATTTGTCATTGTTTTTACAGTCATCATAGGCATTTTATACATGAAATGATAATAATCTGCTTTCTGTTAGCATACATACTGAAGCAAAATCTTATTTGATGATGTTTTCGGTGCATGTTAGAGCTTGATTTTGCTGGCTCTTGCCTTATTCCTAGAAAATCATTGATAGCTTCAGTGGAACTATTCATCATCTTAGGGCTTTTATGACTAGCATGTTGCGAAATCAGGTTTCATTTTAAGCTCTGGGGTAGGGATTTTTATTTTTTTTTAATCTGTAAAATATCAAATTTATCTAAAATGGCATGCAAACAATGAAAAATACTTACCAAGTTGCAGAGTGGCTTATGTGCTATAATAAGTATTGGTTACATTATACCAAAAGCCATATACAAGATATAGATAAAAGTGGTGAGATTTAAGACACCGGTTTACACTAGATAGAAATCAAATGCTTGTGCTGATCACTGACCACTTTACACAGCAAGTGAGGCCAAGGTATAGGTCTGGAGCCATAAAATGCTTGTGGGCACTTGAGGTATGGCTCCTGTGCCAGGCATGTGCCATGTGACTGGGAGACTTTACTTCATACCCTATTGTCTCAGGTGCTATATATGGCATTGTATGTTGTATCTTTCATTCCAGAAGATCCTGATGTGCTTCTTTGATAAGTTTTTCATTTGACATTAAAACAGAGACACCTTCAGGTAGTAAGGGAACAGCTACTTAACACTCTATCAGCAACCTTTGGAAACCATGTGGGGAGTCTGGGCAGGGAGAACAGGGTTCATAAATCAGATTTGTCCCTGGAGCACAGAGGCTGTAACTCGCACCTTTGGTAGAGTCTCTGTGGGACTGCATTTACTGAAGTGATCACAAGCTTCATTTTACTTCTAAAGAGAAATGGAAAACCAGTGTCTTTCAGTAACACTAAACCATTTAACGTCATTATAGGCTCATGACTTTATTCTAACTCTGACCAAATTCCCAGGGCCCTGGATTTCAAGATTTCCTAACCCAAGCTCTAGTCAAGCCCAAACCTGCACTCATTACACAGACTCCTGAGATCCCAGCTAATGGTGGCAACAGCACTGGCCATGAGTTTAAATCTCTCTGACAGGACCCATTTGTCATGTATTTGCCTATACAGGTGCTCTGACAAGTTGGCATCTGTAGTTAAATACACAAAAAGTGCCTAAGCTGCTGGTGAGTTTCTTTCTGGGGACAGGAGTTTTCTACTGATTTCACCATACACTGCATTTCAAACTGTGAAGTTCTGGTTACTTTTGGACAACTTTGAAACCATGCCAAAGCTGCTAGATCCCTGCCCAGAGTTTCTCAGTGCTTACCATGTCTGTGCTAAGCTTCAGTCACAATGCTAAAACAATTCATGTCCTCTCCATGGTATATATATTATACATTGTCATTCACTGCTTAATAAAGAATTCTTTCTGGCTGGCTGTTCCCTGCAAGTTTTCTTCTCTCAGCCCCTAAGGACAACAATCCTGCCAAAACCATACCTTGCAAAGGAGTAAATGGCCTCTGCTTTCTCTGAAGATGGGTTTCACAAGGGCTTTTCACTTCAGTTTACTTCCTTTCAGCTATGTGTTTATTTTTGCCCTGATTAGAGTTAGTCTGTAATACTGTTTTCCTATTTCTAACTTTTCCTCTGTAGCTGACTTAAATATTTTTGGTCTAAAATGAAGAATAACACCATTAGATGATGGGGAAGGGTAGGTTTTGGTTGCAAAAACTAGTCAACTTTGAAAATATTTGGAACAATATTCCACGGTTAGCTTTTTAAAAAAAAAATCAAATGCAGATTTTTTTTTTTTTTAAAATCTGCATTTCTGTGTTCTTTCCTAAATCTAGTAAAGGAAATGTCTGCAATTACAAAATGTTAGACTATTTGTAAAAAGGCAGTAGAGCCAGGAGAAAATCTTCTACAAAACCATAGATTTTTGTTTTGTTTTGTTTTCCATGCCAAAAGCATAGCCTTAGTTTTTTGAAAATCCTCTGTGTTCCCTCTGATCCCCATTCCCTGCCTAATTGGGAGTGGAAGAAATGAAATCTTGGCCACTAGGGTCCTGCCTGCAGCCTCCTGCATGGGGAGCACCTTGCACCTCCATCCAAAGGCGAACTGGTGTTTCTGGTGGGGGAATGGGGAGGGGGGCTGGAGTGCATGGGGAGGGAAACGTGCCTGGGAGCAGCTCCACCAGCTCCAAAACCCTATGTGCTGGAAACAATTGGCTGAACAGAGGCTGCTGCTTGTAAATGCTCCGTCCCTTTCTCTGCCCCCTGCTTACCAGGCAGCCTTGCAGATTTGGGAAATCTTGTGCCTATATAAGCAAACACTGGGGAAAAAAAAATGGAGAGAAAGCCAAAAATGAGGATACAATACTGCAAGTTTAAGGGAAGAGTATGGATACCCTCATGGACTGTGTCATTCTGCTTATTAAATGAGAAATGAAGGATGAAAGGAGAGGGGAAAAAAGGGCACATTTAGGCTGAAAATTTCCATGAAATAGTGGCACTAAGATGATTTCAATTACCCAGAGGATGAATTTAGCTTGACATGTAAAATCTATTTCTACCATTATCACTGCTAACCTAAGCCTACTCACAGATAATTACAGTCAAGTGCTTACCCTGCTCTTGCTCATCTGTTTTCCCCTCCTGCACATTTAATAATTGCATCAGTTATGTATTAACACTGGTATGCTGTGTCAAAGCAGCAAGAGCTTTGAAATTAGGCAGCATGAGAGAAACATATGACAAGAAAGAACCAGTGAAATCTGTAAACAAAGGGTTGTAAAAATAGTAATTGAAAGTAGTTATATTCTAACAAATTAAGATCTTAGAGTGAAATAATTTGAATTTAGAGCAATGGGAATGAAAATGGAGGTAAAATGTGGTAACTGGCTAAAGCATGTTTCCAATTTTTGCATTGCTTGGAGCAAAACTGATTGGAACATGAAGAAAAGGCATTGCCTGTACCTGACTTAAAATGCTATTGAAATTCACAAAAAGTTATCTTCTACGCCACTATGTGCATCTGCTGCATAGACACATCTCATCAATATTCTTCTCTTCAGCGTGTTCTGGATAAAATTACTAATGTGTAGGTCTGATCTAATTCCTTCCTCATCACATTACCTGGACAGTGAGGAAAGGCTTCAGATGAATTCCCACCTTCTGTACAAAGCCAAGAGAGATATCTGGGAAGAATGCTGTGATATTGATCCAAACAGCAGGTGACATTAGGAAAAGTTCCTGAAATATGGGATTTACTCCACCCAGAGAGCATATTTTGAAATGCTTTACTAAAAGAGGCATCTGGATCTCCCCTCATTTGTGGTAAATGCCCTCTGAAGGGTTGGGTGGGTGCCCAAGGGTGAAGTTAGTCAGGATTTGCTTTCATCTCTGAAAACGGGGCTCAGGTTTAAAGATGCTTCACAAGCTCCACACAGCCTCCTTCTTTCTTACAGATAGGGCTCTGCCTCTACCCTTCACGAGTAGCATGGCTTGGGTCAGAGGCTCCCTTGCCTGTCTTAATAGCTCCTGCCTGTTTGTGGTTTTGTCTTGTCTCTGGAGGGGGTGATGCTTCTTTTAGTGCCCGAACAAAACAATTTACTTGGAATTGAGTGTTTCAACCTGTCATTCTTGAGGAAGAAAAAAATGTCTTGTTCCTGAAAATAAAGAGAACTAATTTGACAGTTTATATCAAGAAATAATAATGGCGTTTCACCAAACTACAGTAGTTCTAGAGGCTGCCTGAAGGCGTGAAAATGTCTGCTGTAACTCTCCTCACTGAAGTATTTCTAAATTGAAAGCTTTTTCATCACATTATAAACATTTCATCAAGTTATAAAAACAACTGAGATATCTTATAAGTATAAAAAGTCTTGAGCACTGCAACCCTTGTAAATAAAAAATGTGGCCATGAAATATAATCCTTGGTGAGATTGGTTTCTGTCCTTTAGAAAGGACATTACTTTGGGACAGGAAAAGACAAAGTAAAAGCTGGAGATGAAGAGTGGTAAGTGGAGAAAAGATGAAAGTAATAAAAAATGTATACACAGGGGTTACTAATCTGCAATGGCTGCAAACATGTCTCACTGACTTCGGTTCTGAATAAATCATGCTATCTATACCAAGGTTATCTCCTTTTGTCATCATACGTCAAGTGAAGATGAGAAACACAAGTCAGCCTGGTTCACTTAAAGTTGCTTCAAAAATGTGTTTAAAATCTTTAAAAGGTAACAAGTGTCTCTAAATCTTTGAAGGTAAGAGTTATGTCCCACACTGTTACTGCTATTGGTTTTTTAATCTTCTTATTTGAAGACGAGGATTGAGTTTTGGGAATTTGTGTGTTCATTTGTTTTTTCCTTGGGGAAAATATCTACAGCCTCTTGGAAATGATCCCATGAAGAACTGAGTCCTACTTTTTAAAAATAGCTGGTTCTACTCCTTCCATTAAAATGACAGAAGAAATACTTGTCTTATAACAGTGAAAGGAATTTTTAGCGTTATCCCTTGCCATCTCCAGTGGTAAAGCTGAGTTCTAGCAGAGTTAAGTCCCCCTAGCACAGAAGAGAGTTCTTTGGGGATGGGTCTCATACTTTGGGGGTGCCCTGGGCTCTGGACACTGTCCCAAACATAGCGGTTCGTCATGTAGATACAAACAAGTAAGCAAGCTGCTGAAAGATTGTGTCTGCAGAGGTCACAGAATGTTCAACCTGGCATCTTATGCTGCAGGCTTTTCCTTTTCAGGCCACTGAGAAATTTCGTATAAGGAACATAACACATTTTAATGACCATCCCATATTTCTCTGACTTGGTTTTAGATGACAAATACTTTTTATTCATCAGTTTTTGTGTTGAAAAGAATTATAAAAATATTAGAAACAGAAAGTAATTTCCAATCACCCTGCATGTGCCATTTCTGTGGTCATCTATGCTCATCAAGTGTTTTTTTTACTTTCTTGCCACTCTGAAGGGTGAAAATAAGTAGGGTATGTTTCAGTAAATAGAGGTGCCTTTGTCATGCTTTCAGCCATGTGTCAGGTGTAAAAAGCAAGTCCAGAGTACCTGCACTAACAGATATAAAGTTGTTTCAGATATCTACAGTATTTTTATCTAGATATTTAGGTTTCCCCCCTGCAACTCACCTCTGTGAAATAGAAAATAGTATTTCTAATATGATTTGGACTAGATCACCTCATTTTACTTCATCCATAAATACACATGTGTGTACATCCAGGCCTAGCCTACATTTCAAGGAAGGGTAGCATCACTAGCACTGATGTACTGGGATGGCCTATGGTAAAGATTGCTTTTCTGTGTGCCCACACAGAACCTGAAAGCAGGGATGTCATGACCTTCTGGGGAGGCAAACAGATATCATGGCTCATGGCTGACTGTGTTGCTGCTGTGTGCTCCTGGGTGGCAAGGAGCAAGTTTCTGTTATCTGTGTTTAAGGAACATAATTTATGGTATTGTTTCAGGTTACAGCTACACTGGTCCAGCCAAAAGGAATGTTCTGCACCTCTTCCTCTCTCTGCCTTCTTCTGCTGCTGCTTTGGGGTGCAGCCTAGTGATGGTACAGCTTCAGGGTGAATTGGTCCATTTGGCCTATTCCAGAAGACTAATATAGTAGAAAAATTGATCTACTTTTATAACTCTGGGCCAGCTGAAGATGCAGGGAGTGATGACAGGGACATGGCAGTTGGAGATGCTGCAGTGGTAAACAACCTTTCAGCCTTTTCAACAGAAACCCACTGTTTATTAAAGTTTACTAAAATGTCAAGTGGCACCTAACCCACAGAAAGAAAAGATCTAAATCTTAAAATTTCATGCTTGCTAGATCTGATGAGAAGCAGGAGGCTGGAAGTGGATAGCCAGGGTAGCTGCAACTGGGAGATAGTCTGCCCATGTTTCTAACAGAGATCCTACTTAGCAGAGGGGATTCTCAAACTTGCCATGTCATGTCTCTTCCCTCCTGGAGGAGTTTTGCAGCTTCATGTATACCTGCCTTTCCCAGAGTATGTTCTCTTTCCCTCTCCCCTGCACGGGACACATCAGCCAGTTTAAGAAAGAAACAAAATCCCCTACCTTTGACTGGCCCTGGGAGGCCTCTCTCCCTTCTGTGACTATACAGGTTGTCTCACTTAAAATTGGGCAGCATAAATATCTCTGAATAGTTCAGGTCTGCATTACTGTGTAAACACCTGACTTCAATTATTTAAATTAATTTGCATGTATAAATAAGGCTGCAGTGATCTGGACTTTAAGTATCTGATTGCACTGCTAGGAAAGAAAATTTGAAGTTTCTTGGTTAATTGTAGGTGGAATGAGAGAGAGGTATGGAACACTGTTTATCACACCTTGAGTTAGGGGGACAAGAAGCTTGCCTGAGTCCAAGAAGATATGCTATGTATACATTTGGGTAAGATTTGGGGCTGTAAATAACACTTGCAGATATTTGTAAGGACTTGATCTACAGAACTGCCCCCCTGCTTGGGATACAAATCTTCATGAGGATAGATATATTTTCCTACTGAAATTGTCAGTAACTGGTTATTCATGGTAATTTAATAAATGTAAATGTTGTACCATCACTGTAGGTGCACAAGCAAAGTGCAACTTCTTCTTTGTTGGGACATAAGCTAAATAGCATCATCCATCCTGTATTGACTTACCCATAGTCATACATGGGATAAACTGGGGGGTGAGGCCAAATACAATAGTTTGTTCAATAGTGAACAAAAAACAATGTAAAATTTTTTTGCATTTAGTCAGTAGCCCGGGAATGAGAACTGTGGTGGTTGTGGTGATGAGCCGGAGGAATGCTGCTGGTATTAAGAGTACTTTGCTGTGTCACACATTCCTGTATTCTGCAGGATCTGAAGGAATTAGCCCCAGGAAAGCTCAGAGTTTATTTCAGGTGGGTAAACTCTGTTTTCTGGCCTTTTGGTCGGTGGTGGGAAACATTCATAGCGATTGAAGGAAAGATCAATGAGCTAGATAAGAATTTGTTATCTTCCAGGTGGCAGGTTATGAAAGCAGAGGAGAGGGCCGTGTCTGTCAGGTGTAGGATAGGAATGACGAAGAAATTTAACTCCGTTCCAAAAATGTTAACCGTATTGTTCACGCTCAGCAGTAAGGGGGCCTGTGGCTGCTGTGAGATTAACCTTGTGACCCCAACAAGAGTTTAGACCAGCCTGTCAAAAGCATTATGCTTGAAGGCAGTAATCGTTCTTTATTAGAAGAACAGTTACTTTGCCTGGTTTCTACTGCCCACCTAGGAATTGCATTTTGGCTGCAGCACCACCTTTAGGAAATGGTGTGTAGTTTAATTATTAACCACAGCAGATTCCTAAAGGCTATGTGCAGCCTCTTCAGTGTGGTTTAATTTGCCATGAAGAAGTAGCTTGACATAAAAATGTACTTATCTGGTATAACACTGATTTTCCATGGGGCTGTTATGGTGTTGTAAGTAGACTGTAAATAATTTCAGAGGACATAAATATTTTTATTATAGGAATTTGGGAACATTTTGCTTGTTATTTTCAAGCAGACAAAGGAGCTAGGTTTTTAGAATGGCTGTGCTTCTATTTATGGCTATCAATTTCAGATCAGGCTGTTGATACTCCCTGAGACAGACACTGGTTTGAAGAGCTGCAGCACTGAAACCACTGCAGCCTTGGTGGTCCAGAAAAGGGCTATTAGGTGACAGTAAGAGTTCATACAGCTGTAAAAAGTGAGTGAGCTTTTGGGCCCAGAGGCTCCTCAGGAGGTTTGCAGAGTCATCAGCTGCTACTGCGTGCTCAGCTTCCATAGCTTGGTGGAGCTGTGGCTGCTCTGCCAAGTCTCCAACAAAAGTTACGGTTGTAATTGTTTCCTATTGTTGTGGTTTTTTTTTCCACATTCTCTGTTGACAAGTTCTCTCAAAGATAAAGTGTGATGTGATTTAATATCTCTTTCAGTAGGCTGATTCACTTGAGTATCACTCTGTAGTGGTTCAGATGCTGTCTCACAACCATATTACAGTGCGTACCTGTAATAAGTATACACTGAACACTTAACAAGAAAGTAGTTTAGGCCACAGGATATATTCATTGTGGTCATAAAACCCAGTATCAAAATACGTGAAAAGCATTTTTTAAACATGAAATACGTCTTTAATAATATAATGTCATATGGAAACTGATGCAGAAACCTTACAGCCACCTCAGATCACTTCCTTACATAGTTTCCTTCAAACATCTGGATCCTTATTGAATTCATTTGCCTAACTTTTAATCGTTCTGACCCCTCAGGCTGTGTGGATGCTGAGAGTTGCATTTGGAAACTTTGTGACTGAACACACCTCCTGCTTCTTTTTCTTGCCTTTATAACATAAAGGAGAAAGACAAAGGATGTAATTTCAATTTCTCAAGAACACTGGATGTTCATACTAGTAAAGCAGTCTGGAAGTACAAACTCCTACTGCTACTGACTACTTTTACACTAGAAGAAGCTAAAGCAGTGGTATTTCTCTAAGTTCCACTTTCCTAGTTTCCTTGCCATCCACTTCAAGGTGTTTGATTTATCCCTATGTTTATTTTTATGGAGATGCTGTCACCTGCTTTTTGCAATCAATAGATGCTGCCAGCATGCTTGTAATAGGGCACGTTCAGCTGCAGTCTCCCTTGGGACTGGCGAGTATCTCTCTCCTAGCCTTTCAGGACAAAAAGCTGCAGCAAAGCCATTCATCTCAGGGTACAGGCATCACACCACAGGGGGAGGTGCGGAGTTTTTAATGCATGAAGTCACTGCCATTCACAACGAACTAATGAAAACACTGTCTTTAGCTATGTTTAAAATCCCTTGGATGCCTGTGTGTGTGCATGCCCTGAGAGACAGATAATTGATACTGTGAGGTCTTTGATACCTTTTTTCAATGAGGCTAATTGTCTCTGCATAATTTTTGGACAGGCTTGCCATAGCGATGTTTGGTTGCTGCCCAGGATTAGCATGTTTAGCAATAGGAAAAGGAGAAAAAGAGAGAGATGGCATCCAGTACCTAGGTGATGGGCCCAGCTCACTGACATGCATCTGAATAAGACATGCCTATTTAACCCTAGAATCATTTTTCTAGCTAATCATGGAATGTGCATGACATTTGTTATTACTGACATTATAATGCATCCATTCACACTACTGGAACTGCTAAGCTGTTCCCACTGAAAGTAATGGAAGCTTTGTATAAGCTGAAGAGAAGCAGAATTGGGTCCCACTAGAGCAGGTCAGGAAGTTTCTCTACTCAGCTTCATTTTTAGGGAGTTGGATAACTGAGGGGAGAAGCCTTTCTGCAGCATTTTTGCTGGGCAGACAAGGTTATATGCCTTATATTCATCTCTATTTCCATATTATAAGATTGCTTTAAGAGTATCTTTGAATTTCTTGGCTTTAAATCATGTAGTTTTATTTGATTTTGCTTTAGTTTTATTATGGAGAACACTGTAATTCAGTTTTCATTCCCATCAGAAGCACGATCAGGTGATCATGAAATCACCTCAATACACAGCAGGTAAGCTAGAAGGCTGAGGGAGCAACGTTGGCCCCCACCCTCCTGGAATCAAGAGGAGTTCTTCCATCTACATCCATTAGCTTCTTGTCCCAGTTTGGTCACTGACAGTGACCAAAGTGCTAGCCATTTTGCTTACTGATTTTGCACTGGGTAAAAAACATCACCAGTGCACTTGACTTGCCTGCCTCTCAGAATTGCTACAGAAATGTCTGAAATAATATGACAAGGTCCCTGCACTGAAAGACACAAATAGGAAGACACATGGTTGAAAATGTTAGACACTTAACTCACTGATGCATATATACATGTTCTGGCACCCTATGTATATTTGAAAAACTGGGCCAAAATGTACTAGGACAAGATGTCAGTATTAAACCACTCTGTAGTTTGCAAATAGGTGTGGAACTGGGATGCCTTTGGTTCCCAGGCAGGAGCTTTCTCAGTCCTATTTGGAGGTACATATTGGTTTGCTGTTGCACAACCAAAAAGCACTACAGAGATTGTTTTGAAAACTTTGTGTTTTCCACTTGCCTTTTTTTCTTTTTTTTTTAGTAACCTTTGAAATACCTCCATCAATTTCTTGTTGAGAACAGAAACTGGGCTGATTGAACAGGCACGTTTCTGTTGTTTCTCAATCAATCCAGCACGTGAATGGTCTGATGCTGAAATTTTCATTAAATTCGAGGTGGTGTTAAGGTGTTAGTCCCTGTCATACCCTGGTGTGTTCTATTTCTGCACATTCTGTAACTGAATTTAGACAGCCATCTAATAAATGGATTTAAAATATAACAATAACATTGGTTTTTTTTAATCTGATGGCACACCTCCAATTCCTCTCTCAATATTCATTACCTGTAGACTGCAGCAAAGCTTTGGGGACAAGAATAATGTTTCTTAACATTTACACAGTGTTAGGTCTACATCAAGTCACGACTCCCTGGAGCCTAGCCTCTAATCAATATGAAGCCATATGTCTTGAGGCTACAGTGTGGTAGAATTAGTTGAATTATTGAAGACAGTGGGTAAGAGTTCAGTTGTGACTATAGCTGGGATACGGATCTGAGAGTTCTTTTACCGTGCAGCACTCTTGTCAGTCCCATACTCAAACATCAAGAAATAAAAGTATTCTGAAAAAAATCCTTCTGACTGTATGCCAGAGGTCCATGGGGGCCCATGGGTGAACAAGACTGACAAATGGATAGCAACACCTGAGTCCTGTCCATTGCAGAGCTCCTGCCATGCTTTGGCGAGGGATGTCATAGAATGGAAAAGTTAGGGTTGGAAAGGACCTTAAATGTCATCTAGTTCAACCTCTCTACAATGAGCAGGTTGCACAAAACCCCATCCAATCTGACCTCAGATGTTTCCAGGGATGGGGCATCCTCCACCTCTTTTAGCAACCTGTTCCAGTGTCTCACCTCCTGCATTGTTAAAAAAGGTCTTTGATCTTATCTGAACCTACCCTCTTTCAGTTTAAGTCCATTCCCCCTTGTCCTATCACTACATGCCCTTGTGAAATGTCCCTCCCCAGTGTTCAAGTAATCCCCTTTAGATGGTGGGATTAGACCTGCTGTAAGGTCTGCCCAGAGCCTTGTGTTCTCCAGGCTGAGCAACTCCAGCTCTCTCAGCCTGCCTTCATAGAAATGGTGCTCCAACCCTGTGATCAACTCAGTGATCTGTCTCTGGACTGGTTCCAACAGGTCCACATTCTTCTTATGTTGGGGGCCCCAGAGCTGGACACAGTACTCCAGGTGGGCTCTCACCGGAGAGGAGTAGATGGAGAGAATCACTTCTCTCAATCTGCTTGTCATGCTTCTTTTCACAGAATTGTTAAGGACGGAAAAGACATCTGAGATCGTCAAGTACAACCTTCAACCAAATACCGCCACTAAACCATATAACAAAGGATACGATACAGCCCAGGATATGGTCATTGGGGTAGTAGCAACAAGGCAGGAGAAGAGGTGAGATATGGCAGTGGAGGTGCAAGCTGGAGTGAGGCAGCCTTCGTGGGGGCCAGGCAGCCCGCCCTTTGAAGTCACGGAACAGTTTCCAAGTGCCATTTGTGCCCCTGGCTTGGTTTACATACACAAGGCATTACCTCACCCAACAAAGCCGCTGTCAGCCAGGGCTTCACAATGGTGGGGGCTGGCTGTGCCCCATGGGGGGCTCCCAGTTGCCCTGGGAACGCCGCATTCCAGCATCAGCTGCTAATGTGCAAAGCATGCTGCTGGGGGCTGGCCCGGGCAGAGCATGGGAACATTCTTGCATACTTTATGAGACAGAAACAAACCGACTTTCAACAGAACAACAGCCAGGCGTAATCCCCCCACCCCTCACCCCTCTGCCTTTGCCCACCCCTCTGAAACCAAAGCATTCTGGACCTTTGTGTGAGAGCTAGGAGGTTCATTTCCAGAATGTTTTGCCAATAAAATGAACCAAAGATATGTTCTGATCCCAGAGTGAATTTTCCACGTCTCTGGAGATGAATGGCTTTAGTGTTGAATGTCTAAAGTGTTATTTCCTACAGTCTTTTAGGCCAGGGCACCCAGGCATCCTCAGCCAGGCTCTCCTGTGGAAGGATAACACCTGGAACAATTGGACCACTGACTGACCTAACACCGTGAGATAGCCATCTGAATGTCTCAAGCCCCTTTTTATTTTTCTGCAAGGACAACTTACCACCCGCAAAAATAGCAGCACAACATGACTCAGTTGTCACAGAGCCCCTATCCACATTAAGCAGCCTGCTATTTATCACAAGTAGTAATTCTGGATATCACCACAAGGCTTTTGTGAGGGAAAAAAACAGGCGAGACCAAGGAAGGCAAAATGGCACTGAGGACAACCTCTCACTGCAGGCTTCACTAAGTGCATTGGCATGTGCATATGTGAGGTTCTCACCTTACCACCAACTTATGGGCAGAACTGGCTTCAGCAGAGTCAAAAGTGAGTCAGCTGTGTTTAAGAAGAAGCTGAACTAACTTTATTGAGCAAGTAATTCAAGGCACAACTTCCATGTCTCTGTGACATGTTGATGTAACAGAAGGAACAGTGATGTGGAGATCCTGTTAGCAGAATGCATTAGCAAGCCCAGTTCTTATCCTGTTCATGGACCTCTAATTATACAAGGTGTCCACATGCAGCAGAGTTACTTGTGTTTTTTTTCTATACATGCAGAAAAACATACAACATCACCTGTATAAGGCAGGCTGCAGTTGCACAAGACAGCTTGCATCCTTTTGCACCGAATTACTCCAAATCCCCACTGTGTTTGCTTCCAAAAGCATCTTTAGGAGAAGTGATGGGCAGTTTGTTTAGCTGCTATGTTGTTGATGGCCACTGGGGACACAGGGTCAGTCTGCCACTGACAGTGGTTCTCAGAGGCTGCAACCCAGTACCAGTTGATGCAACTACTGGACATAAATTTAGTGACAGGTCTTTGCCTGGTAGTAGTCCAGTAAATAGTGTTCCTAAACCAGGACTTTTAAGAGATAGCTAGTGCTTCAGCAGCATATGGCAAGCTCTTTAAAGGAACATCAGTTTCAAATTGTCCTGTCTCATCTGCGCTGTGCTGTTGCTAATAGCTGCATGCTGTACACAAGGCTCTTTTAACTAAAGATTTGAGAGAAGGTTTGCTTTTGTCTCCCCAGTTTGTTTACTTTGTAAACATGATGTTACACACTGTCAGTTCAGCTATTTCCCCTCCTGCAGTCTTCTTCTGGAGATTCTTTATATCTTGCTTTCACAAGGCATCTGAGGAGAGAAATTGCTGTGCTGTCTGCCTGTAAAACTTACAGTTAATAAGTAGGCTGGATAGTAGATACAACACTTACTACTACTTCACTTTTTAAAAAAAAACAAACAAACTGTGGCATGAGGATGTAGCATTTTTCATCTAACAGGAGCACTAAAGCTGGATTTGCAATATCATCAAGCTATGGCCTGGATTCTTCTTGGTGTCCTGAAGAATATGGGGACACATCTGTAGTAAATCCCTTCCATCTCTAGTTCAGTGCTTTCAAACATGTTGGTCATGACTGAATACTGCTATTGTTCTTTGCTTTCTGACACATCTCTTCATCCAATTGATTCTCATTTGAGTGGTTGCACATGTCTTTGCAGGCTGCCTTCCCCATGATGGAAGGATTCCTGAGCTGTGAGAGACCAAGCCTGGCCATTTGCAGCAGTAGACAGATGTCCTGTAACAAGTTTGGAAGCACTCCAGCAATGTTTACACTGTACTGAATTTGAGTTAGCAGTTTCAGATGTCCCTGCATCATGTTCCACCATCGTGTCTGATTCTGTTCCCACGGGTGAAGGCAGACCCAAAGTGTAGCTTGCGGTGTTCATGGTACTACCCAAAGGAAAAGGACAAGCAGCACACAAGGTGAGTCTATCTACCAGAATGTCTGCCCCCAAGCACGTACAGCTTCAACAATTTATCCCGTTCAAAGTGCAGAGACCAAAGTCTCCCTTTGCCAGTCCCACTCCCTGACTCCACAGGGATGTCACCATGCCACCACCCAAGTCACAATCAGCTAAAATATGGTGTTTTTTCAAAGAGCAAGCATATGTTTGCATTAAGAAAAAGGAAATTCCTGGAAACATCCCCCTAATTGTTATAATTGAGCAAAATCTGCTCCTAGGCCAAACAAACCGAGGAACACATTTTCTCCACAAAGTGCCTTTCTGATGAGCACCCTTACCCAGTGACTGCAAAAGCACACCAGGGTTTTCAGCTTGATGTCCTTCTGCTCACCATGGCCTTTTTGTATGTTCATTACTGCAGGAACAGCTACTACTATTCAGTTTCCCAAACTGTACAGCCCACTTCAGAGCTGGAGTTGCTGGCTGCAGCAGCTGTTGCATTTGTGAAGTGCTGCAAGGAGTAGGAACGGGCAGTGCAGTGAAAGCCCACAAAAATTTAGAAGCAAAATTTAATGCAAAATTTAGCAGCTGCCTTGCTTAACCATTTGTGTAATGTCACAGCATTTCTCTGCAGGGAGAGATTGGGCTGGGCCATTGCTGAACTGTTTACTTTATGGCAAAGTTACTACTGAGCGACTTGGCACTGGGTTGAAGGGCTCAGTAAAGGAGGCAATCCCACCAGTTCTGGAAAAAGTACCACTCCATAGGTGAGAGTAAATTCACTGTTGCTGAAAACATTGCATAAGCACATCCCCTCTTGGCAAGTAAAAGTCCATCTTTATCGCAATCTCTGGAATTTTGTAGTATGTAAATCCCCAGTTCGTGTAGCAGGGTCTCTGATATTCCTGAGCTGCTGACTAAAGTAAATCCCAAACAGATTTTGTTTGGCTTTCCCATGGCTCAGCAGTCCCCAAAAGGTGTTTTTATTATTTTAAGTATTAGGCATGTGCATGGGAAAGAATTTTGTTAGTTTAGCTCGACCACTCCCTAGGAGTTTCTTGTCTCTCAGCGTCTCCTTACCCTCAGGCTGCTCCCATCTTTCAGCAGAACTTGCTTCTGGACTCAGCAGCATTTCTCTTCGTTCCCTGACTTTCCATGTAGATCCTGGCAGGGTTGGGCACCCACCACCCTCACCAGGCAGGGGGAACCCGTGGCCTTTCACAGGGAAGGGGTTGCTCTTTACAAGGGCAGGGACTGCAGGGGTGAAACTCATGGTCAAGCATAAAAGCCAGTACATGTTGTACACTACCCTGATGCCAAACAGATTTCAGACTCTACCACAACCAGCATGCAATTAATATATAAGACTTGTGCTGGCCTTCTGCACAGTAGTGAAATCCATTGCTTGCCCTTTATTTCAATCCACTGCTTCTTGCTTGTTCTGTCTCTTGCATGAATAACAACAATGCAGTTGTAGTGCTTTTCTCTGACTAAACCACAAGAAGACCATGCTACATTTTGCACCATGTGAAATTTTTCCCCTGGTTTCTGAACCAGGGATAACCAGTGAGCGGTAGGTGAGCCACAGTGGAAGGAGGAGACAGATTAATTCAAATGGCAACTAAAGAGCATGTTTGAACATTCAAGCACATTCAGGGTAAAGCTATCAAATACTTCCGGAGTAGAAGGGCCAAAATGTTGGTCAGGAGTTTCTTAAGGTCTTCAGAAGCCTAATATACTGAGATTGGTTGTGAATAAAGTAAGAAGAGATGCCACAGGCAAACAGAACATTGCAGACCAATTCGTTCCTATTTGTATTTAATACTGTTTGTATTACTCAAATGTTATGCCTCAGTTCAGCAGAAAGCATCGTACTGGTTTTCTCCTGGGCTCCAACAGCTTCTCAGTCATCACATGGGAAGCCACAAGCTGCTCTCAGTCCCACTGTCCTTTGTTGGAGTTGATTGGGTTCACAACATGGGTACAAAGAGGAGGCTGTCCTCTTTTGTTGACTATGTCCAGGTGCTCTTTGCTCCCCAGATTGCTGCTGTGACTTTTTCTTTTGTTAGCTGGAAGTGCAGGCTCTCACAAGGATGAGCTGATGAGGTCAGGCAGAACAAAGAGTAAATGTGGATGAAGTGATGAGATGCCAGAGAGGGTAGAAAATGGGTCGATCTGTGGAAACACTGATGCTCAGGTGTCACCAGGCAGTGTCTGCAAGACTATTTGCAAAAAGTGAGAGAGGCAAAGAAAGGAAATGCGAAGTGTATGGTGTTACTGGCAAAATAGGCTTAGCTCAGGGAATTTCTACTTACTTTAGTTTATTGCCAGTTAACAGAAGCTTCTAATCATTGATTTGGATATTGAGGAAAAGAAATCATGAACAATTAAACAAACACTTGGGTAACCAGCTTTCTTGACTTTTCCCCAGGCCCAATTTCAGCTGAACACCTTTCCTGTCCCTTCCCAAGTCTTACCTCCTCCAGTTTTTGATGTGGGTTACACTGAGTAATCCCAGAGCTTGGGGCCATACACGTAATGGTTTTAGTCTGCTGCTTTTCCATGCTTCTTACTGGTATTCCATCTGTTGTTCTTAGTGGTTTTCCTCTTTCCTTCATGCTTCTTGCTGTTTTGCCTGATGGTCACAGTCCCTCAGGCTTGTCCTTTTCCTAGTGTTGATCAGCTATAGCCACAGTCCCACAAGGGTGTCCCTGACACTCTGGGTTGCCTGTGGGCCACAGAGTGCTTCCTTTTAACATGGAGCTCTTTTATGCAAGAGTGCATCCACAGATTCATGTCTCCATCTCTCCCTTTTGGCCTCCTCAAAAGTATTCTCTGCATAAGTCCTGCCTGCAATGGCTGCTGGTCTTTTCAAAGTATGTCTGAGCTGGGATCCCCTGCATGCCTGGCTGCACTCCTGCTGTGCACTGGTCACTCAGACTGGTTTCAGAAATGAATGGATCCAGTTGTCACTGGCACTGGGCAGCTCATGACTTTCCTCCACATAGGTCCCCACCACAGCCCCTGCTGCTGAAACCCAGCCATGCATGTTCCATTCATGGGGAAACATTTTTTTTTTTTTTTTCCCCAAGGAATGGACCAACAGTGGAAAGGGAACACAGCTGTCCTGGTTTTTAGTAGCCAGGATCAGTTTGTCACTGTGTGGG